>VYXC01009187.1:64115-99078 GCA_013397175.1 Platysteira castanea
TGCCGGGGCGGGTGCTGAGGGTCCCCGCAGCCTGAGGGCTCCGTGAGGGCCCGGCCCGGTGAGCGCTGCTCTGCCGGGGCACCGCGGGGCTCGGGGCCGCGCAGGCGCCGCTTTTATCGCGTTTCAGCTCGTCGCTCTCGCTGTGGCTCGGCGGGTCTCCGGCGTGGATCCCTTTTCCCAGGCGCCCATCGATGCCCGCTGTCCGCGGGAGCTGCAGCGAACAGGCCAAGGTGCGCTCCTCCCTCTGCCCGGGACTGTGCGGTGAATAACAAACAGGTAAATGCTCCAGGCCAGGAGCTTGGACAGAGTTGTAAGGGATGGAGAGTCAGTCTTGGCTACGGAATCGAAAGGTGGAGGGGAATATGGTTCGTCTGGAGGGATCACCACAGTCTAAGTCCTGGCCCTGCTTTGTACTGTTTCCTTGAAGTTTGGTTTTAAAATTACCAGCACAGGTTCCTATTGTAAACGGGTTAATTGAAGTGATGCCTGTGCTGGTCTTGAAAAATCTGAGGTTGAGGCAGAGTATGAGAGTTGAGTGAAAATCGCTGTGGATTTCTTAGGAGCCAAGGCTGGCACTAAATTCCTTTTGACACTGAACACCCCAGAACATCCCTGGCTGTGCCTGTTTGAGTTCAGCAGTGCTGGAGTGTCTCAGTCCTTCAGGAGAGAGCAGCGATTCCTTTGCTGAGGAGCAGCAGGAGCCTGGCAGCTCTCGTTCCTCGGCAGGCTTTGCCCTTGGAATGGGCTGTCACAGCCCTTCCCCAGTGCCAAATTCACCTCTTAAAATCCCCCAGAGTAGCACGGGGGGTGGGATTGTCCTGTAAAGCAGGACTGTCCCTGTTTATCTACCCAAACACTGATGGCTGCTGTGTTCCACAGCTGTGGGGATGCTGTGGCAGATGAATGGGAGCCCTCCCAGCTTTCTGTTGCTTTGGTTTGCCCTGGAAGACTTTTCATTCTCTTTGCTGAACTCTGTGGTGTCCTCTCTGTGCTTTCCATTGTGTTCCCAGTCTGTTTGCAATAGTCTGCAGGTGGAAATAAATCAGTAAATGAGTGTTCCCTCCGTCCCTGCCCTGAAACTGGATTTCAGGATTTCCACCTTTTACTTTGTCTAGAACAAAGTAAGAAAACACTGGGCGCCTATAGCAAACCTGAGCATTGCCAGTAGTATTTGGGAATGAAGGAATAACAAATAAACAGCACTCTGGAGCTGCCCGGGAGCCCGGAGCAGGGCATCCCACTGAGCCTTGACCCCTGCCCGCAGCTGAGAGCCAAACCTGCTGCTGTGGCTGCTGCCTGTGCCCACACTGAGAGCAGGAATTGCCTGGCAACCAGGGGAGGGTTGGGTGGGAATGGCAGCGTTATGTCCCCAGGGCAGCTCGGTGGGCAGGGAGGGACATTCCTCCTGCAGCTGCCAGGGCCTTCCTGACCCAGCCAAAACCATTCTGTAAAGGTTTTCCTTTGGTTTCCTTGTAGCAAACGATTTGTTGGCAGTTAAACCAATTTTGAGAAGATTCGTTTTGTCTCTCCCTTTCCTTAGCTCAGGGAAGTTGGATGTCTGTTCTTTGGGAAGGGAATTTCCCTCCCGTAACAGTGTGGGAGCCCTGGGTGCTGATCTCGAGCTTTTCCTCTTTTTCCTCCTCTCCTTCAAAGCTGGAACTCCTGCTGCCTTAACTAAAACCTTGCAGTTGCTCCTTTGGCCTCACTTCACCTCAGTTTCAGCCCAGGGGCTGAGCCAGCAGCCCAGGCTGCCCTCCCAGTGAGATAAGCCAGGCTTATTTCTGTGCCAGCAGCACAGGCCCCAGTGCTCAGAGCTGATTTAACTCCCCAGGAACAGGGCCTGGCTGTTCAGCTCCTGCCTCCCTTCAGCCCGAGCCCAGCTGCAGATCTCAGGTTAGACCCCAAATTGATGGGCTCTGATCCTAAGTGCTCTGACAATTTCTTTTTGCAGTGTAGCAAAATCCACAGAGCTGACTGGAGCTGATGAAGGGGGGCAGGAAAGTGTGGCACAAAGAAGGAAATTTGGTACCAATTTCTCCATTTTTTAGCAGAAGGAAAAACCAGGATTATGATTTATCATGAAAACAGGCTTTAGTTACTGGGGACTTTGCAGTGTGAGCTCACTCAGCTGGGAAACAGAACAAAGCAACATTGCAGAGAATGGAAACTGAAAGTTAATTTTTCAGCTCTGTGCTTAAAGTAACCCAGGAATAAATCCTGGTGTGGTGTTGTCTGTGAGGGGTGCTGAGTTTTTGTGCCAGAGCCTTGAGAGAGCTTTTAAATGTGTCTTTTGAATGAACTTATGACTACTTTATGTTACAAAAGTAACATCTGAAACAAGCACGGGAGAAAAATTCTGTTCTGCTCTTCACGTTGAAAATGTTACTCCTGGTGGGAGAAAATGTCCACAGCTCTGAGGTTATTTAGAAATTCTAGTTCTGGCTTTCCCCACTCTCTGCTACTGTTTCCCCCTGTGTATCTAGTGGCAGAGGGCTGCTTCTCCTGCCTTTTTAAGGCCAAGCTTGGATATGGATGATCTGCCTGCGGTTCCATGAATGCTCTCTGAGTGCAGCTTGGAATTTACTGATCTCCTTGAACCACTGCTCATTTCCATTCTTTTTTTTCCCCCCCTTTAGCAGTGAAGTGCCCGGGCAGGGAATCCCCGCTCAGGAAATGCTGAGGCTGGTGGCTGGCTGCAGCAGCTGTGAGCAGAGATGAATCTTTAACAGATAAAGCTTTACCAGATGTTGTTTTCTGTGTGTGTGTGTGTCCCTGGCAGGCCATGGAGCGGCTGGAGGAGGAGCTGACCTGTGCCATCTGCTGTGAGATCTTCCAGGAGCCGCGGGTGCTGCCGTGCTCGCACACCTTCTGCCAGCCGTGCCTGCAGGAGCTGCTGCAGCCCTGGCAGCAGTTCCCCAGCGGGACCTGCCTGAGCTGCCCCAGCTGCAGGGCCCTGGTGGCCGTGCCCGCTGCCGGGCCCCAAGCGCTGCCCACCAACTTCGCCCTCAAGGCCGTGATTGAGAAGTGGCAGCAGGAGAAGGAGGCTGGGGCTGGGGCTGGGGCTGAGGTGGGGATGTGCAGGGCACACCCCGGGCAGCCACTGAACATTTACTGCCTGCAGGACAGGCAGCTGGTGTGTGGGCAGTGCCTCACCATCGGCAAGCACCACGGGCACCCCATTGATGACCTCCAGAGTGTTTACAGGAAAGCCAGGGAGGCTTCGGGAAAGCTCCTGGAGGAGCTGACGGATAAATCCCGCTCTGAGAAGCTGCTGCAGCAGCAGAAGGCCCAGTGCCAGAGCGCCCTGAGGAGCGACAGGGAAGCTGTGCTGCAGTATTTTAAGGAACTTGGTGATGCCTTGGAGCACAAAAAAGCAGCTCTGCTGAGCGCGCTGGATGAACTCGAGAGCCGCATTTTGGAGAAATACGATCCCCTCATCGAGGAGGTGGAAAAGCTGAAGTTAGAAGAGAGTGAGTTAAAGGAGCTGCATTCAGCTGTTCAGGAGGAGGAGTCCCCGCTGCTTTTCCTGGAGAAGCTGGCAGGGCTGCAGCAGCGCCTGCAGGCTCTCAAACAGAAGCAGCTCCCAGACCCTGAACCTGTGGAGATTCATCCCAGGATGGAGACCCTGCTGCAGGACACGTGGTCCAAAACTGAAATCGGTCAGGTCCACAAAATCCACACCCCCAAACTCCGGCTGGCTCACAAAAAACAGTGCTCTGGAAAGCCATCGAGAGTGGCTGCACTCTGGGCTGTTCTTACAGAGCCACACGTTGCTGTGCTGATCACGTTTCTAGTTCTGTGGGTATGGCAAGAGGATATAGCTGGTGTCCCAGCTGCTCTCACAGCTCTCAAGGAATACCTGCTGCAGATTTATGAGGATTCCTGCTTCTACCTGCAGAGCAGAGTGAGACAGCTGTGCTACACTTCTGCCCTATCGATGAAGTTTTGCAGGAGAATTCTTCCTGACTACTTCTATTAGATGAAAACCTAGTGCAGCAATCCAGCAGTATTCTTAATTTCTACTTAAAAACCTGGATTCTTACAGCTCTACACTTGTTCTGTTTCTATATCCTTTTCTGTGTTGCGTGGATTTCCTCTGAGCTGAAGTTCTGACCCACTTGAGGAGAGTTTTGCCTCAATCCACAACTGCGGAATTCGATTCTTAACATCCTCCTGGGCTTCTTTGCCAATGATCTGGTGCATTGCTGAGCTTCTCCTGGAACTCTTGGCAGTTTTGCATTGCAGTAAATGTCACTGATTCCTTAAGCTGGTGTCTGTGCCTTTGGTGCTGCCCCTGCCCCCTGGTAAAACCCATGCACTCTGTATTTTCATCCATTTACATACAAATAAAGCATTTTCTTACAGCAGGACTGGCCAAGCACCGTGATTGCCTCACTGCAGCCCCGGATCCACCCACCAAATCCAGAGAGGAATGTTGGGATGGTGTCAAAGGCCTTGCAGAATCCAGAGATGACAGCAGCAGCCCTTCCTATGTCCTCTGGTGTGGTCACTCGGTGAAGCTGTGCTGGCTGTCCCCTGCCCTCCACATGCCCTGGCACAGCTTCCAGCAGAATATTCCATGCTCTTCCCAGGCACAGGGTGGTAGTTCCAGGCTCCTCCTGTTTCCCAGCATGGATTGAACTTTTTTCCTTTGCTCCCTCTCTAAGAGGTCTCCCTTTCCTCAATTTTTACATGGCATTCCAAAAGTGGGATTTGTTGATAACTGGCTTTATATTAACAAGATAAAATTTTTACAAAATTTAATCAAAATTTACAAAACAAAATAAAGTCTAAAATACAAAATGGGGTCAGACAAAAATAAACAGCAGCCACGGAGCTGGAAGTTGCTTCCTTCCTATTTTTGGGCTACGCTGCACTCACGCATGCCAAGTTCCTCCAGTCCTTTCACAGCCAGGATTTTGGGGTTGGTGGCCACACTTTTGGTGGTGTTCTGGGTTTTATAAATCCCAATTAATCTGTCTGCAATCTCAAACATGTTGTTCCGCAGGGAGATGATGATGAACTGGGCGTTCTTGGTTTGTTCCTGAAACAGAAGTGATTTGTGTTAGTGCCCAGCATCCCCAAAAAAGCTCTGTTCTGGTGTGGCACACAAAGCCAAGTTTAAGACCACAGCTGCAGGCAGGGAACTTCCAAGTGTTTCCCTAATCTGAAGTAGCTGCTCCTGATCTTTGGCACCTGTTTCCAAAACTGGTGGTCAGCAGTTAATAACTCTGAATATTCAGTGTTTAAATATTTACCTGAACTACAGCAAACTCGGGGTTTGCTTTGCTTAAATATGGTGAGGGCAGAAGTTTAAAGGCATGAAAAAAAACCCTAATTAAGCTACAGATCAAAGACACTGATGGGAATGACATGGAAGTATGAATCCAAGGAAGTCATGAGCTTGGATACATGAGGATCAGCTAATTGTGTATCCTGACAGTAGCTGATGGTGTTGGGGAAAGTCTCTGTGTTTTCAAGAGGAAACACTAAAACTCCAGATCTTAAATCTGGCTGTAATTGTGTGGCCACTCGGTCCCTTCTGGAGGAGCAGGGAACACCTCAGGAAGAGGCAGCCCTGAGGAACTTACGTAGATGTAAAATGCTACGATGGAGACGTTTTTGAAGTCGAGGGCGGCGTCGATCTCGTCCATGAAATACAGAGGGGTGGGTTTGTAGTGGTGAAGGGCAAACACCAGGGCCAGGGAGCTCAGGGTTTTCTCTCCTCCTGACAGGTTGAAGATCTTCTTCCAGCTTTTCTTGGGAGGCCGGACACTGGAACAAAGCAAGAGTTGGGTGTGTCAGGAATTCTGATAACACAGGGCTGTTCCTGCAGGAGCTGCAGCACCTCACCCCCACTGCTCACTGCCTTTCCCAGCTGAACTCCCAATTAATGGATTTACTCCTGGGAGCATTTGTGACACAACACTGCTGTCGTTCCCTAGGCAGAACGAAGTGACCAGGGAATTAAGAAGTGCTGGGAAATGAGTTCAAAGCTTTCCATTAGTCCCTGATTTCTCCAGGAGAAAGAAATGAATCTGAGAGCCAAAAGTTGTGGTTTCTGTCACTATTTGCCCACACTGAGCCTGTCTCGATTCAATGATCAATGAACATTAAAAGCAGGTTGAAGAAAGGACTATGATGATTAAAAATTAATAGAATATAAAGCATTTTGAAAACCTGAAGGTGATTCCCTCTGAGAAGGGATCCAAACTGTCCACAAGCTCCAGCTCAGCATCCCCTCCCAGCGTGAGCATCTGGTAGTTCTCCTTCAGCTTGTTGGTGATGACATTAAATCCTGCCATGAACTCATTCAGCCTTTGTTTCCTGAGCTTTTCAAAGCCCTGTCTGAATTTGTCCCTCTCGTTGGTGATGTCGTCCAGTTCTCCCACGTGCTTCAGGTACAGCTCTTCCTGCAGGGGAAAACAACCAGACCCAAGGGCACTTAGAGCAGCTGCTTCCTCAATTTAGAGTTTAAACCACTTTTCCTACCATTTGAACATTCCTTTTCCCCAGCTTGGCTAACAGCCCTCAAGCAAAAACCCCAAATTATCTCTCTTTTCCAATCTCTGCTGCTGAGAGAAAAAAACCCCAAACAAACCTGTGTTAAAATAAAACATACTTCATCTGTTGAATGGTTCACTATTACTGAAGTGAGATGGGGAAAATATTACAATATTGTGTATCTGTCTTGGCTGCAAAGACTTGCCTCTATTAAATAAACATTCCCAAGAAAATCACAGAATTATTTAGGTTGCAAAAGACTTGAAGATCCCAGGAAGTGCTTCCCACCTGACACTGATGGTGTGGAATGCAAAAGGCACACGGGGAGCTCCTAGAAGAGAAGCTCACCCTTGGCTAAGGACAAGCTGCTAACAACAGGGAATCCCAGGCTTCCACTGATGCCTTTTCTCAGCCACCCAGAAACAGAGACTGGACAGGAGTAAGGGAATAAAGGCAGGGATTTATTTGAAGGCCTTCAAGGCACACCCTGGGGAGCCAGAGGCTGCTTCCATCAAATGGACCCCAGGATGGACAACGAGTCACGAGTTCTTTACACTGTTAAAGGTTTGGTCCATTTGCATCTCAGCATAAATTCACCAATTAAAACTTTAGTGTTCTTCAATTTCTCCACCTCTCTCATGGTCCCAGTTTACACCTTTGGGCCTAGGCCAGCCCGAGTGTCCTTGAACAGCTCAGAGAGGCTTTGTTGTGTCTGTCTGGCCTAAGAGAGCAGCTCACGAGCTCCAAGGAACTTCAGAGTCACACACTGGGCAGTACAGGATTTGAAAAATATAGAAATCAAAACCTAAGGCATCACCACTGCAGCAAGGAATGAGGAGGAATGCGCCTGCTTTCCCTGGAATGCCCAGGCTGGGATATTTCCCCCCCAGGCATTCAAGGCTGGAGCTTTACCTTCCTCCTGTACTCGGCGATGGCGCCCAGGTTGGGGCGGAGCTGGTGGCGCTGCGCCTCCAGCAGCGCGATTCTCTTGCTGAGCACGTCGGGCTCCTGCAGCGCCTCCAGCTCCTCCTCGCTCAGCGCCCGCAGCTCCTCGGGGGCCTCGCCCTCGATGGGGTGCAGGGATAACTTGGAGATCTGCAAGGCAAAATTCAGGTGGTGGAAAGCTTTAACAGGCACGTGGAGCTGGTTCGAAAATGAGTTTTTTCTGGGTTGGTACAGTGAAGGTTTCAGTCTCCAAACACTTTGAGGTTCTTCCCACAGCTCTCTTTAAAACAGGATGTGAAAAAGGCAATAAAAGTGCCTTTATCCTATTATCCTGTTCCTGCATAAACACCAATCAGCTGTGATCTGAAGAGGAATTTTCTCGCAGATTCTCTGTTTTCTGATGGGATGTTAAGGATGTTAATGAGTTCATTCTGTGAGATCCAGAGAAGCTGTGGCTGCCCCTGGATCCCTGGAAGTGCCCGAGGCCAGGACAGGGTTTGGAGCAGCCTGGGATGGTGGGAGGTGTCCCTGATGAGCTTTAAGGTCCCTCCCAACCCAAACCATTCACAATTCCCTGATTTAAGTTTTAGGAACTAAACCATTTCCTACCTCTTTCTGCCAATATTTAACCTTTGCCTGGTGGGTGGAAATGTGGCTGTCAATTTGTTCCATTTTCAGCTTGATGCTCAGAGCTTCACTTTGAAGGGCATGTTCAGCATCCTGAATAGTTTTCATCTCCTGGAGTAAATTTTTCTGCTCCTGCTGCACTGCTGGCAAAGCTTCCTGAACAGAAAAATGGCAAATGCCCCCAAAAGGGCATTAATCAATCACCTTCAAAAATGTTGCCCCTTTTTTGGGTGATGAATCTGTTTTCACCTACTTTACTCATGGCTATTAATGGAAACAAATAAATATTTTTGGATTTCTAACTGATCCCTGAATTCTGGAATGACTGAGAAAATGCTGCAGTTTGTATTTTCATTCCAGATCTGGATCCAACAGGTCCTACATTCATTTTTAGCTAATTAGAGAAAGACATCAAATCCCAGATTTACTGGAAGAATTTCAGCCATCCTGGTTTTCCCTCTCTCACAGAAATCGAGATGGGAAACAAAAATCCCACATAACTGGGAAAATTTTATGCTTAAGCAACTTTTAAACCCAGCAATTTATTTGGGGAAACCTGGTGTCATTTTTTTCCTAAACTGGGTCAGGATAAACTTCCAGGTGAGTATAAAAAATGAAAACACACCACTGCCACGGCCTGGCTGAGAGAATGGGATATCAGTGGGACCAAGGAGGATTTAAGTCCTCTCCCTGATTTCCCTGGAGCCCAGAGGGGTCCCAGGACTCACCTCAGCCTGCCTGCGTTCATTCATCACCTCGCTGGCTTTGTCCTCCAGCGTTGTCAGCTCTGCTGTCAAGTTTTTCATTTCCTTCTCATTTTCTTCCAGCTCCTTCTCCGTGCGCTGCAGAGCCTCCTCGGATTTCTTCAGGTTCCTGCCCAGGGACAGGGATCTTTGTGCACCTCACACGAGGCAAATGGGGCAGAAAATAATCCAGGAACACAATCTCACTGATACCAAGGGGGAAGTGCTTGTTTAGGCACCAACTCCCACTCTCCAGAGGTATCCAAGGAAAACAAAGTTGTCTTCCTCAGCAGCCAGACCTCACTAAATGACTTAATTTCTTCTTGCAGAGTTTGGAATCTCTATGGATAGGTGAACTCCCATATAAAATAGATCCCATTTTATTTCCTGACAGGCCTCCTAAGAAAATCAGTCCCTTCAGATTTGAAGTGCTCCAGCACATCCAACCCAGTGCTACCTTGGACTTTACCCTGAATATTGCACTTTAGGCAATATTGGACAAATAGTTCAGGCAAATACACAGAAATGCTGATTAAATGTGACTTTTAAACTATTAGAAACGCCAACATTTGACTTCCCTTTCCCTCCCTGAGCCCCACTTAGCACAGACACTGAGGAAGTGCAGCTCCAGCCCGGAGCTCCCGTGCTGTACCTGTCTGCAGTCCTGGCTGCCACCTGGGCCTTGGTGATGGCTGAGGAACATTCATCCATTTCCTTGTCAATCGTATCAATTTTGTCCTGCTGTGCCTTCAGTTTCTGGTTGTTGGTGTCCATGATGAGCTTGTGCAGTCGTTTCACTTCCTCTTCCATCTTCCCGGCTCTCTCAGCCACGCGCTCATAATCTGTCCATGGAAAAGGGGATTTAAGGGCACTGTGCCAGCCTGGGACTGCTCATGGACATCAAGATTGAAGGGATAAAGTGATGGAAGTGGTTTCAGATTAAGCTCTGCTCTGTTCCTCGACAGAGAAGTGCACGTTCTCTATGCTGTGACAAACGATGAGTTCAACTGTGACAAACACTACACCCACTTCTTTCTGCCACTGCTCTACCAAAGCTCTCCTGCCATAAAAACCACTCAGCGTGGATTAGTTAATGTACACAGGGTGCTTAAGTACATGAGGTGTGCATTAGGGGCTATTCCGAGCTCATTCTTTGCTTTTAATTAATGGGAAGATGCTCAAAAGTTAAATTTTAAGAACTGGCCAGCAACGTTTCTCTCTTTTATCCCTCCTAGAAAACGAGGTCCCAAACCAAGGCATGGAACTGAAGCCCAAACCCAAACCCGTTCCTTCCTCTATTAGTAAAGAAGCATTACTACAATTTTTCTCTCTGATCCCCTCTCCACAAAGGCTGGAAAAGTTATACCCATCAAGGACTTTCTCCAACTCCCTCTGCTTGGTTTTGTCTGGAGCAGCAGCAGCGACGTTGGCTTCAAGTTCCTTGATTTGGTTTTTGAGATCCAGCTCTTGTTCAGAAAAACCCTGCAGAGAACACAAAACGGGGCTGGAATCTTGTCCTTGAAAAGCTCCTTGACACCAGCCAGGCCTGTGTGGGGCTGAGGCTGGCAAGGGCTCAGGAATTCTCACCTGGATACTCGCTGTGAATTTCTCCGAGGTGTTCCTCATGTCCCGAATCTCCTGCTGCAGTTTCCTTATGGCTTCTTCCAGCTGGGCTTTCTCCTCCTCACACTGCACGGCTCTTTTGGAATCCCTCTGCAGCTGGGATTCCATTTTGCTGATCTACACAGAATGAGAGCATTATTTACTGGTGTCACCACGACAAAACCAAGCCAGGGCTCAGCTCTGTGCTCAACAGCTCTTGAAACACAGGAGAGAGTGGAGTAAAAACTTCAACTTGGGGAGTGTGAGTGCTGGGAACATCAGCTCTGCCAGTGAGAAACAAGAGGAGCAGCTCCAGGTTAAAACCTAAATGGAATTCAGAATGAAAAGCAAACTGTTCCCTGATATGCCAAAATGGTGTCCAAGCTATCAAAGGGAGCACTGGGAGACTAAATTAAATAATGGGCTGGGCTGTGAACAAACAGAATCCCAGAATCCCTGAGGCTGGAAAAGCCCTTCAGGATCAGAGTCCAAGCTGTGCCCGATGCCCACCTTGTCCCCAGCCCAGAGCTCTGAGTGCCACCTCCAGGCCTTCCCTGGACACCTCCAGGGATGGGGACTCCAAACCTCCCTGGGCAGCCCCTGCCAATGACAATCCTTTTATCCCTGATGCACTTCAGAGCATCATAACCTCTGCTAACATTGGGAATTCTGCCTTTGTAACCTCTTGTTAATTCTCTTCCATCCTAGACTGCTCCTGCTCACGCTGCTTTGAAAGGCACGTGTGTGTAAGAACTGGCCAAACGAAGGAATTCTGCTGGAATTCCATTTCCATTATGTACTAACCTCTTCTTCTGAGATATCCATCACGACTGAGGAGCCCATTCTGCCCTTCATGACTTTTCCTCCCCCACCAGTCATGGTTCCTACAGAAAAAGGGATGAAAAGAGGTCAGAGAACTCCTTGGGCTTCGATATCATCCACAAAGTGCTTCCAGTGGAGCTCCAGCTGGTGTGCAGTACCTGACACCTCGATGATTTGTCCTTGCAGGGTTACCACCCTCCACCTCTTCTCCTTTTGGAATGCTATCCTGGTGGCTTCTTCCAGGTTTTTGGCCACCAGAGTGTCCCTGAGAGCAAAGTAGAAGGCCAGGCGAACCTTGGCATCCTCCACCTTCACCAGGTCAAAGAGCCGTGGGGCGTTCTCCGGAGTTGGGATTTTCTGGGTTTTGTTTGCCCACACAGCCATCTACAGCCACAAAGGAAATAAAGGAATGAATCTTTAGGATAAATGTTGAAGTCACTCCGTTATTCTATGGGATGTTAAGGCTTTAAAACAAATGTAATTAGACTGCATTTAACAGTAAAATGATTTGTTTAGCCGAGGGTGGGACTCACCTTGTCCAGGGCTATAAAGGTGGCAACTCCAATCCCTCCAGCCTTCAGGAAGTTCACACAGGCCTGGGCAGTGTCAATGGTGTCCACAACGATGTGGTCCAAGGCTCCACACGACGAGGAAATGGCCACGTCGTACTTGTCATCGATGGCTCCCAGGTCCCCCTGAGGATTGAGGGACAAGGGGGAACACTCAGCACCTGAGCTGCTCTTTGAGTTCTGTCCTTTCCCAGTAAATCCATGCATGCACTTGTTTAAACCTGCACACACTGAGTAAACTGATTTTTCTGAAGCAGAGATAATTCTCCTTGGACAAAAGATTGCAGAATACAAAACCAGCACTTTCATATTTACGCTGATGTGCGACAGGAATGAAAAACTCAGCGCTGAATTTTCAGAGCTTTAAAAAAACATTGCTTGGAAAGAAGTGAAAAATGTTTTATTTCACAGCAAGTCCACAGGATTTACAGCTCTGCTCTCCAAATTCCCAACGCCTGGGAGGTGAGGCATCCCACACTTTGTCACAGGAACACCACTCAGCTCCTCTGAAGTTCAGCACTGAAAGTGTTAACAGCCTTCTAAAACTTACCAGCCTTCCATACAGCCCAGGAATATTCCCACATTTCTTCTGCTGGAGCAGAGCCTCGAGCACTTTTCCTCGACTGCGACTTTGTGCAAAAGAACTTTTGGCTTCTTCTACTTTTCGGCGCAGGTTTCGCACAACGTCCTTGGCCCCGGATTCTTCCCTTTCCAGCTTCTCCAGAGCATCCTCTTTCTGGGGATTCAAAGAAAGACATTGGCTCAGCCTCCCAAGAATGACTGGATTCAGGTACTCTTCAATGCATGGCTTTGTTCTTTGGGGAATGATTGAGGAGCAAGAAATGAAATTCAAAGAATCCCAGACTGGTTTGGTTTGGGAGGGACATTAAACCCCCCTCAGTGCCACCCCTGCCACGGCAGGGACACCTTCCACTGTCCCAGGCTGGCCTTGGACACTTCCAGGGATCCAGGGGCAGCCACAGCTTCTCTGGGCACCCTGTGCCAGGGCCTCAGCACCCCCAAGAAGGCTCAGAAGCACAGCCATTTATTTATTTAACATCTCTGTGGGATATTTAACCTGATTCCCTTGCAAGGATATGTCGGATTTAATTTAAGTCAACATTGGCTTAACAAAGTAAGCTTGAAATCAAATATTTGCCTCACCAGCAAACTGAGTGTTAGAAAACAGCTTTTCAATGTTCTTTTAGAGATGGGTTTTGGTTTATTTTCACCACGATTACTGCTAAAGAGAAGAGCAAGCCTTTGGTTTGTGGGTGACTTGAAACGGGCAAGTCAAGTCTCACCTCCTTGAGCTGCTGCTCAGCCTTAGGTAATTTCTCAGTGATGTCTCTGATGGAAGCTTTCCTTTCCTTCAGGGTGCTTGAGGTGCTGCCCAGGGCCTCCTGTGCCTGGCTGAGGCGAGCCACAGCAGCGTTGTACCTGCTCAGGTACAGCTCCAGCTCCGACTGCGCCAGCTCCATGTTGGAGCGGGCCTCGGCCACCTCCTTGCTGAACTCCATCAGCTCCTTCTCCTTGCCCTGCAAAAACACCCAGGGTACAGCTCAGCCCATCAGCTGGGGTAGGGGAAAGAGGAAATGGTGATGCCTTAGGTTTTAATTTCTATATTTTCCAAATCCTGTACTGCCCAGTGTGTAACTCTGAAGTTCCTTGTAGCTCGTGAGCTGCTCTCTTAGGCCAGACAGACACAACAAAGCCTCTCCGAGCTGTTCAAGGACACTCGGGCTGGCCTAGGTCCAAAGGTGTAAACTGGGGCCATGGAAGAGGTGGAGAAATTGAAGAGAGCTGAAGTTTTAATTGGTAAATTTATGCTGATATGCAAATGAACCAAACCTATAAAGTGTAAAGAACTCATGACTTGTCATCCACCTTGGGGTCCATTTTTTGGAAGCAGCCTCTGGCTCCCCAGGGTGTGCCTTGAAGGCCTTCAAATAAATCCCTGCCTTTATTCCCTTACTCCTGTCCAGTCTCTGTTTCTGGGTGGCTGGGAGAAGGTATCAATGGGATGTGCTTTTACAGCCCTGGCAGCTGAAACATTTCTGTTCTCTAGGAGAAGCAGCGTTTCTTCATTAATTAATATGAATGGGTGGGAATTAAGCAAGGCTTTTCCTAATTACAAAGAACTTCAGGGAGTTATCACAGAGTATTTCCATACAAGCTTTGTGTCATTTTCTCAAAGGTGGGAGGAGCCCTACACGTTGAGCTAAACTACAGCTCAAATGGAGAATCCACATTCTCAAAGCCAGAAAATAACCCTGCAAATTTCCAGGAAAAATTTCCAGCCTCCAGGTGTCCAGGCACTGCACAGCAGCACCAACAACCACCAAGTGGTACACCAGGAATCCATCAATTCACAGACACATCACAGCTGTGGGAAAGGCTGGGAACAAACCATTCCAGAATATCTTTCCTTATTTAAGCAACAAACTGGCTCCAGTGTTTTTGTGGGAGAAAATCAGAGTGTATTATTTAATATAAATCTAGGCATGAGCTACGTGATGATGCTTGAGCACTCTACAAGCAGACAAGAGGGATTTAGCTGTAATTATTAATTTAAGATTAATTTCCCACTGAGGCTCCGCTGAACTACCACAAGGAGCAGGGGAATTGTCAATAAATCACATTTGAGGAGTGTCTGGTGCTGGTTTCCTTCAGAAGAGTGAAGTTGCTACAGCAGGTGGGTAATTCCTGCCTGTCCAAACCTCTTTTTCCTTCTGAATTTCCTTGGTCTCCTCCTGCAGGCTGGCCAGGACCTGCCTGAGCTTGGCTTCCTCCTTCTCCTTGGCCTTTGCCAGCAGCTCCTTCTTGGCCATGGCGTCCTCGATGGCTTTGGCACTCGTGGAGGGGACGTTCTTCAGCTCCTCCACCTGCACCAGGAAAGGACTTTGAACCTCCTGGAACAGCAGAATTCCTGAATCCCTAAATCCCCCCTCAATCCAAAGACATCCCAACAGCTCCAGTGACCCAGGGGATGACACAGATCCATGAATGAACTCACTGCAGGGAGTGATTTGCAAACAAAACCTCTGATCTAATGACTTAAAATATCTGATTAAAACAATTTAAACCCCATTTTCCCACCTTTTTTTTGTTGCAATTGGTGCCCTTTCCACTTTCTCCCACAATTAACTGCACTTTTCCAAGCAGATCCAGCTGATCCATCCCACTACCTTTTCCTTGTCCTTTTGAAGCTGCTTCTCCAGTTTTTTAGCCTTGCTCTTGGCGTGTTTGAGGTTCTCCCTCACTTTCACATCTTGCAAATCCAACTGAGTGAATTTTTCTTTATTTTCCTCTATGAACTTTGTGATTTTATTGAATTTCCTGAAGGAGAAAAATAAAAAAGAATGATTTCACACAGTATAAAAATAATGCCAGTGGAGCTTGGCTTAATAAATCAACATAAAGAGTTTAAACCACTATTACTCAGTTTTTGTGATTAACAACATCCAATATTTACAATATTCACAGTATTTTCCCTGGAAAAGTGATGTTCCATCAGAAAAAGATCAACTACCCAAGCAATATCAAACATATTTTCAGAAATTTTCATTTTTTTCTTTGACAATTGATAATTCCCATCTCTCCCCATTAATTCCCTGAGGATGAGCAGGTCAATATTGCAGCTGGATTTGGGATCAGCACCCAGGCAAAGCAATTTTAAAGAAACACAATTTGTGCAGAAATGATTCATCTATGGAATGGAAACCATAATAGAAACCAGGGAAAAATTCCCAAATCCATGCCCCTAAGCATTAGGGTTGTAAATCTAAAAATCATCTCCCAGTTATTTTTTTTTGTACAGTCAATAGAAAGAAATATTTAAAATCCATTAGAAAGATCAGATATTTTCTTATTGTAATTGTGAATATTACCCAGAACCAATTCAAACCAATGTGAATTTACTTTAATTTATTTTTGTGCATTTAATTTATTTTGGTACATTAATTAAAATGCTTTTTTGTGTATTTAGATGTACCAGAAGTGACCCTGCTCATCACATAATTAAAGTTTTTGCTGGGAAACATATAAAACACAGTACTACACATCCCTGAAGTACTCACTTCTCAAGTTCTTTCAAAGCTTTTTTCTTGGTTTGTGTTTCCTCTGCAAGATTGCTGCTTTTCTCATTAATACTTTTCGTTTCTTCATTAATTTTCTCTTTCTGCATTTCCAGGTCATTTATTCGTTTCTTTAGGTCATGGCTAGGAAATAAAACAACAATAACCCTCATTTTTATCCACCTTCATAATGAATCTCTATTTCCAATCCTCAGTGTAACAACAGGATTAGCTAAGGTATCAAAAGGTAACATTAATTTGGAGTTAAGAAATGCAAAATATTTCTAATTAGAGATACTGAAGCACAGTTTAACAGCACCCCCAGCACATTAAAGCCACCCAAACCCTGAGAATCACTTACATATAATACTGACAGATCTTATTCTTTTCCTGAAATATTTTGTTTTCCAAGCAAAGGAACTCAATGGCTTTATTCTTGTCCTCTTCCAAGGCTTCTTTTTCTTTCTCCACCATTTTAACTCGATTTAACTGGAGAAAACAGAGGGGCAGAGCTGAGGCAGGGCCAGCAGTACAGGAGGAAACCACGAGGAGAAAACCCCAACCCTTCGAAGGACAGGAGTCCTCTGGGAAAATGGTGATCAGGAATTATCTCTGCAAGGCAATTTTAAGGTGATTTTCTCTATCTCAACCTTTTAACTGGCTATTTTAAATTTAACTCCTAGAACTGCAAGTTGTTTCCTTTTAAAACAAGTCTGCCACAAGATTTACATCAAGGAAAAAAGAACTTGGATATTATGTAGAGCTTTTCTAGTCCTTTTAGCACTCAGTGCACCAATCAAACATTACAAAAGCAGGTTGTAGAGCTGTAATTCTGGGTATTTTTAATTCTCCTCACAAGGCTGAGTGAGAGAAATCCTGGGATTTGTTTTTGGAGCCTCACCTTCTCCCCCCTGCGCTCGTTCAGGAGCTCCACTCTGCGGCACACGGTCTGGATGGGCTCCTTGAGCCGTGCGGATCCAATCAAATCCTCCAGATATTCCAGCATCCCCTCATCGTGCTCCGTCTGCCCTTTGGGCTTCATCATGGAAATCTGCTCCACCTCCCCCTTGGGAAACAAAAGTTCTGTTTTAATGGGGGTTTTTTTCTGGCTTGGGGAAAGTATTCTGGAAAAAAAAATCTATGGAGTGAGTAGGAGATGATATAAAAGAATAAAATTAAAAAAGGCAGCAATCCAAATTATTCCAACTGGAATATCCAAATTATTCCAACTGGAATATCACAGAATTGTTAAGGTTGGAAAAGATCTCCACAGTCAAGTTCAACCTTCACATTGATTTGGGAAAACAAAGATGGGAATGAAGAGAAATTTCCTCTCCAAGGTGGTGATGGGGAGCCACCCTTCAGGTCTGACCATTCCTTCATTCTCTAAAGATTCAAAATGTGTTTCCCCAGCCTGGAAAAAGAAGAGACTAAAGCAGGCCCTTGAAGTCTCTGAAGGGTCTCTTCAGAAACACAAAGTCTCTAAAATCCTGATGGATGACCTGGAATTGGAATTCATTTAACTGAGGCTTCCTTGGTGGAGAAAGAAAAGGAATCTTTAGGAGTGAGGGTTCCTTTGTGTAATTTCCCTTTATGTATAGCATTCATTTTAAGTGATACTAAAAATAATTTGATTTTTCAAAGACATTTTGAAAGGATTGAACAGAGGCAGTGACAGGGACAGTTTGTGTTACTGCTGCAAGGTCTGACAACCCTCAAAACCCCAACCCAACTCTTATTTTTATTTCTTGCACATCTCAAAACGCCAAACAATGAGTTTGTGTGTAACTGCTGCTGGATTGTATAAAATCCCAATTACCCATTTGCTCCCTTGCCACGAAAGTGTGGTTTCTGTCCCCAAAACTGCCTGTCAGCCCACGGGGGAGGGAACTCTGCAGCCAGGATTGTCAGAAGTCTTTTTCCTTCTTGCATTAAAGCATTTCCTCTGTTTACATCCACAAAAAAACAATCACAGGAAAGGTTTAACTCCATGCTGATCAGGACTGAGAAGTTTCCACACTGGCTTTACACCCCCCATGTTCAGTGCTGTGAATCACAAACCTGCCCTGGATTTAACAGGGAAAATGGGAATTATGGACAAGCAAGGAATGAATTATTTTTTTATTATTTGGCTAAATATAATTCACCATCTCTAAGAAAGATGCTGATGCAGTTGTGGGGTTTCTCTGTAGCTCACTAAGGTGAATATTTACATTGTTTTCTTATTGAGGGTAAAAATAATATTTAGAAAATAATAATTAAATAATATTTAATTAACCATCTCTAAGGAAGATACAGATGCAGTTGTGGGGTTTCTCTGTAGCTCACTATGGTGAATATTTACATTCTTATTGAGGGTAAAAATAATATTTCGAAATTATTAATTAATAAGAGTACTAAGTATTATTTAGTATTTATATTATTAAGTCAATAATATAAAGAAATCTGTTTAGTTCACCCCAGATTTAAGAAATAAAAAGGTTTCCAGCTGTTTTAATTGATAAAGGAGAGAGAAAAGCTTGTACCCACTCTTCTTGACAATGATTAACAGAGCAAACACATTTTACAACTCTGCACTGCTAAAACTCAAATTTATTTCCTAATTATTTACCAGTGCTCATGACTTGACCCATTATTTGAATTACGAATTTCAAACCCCCAAACATCCTTGCTCTTTCTGTATTTTGAAATCCCCTGACGTTCTGAAAGTGAAACCAAGGCGGGGCAGGCCGACATTTGTTCAGCACTCAGGGGAACGAGCTGGGGCAGCTCCTCAGAGCTGGCACCCACCTCTGCCAGGGCTCCCCCCAGAACCCCTGGGAATCTCCAATTCCTTCCCTCGGTTGTCTCCCTCTGGTTCAGGGATTCAGGAGAGGCAGCAATAATGTAAATGTAATGTGTAAAATAAAAAGGAAATGCAGGCCCTGCTCAGACAATTAAAATGGATGGCAACACCCAGCCATGGGCGATGCCAACAAGGAACTAAACCTCCACACGAGGGAAGAAATTCCTCCAAAAAACAGCCTCAAATCTGTCCTGGAAAACCTCCAGGGTGACTGAACTGTGATCTTCCAGTGCCTGAAGGAGCTACAGGAAAGATGGGCAGACTGTTTACAAGGGATGGAGTGCCAGGAGACAGGGAATGGCTTCCCAGTGCCAGAGGGCAGGGATGGATGGGATATTGGGCAGGAATTGTTCCCTGGGAGGGTGGGCAGAGGTTCCCAGAGCAGCTGGGGCTGCCCCTGGATCCCTGGCAGTGCCCAAGGCCAGGCTGGATGGGGCTTGGAGCAGCCTGGGATGGTGGAAGGTGTCCCTGCCATGGCAGGGGTGGCACTGGAGGCAATTTAAGGTCCCTCCAACCCAAACCATCCTGGGATTCCACATTTCCATACCCACCGAGCCCTTTGGGAAGGTTCTACACTCAGTGCAAGAGCTCTAACTGGAATTACAAACCCAGTTTCAGCTTCTGCAGCGTGGAGCTTCCCACATCCATGTGGATCCACTGGGATGCAGGCACAGCACGAGCTGGAAGTGGCCAACTCTGAACCATGCACACACATCCCAGTTCCCACAGAATTCCTCAGGGTATTTATCAGGGAACAACCACTGGAAATCCTACAGCACCACCTCATCTGGGGAAGCATCCCCAAGCGATCAGCTGAGCCCTGGGGCAAAGCAGGACAAACCTGGTTGGAGACCAGGCTGTAAAACAAGGGAAGAGCCCTCCTCGGCTGAAAGTGGCTCCTCTGGTGAAAAGCATGAGGAATAAATTCCAGCAATTTGGAACCTGTGTTTCTTTGCACAGCTGACTAATTCACAGCTGTGATGTTTAAGATACTTCCTCAGTTTAAGAATTTGAATTTCTATTGTATCTAAGTAAAGAGGAAAAGCTTTAAAAGAAGTTTCAGGACTGGGAACAGCAGCAGCAGGTTCCATCACTGGTTTAAAATTCTGAATTTGCCCACAACCCTTGTTTTCTAAAAGCAGAAAAACACAGCTTTAACCTGATCTTATGCCATGTTTTCTGGTCCATAAGGATTGGAATTACAAACAAGGTTATCAAACTGCTTGATAAAGGGAAGGTTTGACCAACTCATGAGGCTTTTTCTGCAACTCTTACACTGGTCTAGAAACAAGATCCTACAGAGGTAACTCCCATTGGTTCTGCTGTGTTCCAGAACCTCCCTTTCCCATTGGGAGTGGGTCATTTTCCAGAACTCTGGAGTGGGAATGATGCTTTAAAATCAATTAGCATCATTCCAGATGCTAATCCCTGCAGGGACAGGACCCAGCCTGCAGTGCTGGAACTCAGGGTGTGGGGCATTGCTGCTGGGATAGTGCTGAAAGGCAATGAGGGAGCTTCAGGGCACAGCCACCACATCCCATCCTAAAATTCTGCTGTCAAAGAGGCAAGGACGGCAAAAAGAATTCTCCTCTGGCATTGAAGAATTCCTGACAGCAACCTGAGAGCTCGTCATGAAGAACCAACAACATATTTTGGGTTGTGAGGGACCTTAAGGGACTCTTTCCACTGTCCCAGGCTGCTCTTAGCCCCATCCAGCCTGGCCTTGGCCAATCCCAGGGATCCAGGGGCAGCCACAGCTTCTCTGGGAATTCCTTCCCAATATCCCATCCATCCCTGCCCTCTGGCAGGGAACCTAGGAAGATGTTTGCTTTTCTTGATTATTGCCTCCTCTTTTCATCCCTGAATATTTGGGAAAAGCTTTGGGAAGGCAGCACCTTGAACAGCCTGAGTTTTGTCTAAACTGTCACTACAGCACTCCCAGAGCTCTTGGTTAAGGCCCCACAGAATAATTATGGCACCGAGGAGATAAAAACAGTTTTCCAGGTTTTTGGATTGTCATTTAATTTCTCCTGTCTTAAGCTCAGCTTTAAAATCAAGTGCTGAGAAGCTTTGGACAGCTTGGAATGCAGGAGCTGGGAATGCACCGTGCTCTGGGCAGTCTGGGTGGTTTCGGAGGGGAATTTTGTGGTGCAGTTGGGGTGGTTTAGGTTTTGGAGGTTTTTTTTTAGGGGAGCTCTCCACCACTACTTGAAGATGGAGTAATGTGACTTCTGACTGAAGTGAAAATCACAGTTGTGCTCAGGAGAAACAGCTGTAGAGAAAAGACTCTAGAAAATGAAAAATTATAGAGAAGAAAAACCCTCCCTGGGTTGGGGACCAGTCAAACCAGGTAATTTTGTTTCAAAATCCCATTAAACTACCAAAAAAATTAATGCATAACAACTGTGACTATGATACTTAATGTTTTTAAGAATAGTTGGTATTTTTAAGACAGTTTTTTTTTTTAATTCAGAACAATATTTTAGTAGTTTCATTGTAGTAGCAGCATCTTTTTATCATCTACAAGGTTTTGAGGCTTTTTAAACCCCCATGAAATGAAGGTTTCTTACTGAGTCCAAAATCTTTGAGTCTCAGCAAACTCTACTATAATCCAACACCTCTTACAGCTCAATTCCATTTTTGTCATTAAATATTTCAATATGTACATTTAATTTGCTTACGAAATAGAGTGATTACAGAAATTAGTTTGCAACCTTATGGTATTACATAAAGGAAATGGAATTAATATCTGAATGCAGTGATCAGGAGATCATTTAATTTATCAAACATCCCAAGATTAAGGGAGATTTGTGATGAAATAGTACTATAAATGCATGGGTAATTAAAATTTAATGTAAACAGTGTTTGCAGTTATAAAAGCCACCTTAACTCACACTTTTGTGGAGGATTAGAGCAGCCAGAGCCCAAACCTGCTATTTGTTTGTCCAAATGAAAAAAACTCATCTTAAAAATTAAGAAAATAACTGAAATTGGGTTATAATTTGAATTAATTAACATGGAATTTGAGATAAAAGTGACCCAGCATAGGGTAAACTTCTCTTAAACGAACAAATATCATGTTATATTTTAATCTATTTTCCAGCCTGCAGCAATGTTTCAATTCTCTCAACCACTGAAGGAGCTGAAAACTCCTCAGCATCATCAGGAGCAAAGCCAGAGCGACACAGGGTTTGCTCAAAGGAAAAACACATGAAAACATCTGGAATGTTGATTGTCTCTAGAAAAACAGGTTTAAAAGAGAAAATCCACAATTAATTCCCGTTTTTGCTTTGGTTCTTCACTCCACTCCTGCACACAGAGCAGAAGCAGCAGTGCTGTGAAATTACAGCTGCCAAGGTTCAGGTTTTGCTCACTCAGCTCCAGTTCCACCTGTCTGACACAACTGAGAACTGCTGCAAAAGTCGAGGGGCAGTACAATTCAGAGGAAAAGTAGCCTGGATGTTGTGTAATTTTGTTTTCTCACTAAATTCTGATTTCCTGGCTGGATTGTGCCATTAATTTCTCGATAACAAGGCACCAAAAGTGCATTTTTCTCTGACAAAAAAGCCTTTAGGCAGCAAAATGAGATGAGCATCTCCCTTTCCCTGCCTGCAACTTCCTCTGTTTTCACCCTCTCTCCCATATTCAATTTTTAAATTTTTCTTTTATGTGCTCACACTTGGGTTTGGGTTTTTTTCCCCCACTTTACCACAAGGGTAGCTGTCATTTTTTAAGCAGTATAGTAAGGAATGGCAGAAAAAAGTCCTAAATATCTGTATCTTCAATTTATTTGGACCCATGCTCCCATCTCACAAAGCTTTGCCCATGAATTTCAATTCTGCATCTGTGGATTTTGGAATATGCATGGAGTTCTTTGTGTATGGAGAGAACTTATATTCCTATAACCTCATTATTTTCCTGCTCTTGTCAGGCACAACAGTTTATTTTGGGATTTTTTTCCTGTAATTCCACGTTATTGTTGCTATTATTTAATGCTTGCAGCCCTGTCTCATTTTTACCCTTCAATTTTACCACGTGGTGAATACACAGGAGGGGAAAAAGCACCAAAAATTTCATGCTCTGCCTGTCCAGGAAAGCTCAGCGGGAAATAAAAGTCAAATAAAAAATAAATGTACATATAAAAACCTACAATGTCACCACTGTCCAGAGAGGAGGAAAAGCTCAGAAGGAGCCTTTACACAACATTCAGTTGTTTGCACAAAACCACAATTCTGCATTCTGGAAAGAATTTTAGAAGCTTTAAGGACATTGCTGTGTTTAATAGAAGAGCACAGAGTGAGTGCAAATCTAGAGTCACTTTGGAATTGAAGTCAGGAATTGGCAAACCCAGCCTGCAATGTTTGATTTGTTCTTGGTGTGTTCTAAAGGAACTGTACAATTATCATTCATTTTCTCTTCCCATTTTTCCATGTTTTTCTGCAGAATTTCCCACAGGAACACCCCTCTCCTCACCCCTAGTGCTGGCAGCACAGATTTTTTATAATCCCATTTATAATCCCATTTATAGCCTCAGCTCCAATGTCCCATCAGGAGCACAGACCTCAACAATTGGGAATTTCTGGTTTATCTCAAAGGGGAAGAAAATCTCTCCCTCATTTCCTCTCCACTCCCCTGGAAGTGACTCCCACGTTGTTTCCACCCAGGAGCAGGTGAAAAACCTGACAGAATTTCCTTTTTGGCAACCTCATCTTGCCACAGGATAACACTGGGCTCCAATCAGTTACAAAATACACCCAAATAAAATCCCTGCAGTTGTTTATATCCACTTCAGATTACAGGAGAATATTTTAATTAGTCTATCAAATCTGTTCAAGTGAAATACCACTGTAATTAGTACATAACTGACTTAAAGCAGTTTCAATTTGTAAAATTCTGAAATAAATTAAAATCGACTTAGAAGTTTGCTGCCATGAATACAGAATTATTTCTGTGATATTTATGTGCAAAGGGGCTGGCTGGGGGTGACCTGGGGAGCTCCACTTTGCTTTTCCACCCTTTTTGGTGACTCTGCTTCTCTTACCTTGCCCATCCCAGAGGTGGCCACAGCCTCTGCTCCCAAATATTGGCCCCCTGCACTTCCAAACTTAAAATTCCTTCAAGTGCTCCCATTTCTTTCATCATTCCTTAGAGGAAACCAGGCAGGAGGAAGAGGCTGAGGTTTTTTAACCTTTTAGAGTTACTACAGAGAACAGCACGAATACTTACTCTGAGTTTGTCAGCCTGGGCAGAGTGGGGTTCCAAGGCTTTCAGTGAAAGCTAAATAATTTTATTTGTTGTTCTTTACACCTCTACAAGTTCCTGGAGTAGGAGCAGGAGGTGTGGAAGACAGAAAAGCAGCAGCAAGGTGCCAGATTTTCCACCAAACACTCTTTTTTGAAGTGACAAGATGCACTTTTTCCTGTTGCAGTTTGAGGCTGTGGCAAGCTCATTAAAAATGCATCATATTTATAAAAATTTTAAATGTTAAGTATGATAATAATGCAAAATAATTGTTTATTCCTGAAGTACTAAAAGCACAGGGCAATTTATTAAAAATATGCCATATGGAGTGTTGGGAGTTAAGGATCACAGAAGTGACAAACTCCTCCTGTTCTGTGCTGGCAACATCCCATTGGAACCAGAAGAATTCTGAAAGCAGATTTATTTCAATTTGCAAGTCCAGGCACAGAATTTGTCATTTTTCTAGAACTACTCAATTACTCTCACGTTTTCTGTTTTCCCACAGGTGTTTTTTGTAACGTTATTCACAGCAGTCAGCAGCAGTTTGATTTTAATATTTTCAGTTTGGCATCAGCAGAAACACCTAGATCAAAACTCAGCTTTCCAATTTTACCCTAAAAAGCACCAAAATCAGCAGAAAAAACACTGCAAAATAGGGGGTGAAAGGGGGAGAAGGAAGCAAAAAGACTGAAGCAGTCTTCTGAAAAGCAAATATTTTCCATTGAGTAATGGTAATTATGTTAGCAAGATAAAATCAAAGCTCTAAAGGTGTTGTTACTACATGTAGGACATGTTCTCCTACAAGATTTTCTTTAGTATTAAATGTGAATGTTCTGTCACACACCCAAACCAGCATTTGATAATCCTTAATTAATATTTTTATCCAAAATGAAATATTTTAATCACACCCTATTGATATAGTTAAAAATGAGATTTATAACTTATTTTAAATGAGGAATACTTGGTTAAATTTAGTTTAATTAAATTCTTAGTTTTGCTATTTAAAAAATGAGTAAAAGCCAAATAAACCTGTTACTTATCTCTTTAGTTTTAAATAATTTGGAAAACATTAGGGAGAAAAAAGGCAATCCTTGTGATAACAATCCACAGCCTTAGATGGTCTTATTTGCTTCTAACTATAAACTTTAGGATTTGGGGGTTGAAGTTCTGCTGTCATTCTGTGGAAAATATTGCTGCATTTCCCAAGTGGAAATTCTCAGCTCTGGACAGTCAGATCAGTGGATTTCACTTTAAAAAGGCAAAGAGAAAGGCCCTGCCCTCAGTCAGAAAGGCTAAAAAAACCAGAAAATCTCAGTGTAGTTTCTGAGACAAAGCCTGGTGGGATGAAAGAAAAAAATTATGGTGGGAAAACTCTGGTTTGTGCCTTAATATTGGCTCGACTTCCCCTTATTTCCCTTTGGAGGGTGGAAAGCCTGAAATTCCAGCTTTTAGGAGAAAAGGGGTGCTCTCCTCATTGAAACAATTTGTGGGAGAAGAAAACAAATCCCATTTGGGGGGAAAAAATATAAAATAAATTAAGATATCAATATTCCTTTCCAAATGTTCCCCTCCCTTGCTCCCAGTGTTTTCTCACACTGAGCTTTGGGTATCTGTGCCCCAGCATTTCTACCCTGCTTCATCTTTCACTTTACATTTCTCCCTTCTGGAAATTTTGGTAAAATGAGATTGGAGAACAACTGTATGGAAAAAAGGGTATATTTACTCCAAGTTGTTTTCTTGGAGGTGCTTCTGGCTCCATCTTGAACCAGAAAATACAGGAATAAAGTGTTGCAGGAAATAAATAATTGGCATGGAGACTTGCAAGCAGATATCCCCTTTTTGTGGGTGTAGCTGTAAAAAGGGACTGCACAGAAAGTCTGGAGGAAGTGAAGCAAGCACAGCCACCCAGCTACAAGTTTTCTATATATATTTTTTTTTTTTTTCTTTTAGAGGGGAACTGGAAGCTCCTTTGACAGAAACAGGCCTAAAATAAACTCTATTAAAACATTTCAGACCTTGGGAAGCTGCCACTGATCACTGATTTCTAGGCCATCATTCTCCAGAGTAGATTTGGGACTTGTTAGTAATTACAGGTAATGGCAGACTTAGTTATTTAATGGAATTAATATTTAAATACTTGTAACTCAATTTACATGTTAATTGGCTGGCACATAGCAAAATTCTCATTATTTAAAAACTAGAAAAAAATTAATGTTGTTCCCTTCAGCCTGTCCTTAAAACAGCAAACAGATGCAAGTAAGCCTCAGGATCTGAAGGTTAAACATGAATATAAATGATATGATATTGAAAAATTGTGGTTATTTTTACAGTAGCTGTTAAAAGCAGAGGCTGAATTGGTTATAAACCTGCTACTTCTGGAGCTGTTAAACAAGTGTAAACAACAAGCACAATTCGGGCGATTTTTCTTGCACTTATTTTATGCACACTTCATTTTTCCACACTCCCTTCTCAATAAAACCACGTCTCTGTAGGAGAGCTGCAGACAACAGCAGATTAAACAATTAAACAATTAAAATTTAAATTCCTATTGATGCAGTTTAGATAAAAGTACAGCCCCAGTTGCTGAGTCTCTGCCACGCTGAAGCAGCACAATAATATTGGGGTTGAAGGTTTATTTCACACGCCAATATTTACGTGCTGCTAGGGCGGAACGAGCACAACTCCTGCAGGCAGGAACACAATTCCCTCGTGGAAAAAGGGACATCAGGATCCCCAACTGCTTCTCTGCCTTCAATTTCTACAGCAGCAAAAAATGATTCGCACCTTGAGCAGAGCATGCAAACCATGATGTGCTGCTACAGCACTTCAAGGCCTCCGAGGCAAGATTTCCAACCTGCTTTTATTTAGAATTTTAACTAGGAATGCAACTTTCAAATCTGTTTTATTCACACACCAACCTGTAAAATTAAGAACCTGTTATGATCCAGATCAATTCCATGGCTTCGGAGAAGCATCCCGACATCTCTGAATGTCTTTTTCTTGCCATTGATGTAGTAGCTGGAAGAATTGTCTCTATAGGCAGTTCTAGAGACACAGAATTTGCTGTCAGGAATGACTTCGTAATCATCTCCTTCCTGCTTTGAGGAAATACAAAGCCAGAGAAACAATTACTGTAGCTGTGTATTTACCTCCTATTTTACAATTAAGTAGATAACTTTTATCATGATCTGTTTTATCATGGATTCTGAGTTGTACAAGTGGGAGCTGTCTTAAAACTGCATCTCTCAAAAAAAGAGAGAAGAACAAACAAACAACAAAAAAAAAAATTCCTTTGAGAAGTGGACAAAAAATACCCTGAACTGTTTCAACTGAATTGCCTTAATCTGATGCTTTTCTCACCTCTAATATCAGCTACTGCTCTGAAAATGCTGCATTTATTCCCTTGCAGATGCCAAAGGTTCCAGTGGCTGTGCTGGCCCAGCCTGGCCTGGGCTCTGGGAAGCCCTGAGGGATTGCAGAGCTCTCTGCATCTGCAGCTCCTCTTCTCCAGAGCTGCCTTCAGCTCAGCAGCTCCAAAGAGAAAGTGCACAAGATAAAAAAGCCAAACATTAAAGATGTGACAAATGTGACATCAGCAGCTTCAAAAGAGAGCTTCCATTTACCTCCAGAGCAGCAGCCAAAATAAAGCTGGTGCCAGGCTTTAAAAAGTTAAAATTTGCCCAGATTAACCCCCAAAAGCTCTCAAATTGCTCTCTGGTACATGTAGAGGGGGTTTTAAATCAAACTCAGCTTCTGGAGGGTAACACCAAGTAAAAAAAAAATTGAAAAATTAAATAGATGAATTTTTGAATCTGGTTATTATAAATATAAAAGGAAAAAAAAAATAAATGTCTTTTCAAACAGTTCCTAAAAAAGGCTGCAAATGCTGCAACTTTATTAACACCATTTTTGAAATTTCAATGTACACTTCCCACCTTTTTGGCTGACCCAAAATGTAAAAGTTTGGATGTGCGCACAAAAAAGAAATTTAAATTAAAATAAATAAATTCTTTGTATCGCAATTGCAATAAATTAACAAAAGAGTGCTAAAGTTTTCATCAATACACAAAGCAGCAAGCAAAATAAGTATTTTTTTAATTTGCCAACACTTTCTATTTTATTCAAACAAAATATTAGCTTCAAGAAAATTTAGTAGTAAAACGTGGGGTCCAGAATTTTTGCTGAAAAATCTGTTATAAAATTGCAGGCATGTTTACAGTACATAAAGTGTAAATAAGGTTCAGATTTATTATATATTTTTTTAAATTTAGATAACCTAAAATAGTTTCTAATTGGTTTGAAAAGTTTTACTTAAATAGGTTTTATTTCTTAATAAATGTGTTATACATTTAAGAATATATAATATGTCCAAATACAGCCTCATAAATTTTTATTTAATTCTTTCAATTGCAGAAGTAAGTTTTATGTACTTGAGGCAAATAGGATTACAAATCTAAAACGACTTCTTCTTAAGATGATTATTAAAAATTTCTAAATTGTTTTCAAACAGACATATATCACATATTAGTCTTGCAGCAAATCAAAAAACAATCCTTACTAATATTTTAAGAGCTGCATTACTCAACAGAGGATTTTTTAAAAGTTAATTAACACTGATGGTTTATATCCCAAAGGTAAACTAATCATGCTACGAAGTTTTCCCCAGCTCCAACTAAAATAAGCAAATATTAAGTTTTTCAGATCCTTTAAAGGAAAAAGCCAGGCTCCCCTGTTGTGCCTGGAATCATACATACCTTGTCAATGATCTTTTGGAAGTGAACTTCCACAGAACAGCTCTGGATGTCCTTGTGCTCATCAGAATTATGGATCAGCACCGAGAGTTTTTTGGATCTGATTTTTTGGGCTCGATAGCCAAATACAAAAAGCAGGGAATCAATGATATTGGATTTGCCACTGCCATTTGGCCCGATAATACATGAAAAACGCTGCATAGAGAAGGGGAAAAAAGTGATATTCCAAGGGAAATAAATCCTGCCCAGCGTCCATCACCCATTTAAAACACAATTATTCCTCGAGCATGCAAGTGTTTGAGAGCTCAGCTTTTGTTGCCAAAGGTAAAAGTGAATAAAAGCCTCACACCTCAGCTCAGCTTTCCCAGCTGAACTGGTTAACCCAAAGCCCTGCACTTCACAGGCTTCACAAGCAAAGTTTCATGCTCAGCCACGTAAGTCTCTTGTGGGCACTAAAAAATATTCTCTTTCTTCAAACACAGCCCTAAAAGTTCTCCTGCAAACGAAATCAAGAGAAAAGTGAGCTTTTCTAAGCCGTGCTGACAAATTAAAATTGCACAGCATTGGAAAGTTGCACTTAACTGTTTTCTCTACTTAACTTAGAATATTACTATCAAAATATTTCTAAACCTTAAATATTTTTTCAGTTATTCTCAGGTCAGCTTAGATGAAAATGCAGGAAGGAATAATACCACCCAGTGAAGTCTTACCTTCAGTTCAAAACTATTTAAGGTAAAAGAAAGATACCTTGTGAAAAGGTCCCAGAGTTTGCTCCCCTGCATAGGATTTGAAGTTCTGGTTTACAATGTGAGTGATCATGAGCCGAGGAGCACCAGGTTCACTGGTCATTGCTGGCAGTGGGGGAGGAGGGATGCTACCCAAAATCTCTTCTAAACTTCGATTATCCACCACCTCATCTGAGGCTGCTAAAACCCATCCAAAGAAACAGAAAGATAAAAAACAAAAAGAACTGTAAGTTCTCAAGGATTTGACACCTTTTAAAATGTTCAGCCGAAAAAGCAAACATCACTTCTGTCTGAATCAAAGCTACATTTTGGCCTGTAATTATTAGTATGAGCTGAGTGGAATTAAAATTCTTCTTTCCACAAACAAAATGTTTTTTAAGAGCTACTTAAGATGTCCCATCGCTGGGTTTGTTCTTTCATTATGTAATTCTTATTCCAACACACTTTAACAGGCCCCCTGCAATTCCGACAGCTCCAACCATCACAATAAATCTGCAAATCTGAAGCAGGCAAAGCCTTTCTAATTAATAAGTGCAAAGCCACATTTCAGGCGTGCTCCAGAGTCACTGTGCAAGATTTGGGGATCTCTGCACGAGGCTCTGAAAGCTGCAATGACAGCACGGCTGCTCTGCAAAGACAGGAAGTTTGTTACGAAAACAAACTGGCCCCCTGGATATCAGCAGAGCAGCTTTTCCCCAGGCACCAGCAGCTCCTTCTTCCAACAGGCAGCAGTTTCTGCCACCAATTTCAGTGTATTCATCTATTTGTCAAATACCTGCCTTTAAGAACTGCACATCTGGCTCCCTAAAGTCACACAGCTGCTGGTTTTTCAGATTTTTTCTGCAAAAGCTCAACTGAAGGAACTCAAGAAAATATACTGCTTCATGAAAAAAGAAAGTCCAATCATTTTAAGAGTTAAGTAAATAACCTTCACATTTATTCCATTCCAAGAAATCCCATACAATTGGCTGCCTATAAATTTGAAAAATCCTGCTGTTGTACCACAATCTTAAGTACAATGTTCCAGATCAGGGCTCCGAAATAGGCTTTATTAGCAGAAAGTCTACAAATGGCTTTTGCACTTGTACTGGGCCAAACCCTGTAACTCTTTGCAAGCTCTTTTGACCATTTTAAAAGCAATTTAAATTTGCCAGGGGTTTCAGCAGTACTTTGTAAAAGGGAAAAGAGCAAATCCCATCTGGAAGAGTTGGTAAATTCAAGTTGCTGCTAAGGAGGCTCAATCAGCACCACACAGCCAGAGCAGACCTACCTTGGGAGGGTTCTTTGCCACGCTCCCTGGTGCCTTCATTTTCCACTTCCATGTCACTGGAGGATTCCTCCAAGGGCTCCCTGCCCTTCCGATGGGCTGCAGTGGAGGTTTTGGTGCTCTTGCCTGGCACGGTCCCTGTTGGCTGCTCCCCTTCCATTCCAAGCAATCAAACTACTGAAGGGCTCTATCTCCTTTGCTAACACAAACAAGAAAACCCCGTGATCTCAGCACTGAGCTACAACCCCCCAAGGAATTTACCTACACCTCTGCCCAGATGTTTGACTCATTTAGAAACTTAAGACTGGAGATATTTAGAAGACAAAAATCCAAATTTGAAACAAAATATCGAGGTTAGCTTCATAATGATATATTTTAAGATACATCACACCCCCCAAAACGAGGGGCTGAGCCTAACCTCTATTAACAGCATGGATCTACCTGCTGCCAACTCGAGTGGACACGTTCAGGGCAGTGACTTTGCTCACTGAAAGCCACCGTGGTGCTGGGGGCAAAAGAGTTAAAGACACATTGAATAACAAACCGAGGAGCCACATGCCTCTACTCTCCTGGAAGAACTCGTTATATTTCAGACCTGACACTCATTTTGCTTTCAATAATCCGTGCTAAATATTTGTACGTATATATAGAGATTGATAAACAGATAAGAGAAACAAAAACCGGCGTGATTATAGCAAAGACTCGACCCTTAAATAATTTAAATCAACACACCCTGCGCACAAAATACAACACAACCCCTCCTGCCAGCATTCAACATCTCACAGAGAAAGCAAAACGAAATACCTTCTTCTAGCTGGGATGTTAAAGTGATCTGAACAAGGGCGAGCATTACAAAAGCCATCAGCTGGCACTTCAGCGCAGCTCCCCAAACGGGTGAAGAGAAAGCACCCGATGAGAAGAAAAGACGAGTGAGGAGCGAAACTCTCCCCAAAGAGTTGAAATCGCAGCAAGTGGCGAAGTGAGTTCCCAGAAAAACAGACATGAGAAAGTTTACTTCTCACAAGATAAAAAACTGACGTGGTTAGAAAGTCATCTTACAATTGGTGCCAATCATTTGACGTTTTCAGACCTACCCCCAACCCACACTCTCATGAGAGTCCTTCATTTGGGACAATGGGGGAGGGGGGAAGTGAGAGACAGAACTCATTTTCAAGCAATTTGAGTCTATGCCCCCGTTCAGAACTGTTCCGCAATGGCTGTCTCAGACAATTACAGCCTCTCAAAGCACATTTATTTATTATTTTTTTTTCCCAAACTGCTCCACTCCAACAGAATTGTGCAATATAGACCTATTTACCTTCCCAACCCTTCCCCCCCTCGGATACTTCACCAGAATGAACAAGCCGAACTACTTGACCTCAGCTTTTAAAGCGCGATAAATCAGTTGCCACATAGTCTCTAACAAATTTAACAAATTCGTGCCCAGCCCCTCCCCCGAGCCAGCTCGAAGGTGTTTAGTGAAAGCATCTCTCCTGCCAAGCGCCGTTTTCCTTACGGGGATGGCGAAAAAAGAGCCAGAGACGGACAGAAAAGCTTCCTTATTAACAGCTGCTTAAATCTGATAGCGGCAAGCCCTGTCAGTGACAAATCTGAGGCTTTTTTAAAGCCTAAGGAGCCCGACTGCACCCTTGTCACGCTCCTTCCAAGTCACAGAATCCCAGGATGAAGTCTCGCGAGAAGTCGCCATAGAGACGGCGGCGCTTGGCGGCGGGGGGAGCGGGTCCCGCCGCTCCTGAGGCGACGGCAGCGGGAGAGGGAGGCGGGATCATCCCGGGATCTGCCGGGAGCGGGATCCGCCGGGAACGGGATCCGCCAGGAGCAGCAGGANAGCGAATGGCCAATCGTTAAAGGCTTTCTTGGCATTTTTCTCTCATCCTTCAAGTATCAAAGCAGCAGGCAGAGCCGAGGCTAGAAGAGTCCCTGCTCTAAGCAGACCAAAATCGGGTCTCTCCTCTACCCAAAACGCGTCCCTAAACTTCCCCGTCCTCCGTGGATCTCCGAGCCGCGGTCCCCGGGGGTCCCTAAGGGCACAGCGGGAGCCTTGGGCTGCACAGCCCCTCTGTGACCCGCTCCTCAAAGCCGTGAGCCGACAGCAGCCGGGACGGACCCGCCGCGCCCGGAGCCCTCGGGGGGACCCTCAGCGGGGCAGCCCGGCCCGGGCAGAGGCGCTGCCGCCGCCTTTGCTCCCTCCGGGCGAGGAGGGAAGTGGGAAAAGAAGGCGCGGGGCAGAACCCGCCGTTCCCTCAGCACCTCTTGCCATCCCCTCAGCGTCTCCTGTCTCCCCCTCAGCACCTTCTCCTCAGCACCGCCTGTCTCCCCGCTCAGCACCCTCTGTCTTCCCTCAACACCCCCAGCTTTTCCCTTCGGCACCTTCCCTTCAACACCCCTTGTCTCCCTCTTAACACCTTCCCCTCAAAAATCCTTTTCTTCCCCCTCAGCACCCCATGTCTCCCCTCAACGCTCTCAGCATCTCTTTTCTCCCCATCGGCACCATCGCCTCTGCACCCCTTGCCCGGGGCAGCCCCCTGAGGGCACCTCCTCCACCGCGAAGCCCCTCCAACCCCACCGCCCTGAGGCGAACCACCACCGCTTCCTCCCGCCGAGCTCGTACCTGCTCGTCCCGGCGGCTCCCTGCCCCGGCGAGGCGGCGGCAGCGCGGGCAGCTCCGGCTGCTGTAGAAGCTCGGCCGCTTCCACACTCGAAAATGGCGCCGAAACGGCGAACTCGAACCGAAATTCGTTAGAAAAGCGCGGGGCAGGCTGGGACGGGAGGGGCCGGGCCCGCGGGTTTGAACGGCACCGCCGCCCCCGCCCGCCATCTTGTGTTCGTTACGGCGGGGAGGGGAAAGCGCCCAGAAATCCGCCGGGAGCGGCTTTTTCTGGGGAGAGAGAGCGGGATGGGAGACATTAGGGGGTGAGGGTGACGCGGTGACACAGCCCCGCGGCCGTGGCGGCGGAGAAAGGGTTTAATCTTAATTTTAGAAGTAGGTCAGTGGGCGGCGCTTGGTTGCTGGGCGACTCGCGCCGGTTTAAAAATAATAAAAAAAAATTATAAAAAAAAATTTTAAAGCGAAAAAAAATTTAAAAATTGTGACAGCGCGGCGATTTTTGAAGCGGGTTTAATTAATTAACGGGTGGCGCCGTGGCACCTTGGGGGGGGCGGCGGGGGACTCGTGAGGTGGCGGAGGAGGAGGAGGAGGATGAAGTCTCGCGAGAAGTCGCCATAGAGACGGCGGCGCTTGGCGGCGGGGGGAGCGGGTCCCGCCGCTCCTGAGGNAAGGAGCAAAAGCGGGTGTTGGCACGGCCAGAGAGCGGGCGGTGGGGGCCGAGGCTGCCCCGAGGGTTTGGTGTCTCCTTCTCCGTGCCCCCATCCCGCCGGCTGCTCTTCCTCCTCAGCGCTCCCCCCATCCTGCCGTGGCATTCCTTCCCGGTGCCTCCATCCTGCCGCTGTTTGCCCTTTCCTGCGCTGTCCCCATCCCGCCCGCTATTCTTCCTTCCCGGTGCTCCCTCATCGTTCCTTCCTTGCGCTTCCCCCATCCCGCTATTGGCATTCCCTGCTGTCCACATCCCGCTCCTGCTTCATCTCCTCCGCTGTCCCTGATCCTCGTCCCCTGGCCAGCAGCTCCGCATGGAAAAGGGAGGAGGCCTGAGGCACTTTGGCTTCTCCGAGTCGGGATAATTCCTGGTTATTGCCACATCTCTCCTAGAAGAACTCCAGCGGAGCCGCTGCTGGATTCCTTGGGAGTTGGATGTACGGAATGCGTGGGCTGGTAGTGATGGATGTACCTGTGGATGGCCCAGGGTGGACGTTCAGCCTTTTAGCGGCACACGCAGAGCAATTAAAATGCATTAAAAATGATAATAAAGTTCTGGACTTTGAAAGGAAAATACCAGCTTTTCCCTTCCTGGCTGTGTCAGCACAAGGGAACNCTCTGCGCGCTCCCTCCCGCTGGCCGCGCAGGTAAAGGCGCGCTGGGGAGGGGGCGGCCGCCGTCCCCCTCCCCTCGGCTGAGTCACCGCCGCGGTGGGCGAGAGGGTCGGAAGCCGTGACCCCCGGCTGGGCGTGGGACGGACGGATGGAGGGGAGGGAGAGCTCCGGGGGACAGCTGAGGGCCGGGCTGGGAGCCCCGACCCCCAGCTGCTGGCGGCCCTGAGCGGGGGTTGGATAATCTGCTTCTTGGAAAGCTGGAAACTGAGGGGGGGGG
>VYXC01009187.1:99157-110294 GCA_013397175.1 Platysteira castanea
CCCATCCCGCCGGCTGCTCTTCCTCCTCAGCGCTCCCCCCATCCTGCCGTGGCATTCCTTCCCGGTGCCTCCATCCTGCCGCTGTTTGCCCTTTCCTGCGCTGTCCCCATCCCGCCCGCTATTCTTCCTTCCCGGTGCTCCCTCATCGTTCCTTCCTTGCGCTTCCCCCATCCCGCTATTGGCATTCCCTGCTGTCCACATCCCGCTCCTGCTCCATCTCCTCCGCCGTCCCTGATCCTCGTCCCCTGGCCAGCAGCTCCGCATGGAAAAGGGAGGAGGCCTGAGGCACTTTGGCTTCTCCGAGTCGGGATAATTCCTGGTTATTGCCACATCTCTCCTAGAAGAACTCCAGCGGAGCCGCTGCTGGATCCTTTGGGAGTTGGATGTAGGGAATGCGTGGGCTGGTAGTGATGGATGTACCTGTGGATGGCCCAGGGTGGACGTTCAGCCTTTTAGCGGCACACGCAGAGCAATTAAAATGCATTAAAAATGATAATAAAGTTCTGGACTTTGAAAGGAAAATACCAGCTTTTCCCTTCCTGGCTGTGTCAGCACAAGGGAACTCCAGTGCTCCAGGCTCTGATGTTTCAGGCTTGATCATAAAGGTCTTTTCCAACCTTAGTAATTCAAGGATTCTCTGTTCCCAGCATCATTTTTTCTTTAAGTTGTCCATATTCAGTTGGATAACATGAAAACAGAATTCCCTTTAAACTCAGGTCTTTCTTGGTGCTTATTTTTCCCCAGTACTGATGAGAGATTACTTCAGAACTTTTGATTTTAGTGCTATTGTCCTCCTTTTTAATTTTGGCCGCTTATGTATGTATAGATATTATGCTAATTATACATACTTATATATGTATTTTTCTTTATTACAGCTGTAACACATGGTTTTAATGCTCCATCTGAACAACTGAGATGAGACTGAAGACTTCCCTTTTAAAGGAGCCAAAACATATCCTTTGTCACAGAACAAAACATAGAACATCATGTTCATTCTGAATAGACTCTTCCAGAAAAATATTCCTTTATCCTAAAAGTTATAGTAAAATATTAGTAAATTATAGGTGAGTTTTTCCCTGTTTTTGAGTTGTTCCCCTTGTCATTGAGTGCAACCTTTAAGGACAATGTTTTAAGAGATATTGAACACTTATATATGATGTGGTGTTAGTAAACCAACACCTTTGAATGACAGCTGGGTGTTTTGCACTTGTATTTTGCACTAAGACTCTTCATTAACCCAACATTTTAGCTGTGTTTTGATAACTTTACATCATGATAAGAATTATATTTTTACATGGTAGTTTGCTTTATATTTGGCTGAATTTTTACCAGCTTTTCTTGGCACGTAAGAGCAAAAAAAAAAGAATTTTTCTTTTTATACAAAACATTCCATGCAATCTTACCAAAATAATCTTCCTCCCTTCAGTTCTGCGTAGCCAAGATGGGATATTTTGGCAGCTTGTTTTTAGTAGTTAAACTTTTCAAATTCCTTAATTGAATGAAACATAAGGAACTGGTGAGCTGTGTGGGATGGACGACAGCTGACGAGCTCTACTCCTGCAGTGATGACCACCAGATTATGAAATGGAACCCTGTGACCAGCGAGACCACTCGAGTGGTGAAGCTTCCAGAAGATGTTTATCCCATAGATCTGCACTGGTTTCCCAGAGGGATTGGTGGGAAGAAGCAACCCCAGTCTGAGAGCTTTGTTCTGACAAGTTCTGATGGTAAGGCAACTGGAAATATTCATTGTTTCATATCCTTTAGTGCTCGTGTCACTCAAATACAAGACATTATTTGGGGAGCAGGAAGCTTTGAGGATTGCTTGGGGTGGAGTTTTTTCCCTTCTCCCCAATAAGATTTTACACACAGCCAGATCTTTCTTCCTGCATGAGTTTTCCTGCACCAGCTCATTCCTGCAGTTTTCCTGCAGCAGCCAGTGCCTCTCTGTGATAAGGATTCCTGAATCCAATGGAAAAGGAGCATAATGTCTTTACAAGGTTGCAATAATTCCTGGTTGAACTGCAGATGTTTGAAATCAGAGCAAATGTAAATGTAATCCCCTTGAGTTTTCTTCTGAAATGCATCTCTTGGGGGATATTGTTCTTTTGCTTCCTACTTATGTTGGTCGTGTTGCTGTTTTTTAACAAAAATGAAGAATAGTTTTGGCTTTAATCTTCAAATTAAGCACAAATCATAAGTGACTAGAATTTTATTTTTTGTTGATAATTTTGTATTAGGTCAGCATTTAAGAGTCCGTGGAAGTTAATGAACAAAACATACATGGTTTATATTCTGTGTTTGGGTAGGCTGAGAGTCTCTCACTGGAAATTCCTTCAAAACTGGAGAGTCATTTTCAGACTGAGGACAGTTCTGGCTTCAGTACTTAATAAAAATAAAGGACCAGTATTTTACCAGTGGGAGACGTAAAATAAAGTTAAGTTGAATCACTTCTACCTACTCCAGGCACGTGGCTAAAGTTTTCCCTTTTTGTGCAGTAAGTTACAGTTTGAAAGTCTCTGTTCCCTCAGTGTTAAGCTGAAGAACAGAAATCCATGGAAATGGAGAAACCTCCACGTGGGAATGCAGTAAAGAAAGCATTTGACTGTCAGCAATTGTGAATTCCCATGCTGGAAAAGCAAAGAAGTTGCAGAAGTAAAGATGATATCCATGAAAACTTGTTCTCCCCTGCTCTGCAGAGGGATTATGATACAGTTTTAAGTGATGATCACATTTATTCCAGAGGAATTCGGGAAAGGTCATCCTGCTTTTACGTGTAACCATGTTCTTCCCTGCTCAGCTACAATTTCCTCTGTTTCCCTCTTTGGAAGGGGCCTTGTGAAAGAAGTAGGAGCTTGTGGAGTGGGAGAGGATGCAAAAGACTGGGAAAAGAGCTGAATGTTTCCCTGGACAACAGGATTTTATCCCGTACTTTGACATGGCCCCTCGTTTTCCTGGTATTTTGACTTCACCAAAGCCTTCAGTTCCTTGCCAGCTGCCTGTTCTTCCCCTGGAATTTCATTTCTCTTATGTGTTGAGGAATTGCTTACAGAAATATTCAGGGATTCTCCCTAGGTCCGTGGAAGCTGTTTTTGTAATATATTAAAACACCATGGAATTCTTTATATCCTGAAAAAAGGAATGGCTCTGAAGAGCTCAGCCACTTCATGCTGAGTCCTGTAGGTGATGGCATGGGAATATTCCTAGTCCTGGGATATTGGGTTTAAGGATTCTCCAGTGAAAAAGGTCCTGGCTGCAGGTGGAACGAAGACTCTGTGCATGGAAAAAGGTGATCAGAAAATAAAAGATGTTTTTAATGTAAAAGCAGAAAAGGCCATTTTGGCAATTGAGTTGGAGAAAATAGCATTGAATTCCTCTGAATCCAGTAATTGCTTACTCATGAAACAGGAGAATCTCAGACCTGAGAGATGTTCCATACAAGAAGTGATGTATTAATTAGATAAATTCTATTTTATAGTTATAAAACAATGGAATGCATTAAGTGAACATCCTGGAAGTGTTGGATGGGGCGTGGAGTAACCTGGTCTATGGCAGGTGTCCCTGCCTGTGGCAGGGCTGGAATGAGATGGGATTTAAGGTCCCTCCCAAACCAAACCAGTCTAGGATTCCATGGTATTTTAAACAGTCTGTTCAAATAAACTGATTTATCCAAACCATCGTTTTTCATCAGTGTTAAAAATCTTTGCCTTGGAAATCTTGCATTGGCAGAGGTTTAGTGGGATAATTGTGCCAAAAGTTCTGGTCACTCAGGAACTTGTTTGTAGTGGTTCAGTCTGGCAGCTTAGATCAAATACTACTAAAATAATTTGATTTTAAAGTGGTTACTTTGAATTACTGGACTGTTCATTTTTCCAAGCCCTCCATTGTCTGCTCTTTGCTCCAGTTTAAATTTGATCTTCCTGGATTTAAGCAGCATCCCTTATTTGGGAAGAAAGACTTCCTGATCCTTCTGTTGAAATCATTACAAACTTCGGGGTTGGCTGCTGTGGAATTCCATCCCTGCTCCATCATGGAAGCAGGAATAGTTCTGATTTTAACTGTGAAAAATAATTGGATGTTTTCTTTGTATTGTTGGTTTTTTGGTTTGTGTGTGTGTTTTCAACAGAAGGAACCAGCATTGCTGTAATAATATATAATGTAATTAATAATGTAATGCAATTAGTGATTTAATATATAATTAATTATCTCTAATTAGATGAATTACACACTGTATCTTTTATTTAGGGAAATTCCACTTGATTTCCAAGCTAGGAAGAGTGGAGAAAAGTGTGGAAGCACATTGTGGAGCTGTCCTTGCAGGAAGGTGGAATTACGAGGGAACGGCCCTGGTTACAGGTGAGCATTCCTATATTAATGAAGTGCTTTGAAAACTAAGATAATAAGCTACTTTTTTTTTGGTCTTAATTATCACTGAAGTTGTTATCACCTTATTTAATAAGAGTTCATTTTGCACTATTTAATTAATACTATTTTAGCTTAATGTTGCCAGTTAATAGATCTGGTAAAAACATTTCTCTTTTTTAGTGATCCTGTTTATGAGATGTCATCCTATTTACTGGAAAGCAAATGTTTTAATATCAGAGTGCTTAGATGGTTTTGTGGCTCTTCTGAACTTCAGAAAGGAGAATATTTGATTTCTTTTTTTTCTATCTGTTACAGGAAAAAGTTGCTAAGTTGGTACATTTATATCCCTGCACATTCGGGGGTTTTTAGCCAAGGTTTACTGAGGCCTCATTGATCTTGAATATTCCTGTCCTTTTATTCCTTAATTATCAGTAGTTGTCACCTGCAGCCTGTCTATATTGGTGGTAGGAGAGTGAGCCCACAATTTCTTCATCTCTACACCATTTTTTGCCCTAAATCTTTTACTAAGTAGTTGCTTTGGGCATTTTTTGTCCAAAATTCTATCTTGGTGTGAAGGGGAACTGATGAAATTCCCTGTGCTGGACTCCTTGCTGGGATTTCTGGTGGTGTCAGCCTCCTCTGCAGCCTCCTGCTGATGGAGGACAGCTGATTCCTCTGGACAAGTTCCAGCTCAGGCCACAAGAACTGAAGATAATTTTGGATCTGCTCATTTCCAGACTCTGAAATGCTGCTTCAAGGAACTCTGTCTGGCCTGTTCCTCTGAAATCCCAGAGGGACAGAAATATGGTTCTTTTTAAAGACAGCTTTGCCTCAGGAACTTCTCCAAAGACAAAGTCAAAATTGTCTTTTGAATCCCCTTTTTTTTTTTATGAGACTACATGACACTGACACTTTTTGGGAGTGTGGGAATTCATCACCACTTCCAGTTTATTCTGCGAAGATCAACTCCTCTTATACCACAGCTGTACTTGGAGGAAGAGTAAATAAATCATTGCTACCACATCATTTAAAATACATTTATGGCTGTATTTCAACAGCATCTAATATACACACATAAGACTTTTAATTTTGAGGGGGTTTTTTTTACATTTTTTAAACATTTAAAGCTACCTTGGCCAGATATAAAAAGCAGATACCTGGTCAATAAATTACCTTTGAATGGAAGAATTCATTAAATTCTAGGTGCACCTTTTTCCTCATTAACTGAGTCTGGGAAGCCTAAATTGAAGGGCCAGAGCATTTTAAAAATGACACCACACCAGGAAATGTGTGCTGTTAATAGAGCCCTAAGTGTGCTGTGCAGTGTTTAACAGTTTAATCTTCAGTAAATAAACTGAGTTGTTGGGTAACACGGAATTATGTTAGAAAATTGAAGCTGTCCAAACAGAGTTATTTTCACTTTCACCATTTATCAACTGTGAAAGCTCCAGTTTAATCCATAAAATCTGCTCCTGCTCCCCTGGGGCTCCTCAGACGCCTTTAAGCAGCCTCTGGGCCACTGAAGGAATCAAAAATGCAGAATTTGGGATACTTAAATTGTGATTGACTTTCCCTTCCCAGAAGCAGCTTCAGGTAAGACTTGAGGGATTTTCAGGAAAGGAGAACTTGTTGATAATAACAAAAGAACCATCTTAAATATTTTTCCTTCATATACTTCCTAGTGCATATTTGGAGGGCTACACAAAAGGAATTTACCTGGAAGAAAACCTGGATTTATTTTAGCTCAAGTGTTTCCCGAATAAATACAAATACATTTGTTAGACTGATTATTGCATTGAATGTGCTGATTTCTGTGCTCATTTGCAGTTGGGGAAGATGGCCAAGTGAAAATCTGGTCTAAAAGTGGAATGCTGAGATCCACTTTGGCTCAGCAAGGTGAGTTCATTTGCTCAAAGTCCCATCAGAACTTGTTAATTTAGATTGTTCTGAAATGTGTTTCAGTAACAAACCCTAAACCTGGCAGTGGTGGTTTGTTCAAGGGGCTTAAGGCCTTAACTAAAATTAAATGTAAGTCAGAGTTGCATTTTAGTAAGATTTTTAAAAAAATACTTAATTTTTCAAATTAAAAGTATTGCAATATTTTTAGGCAGCAGTTTCAGTCCCACCCTCAGGATTTGGTGCCATTTCAGTGAAGATCCTCAGCTAAATTTTGTTTTTCAGACTTCATAGATTGAGCCCATGTGACCTTCTGACATTTTTGAAGAAACCACATGCACCTGGGGTTGGGTTAAATGTCAGACCCTTATCTCTTTCTGAAACAAATTATCTGAGTTCTTTCAACCTGGGGAAGGCATTTTAACCACAGCAGTGAGTGTAAAATGCAGTTCAGTTCTTTTAAGGAAGTTCACATGCACTGGCAGGGTTTTTCAGGTAAAAAGATAAACCAACTGAACTAGAATTTAAAAAAAAATTAAAATTGAAGCACCCTTTGCTATTTCTCAGTTTATGTTGTCAAATTTTTATTCATAATTGTGCTTATTTGAGGTTTGAAAAAGCTTAGGAAGTAAATTATATGCTGTACTTTGAAATATGAATTTTCACTGGTCTCTGCAAGTTGCTGGTGCAGTACAAAAGCACATTTGAGTCCCTGTGGAATAACTGTCACTTTGTATTGGTGTTTTCAACAAAAAATCATCTGAAGCCCTTTAAATTCAGAGTCAGCATCCCACAGCCCCCTTTGTAAGCACTGCCATACCTGGGATCAGAGGGGATTCTGCAGGAATGCTGATGTTAAGGGAGGTGCATTGTGTGCAACCAATTTTTCCCTTCCTGTGGCATCATGAGAACTGAAAGGATTCCCACTGCCAACATTCCTTCGCCTCGTTCCACTCTTTGTGTTCGAAATAAATGGTCAGGCTCTTATTTTGGGATAATGATCCACGTGCCTACTCCATCTTTGGCCTTTATTCTTCCTTGGAGTCCCTCAAAACTCTTCCTTTTGTTCCTCCTTGTCCTTATCCTGAAATGTTGTATTTGGGCTTCCACAGTCTCCTGACCCATTTTGATGGGGAAACTTTTTTCCATGGATCTCTCTGATATATTTTGGGAACCCACAAGATTATCGTGGAGTCAGGGGATGGTTTGGGTTGGAAGGACCTTAAAACTCATCCCATTCCACCCCTTCCATGGCAGGGACACCTCCCATTATCCCAGTTTGCTCCAGCCTGACCTTGAACACTGCCAGGGATCCAGGGGCAGCCACAGCTTCTCTGGGAATTCCATCCCAGCCCTCCCCACCCTCCCAGGCAGGAATTTATTCCCAATATCTATATTCTTTAGGAGACACCCTCACAGTTATGAACAGTAGGATCTAAAATTGCCTGAATTAATGTTTCTCCTCCTGCGACGGTCCAAAATCCCACACAAACTCTTGGAATTACCCAAGTCTCTGCTGTGGGATAAGAAGCCGGATCTTCCTTGCTCAAATCCCAAATTTTTGCCTTTCTCCCAGAATATTCCTTCCTGCAGCTGTTGATCCCTGCAGCGTCTGTTCCTCGGAGTTCTCCAGGGTGTTGGCAGTGTTCTCCCAACCCAGTCCTTGTTAAGTGCAGGAGGAAATGAGTTAACTCAGCTCCTGCTGTTAAGCCCTGGAAATTGTGGTTAAGTACTCAGCCATCATAAAAAAGGGAAACATTTGGTTTAAATAGAAAAGTCTTCTGATTGTTAAATCAGCATTAGGACAGGACAAAAAAAAATGGAGTTTATTTAGAATTTCTGCTCCAGCTGGTGACAGAATTTATGGCATTTTCAACAGGAATTGCCAGGAGGAAAACAGCCAGTGCCACATTTATTTAATATATGTTGTGTTTCTGTGACTTGTCTGCTCTGATGGTTGACAAGTTAAAAAATCTTCCATAATTTTGTATTTTTAAGTAGTAAAATCCCCTAAGAGAAAATACATGAAATACAGGAATCTTCAGGAGCAGCAACACCAGGTCTCAATTTAAAAGGGTGAATATTTGGGAGCTCAAATCAAGTTTAACCAGAATAAAATCAGCTTTTTGCACAGAGAGAAGTGGGGAGATACTAGATGATTTTAGGACAGTTGTAGCAATTCAATCCCTTAATTATCTAAATCTCAAAATATTCCCATACAAAAATATTTCTGAGTCATTTTTTGAAAGAGAAAATGCCAAATTTGTCATTGAGGATTTTACCTTGTAAAGCATTTTTAATCCTTTTGGGGTTTTTTAGTACCATAAAGTTACATTAAATATTGTTTATGTGAACAGTTTTAATTCAGTTGCTCAGTTTAATGCTTGGAGATTCTTTTTACTTAACTTTCTTCGTTTTATTTCAAGGAATCAAGTAGCAAAATCCTTTGATTTTTCAGAGGAGACAAATCCTGTCAAATAATATGGAAAATATTTGCATAGTTGGCAAGTCTGGCCTTCTAAAATTCTTTTTTTCCTTGGATGTTTTTCCATGTAATTTTTTGCTTTATTCTGTTTTCAAAAAATCTAATTTGAAAATTGGAACATGATTTTAAAATGGAACAGTCAGCTTTATTCCAGATAAAAATTTCTGGAGGTTTCAGTCTAAGAAAGTTTCAGTTAGCTGGGAAAAGCTGTGAAGTCTGTGGGCCAGTTTTATTTATTATCATTTATTTTGTAAATTATTTGTGTATGGGATGTTTGGGGTTTTACATGTGCAGCAAAACAAAAATCTGGTTAGTTATGGAGCCTCAAAATCTTAAAAAGAGTAATTTAGGTGCAATCCAAAACTTTTTCTACCCACATTTGTGTTCAGTCTCACAATTTGGGGTGAAAAGAATTCTTTTCTGCTGTCTCTTGGTGAGTATTACTTTGATTTTCTTGTATGTCTGGAGTGACAGTTGGGAAGAAAATTGCATCAGTGGATTAAAGCTGAATATAAATAGAAAATGCAGCTATTTCCTATTGGTTTTCTGGACTTGTTTAAAACCTCTCACTTAAAAGTTTTAGAAATTGATGGCATGGTAAATGGCAATAAAGAGGCTTGAGAAATATGTAGTGTACATTTATATAATACAGTGTTATCTACATAAATATTTATGTAATATAAATGTAATCTATTTTATGCAATAATTATATATTTTATGTATCCTTATATAAATACGTATTATGTAAAAACATATTTTATTTACCACACACTGGTATATTTTATTATCAATATTATTGATTTTATTCTTATTATATATATTAAAATAAATAATTTTTTTAAAAGGACAGACCTGCCTTGCTGTAGGAATTCCTGCAGGCCAGTGTTTTGTTTTCCAAGGAATGTTTTCCGTGGAATGTTTTAAGATCATCAATTTCCATGTTTTCCATGCCCACAGGAACACCAGTGTACTCAGTATCCTGGGCACCTGACTCTGACAAAGTTCTCTACACCTCCGGGAAGCAGCTGATCATTAAACCCCTCCAGCCAAATGCCAAAGTTTTGCAGGTACCATTAATAATCTGATTAATTATTGGCATTTATTTGCATTAATGAAGGTACAGAAGCCTTTCCCTTCTCACTTGTGAAGAAGCAGTTGTTTAAAACAGGGTTTTAGTGCAGATTTTTTGTCCTTTGGTTCTGCCTTGTTCAGGCTTTATTTAATTTATTTTTCTGCTGAATCATGAAATCGTTAGGGTTGGAAAAAACCTCCAAGATCATCAATTCCAATGAATGATAAATATTAAAAATAGAAGTTGTCAGGATTGTTGCATCAGTTTAATTGATTTTTTTCCATTTCAGTGGAAAGCCCACGATGGCCTGATTTTAAAAACTGACTGGAATTCCGTGAATGATCTGATTCTTTCTGCAGGGGAAGATTGTAGATATAAGGTGAGTTCTGGTTCAGTTTTAACTACCTGACCAAAAAAGTTATTAGATATCCTGAAATTTTTGAATTTTAACCTGGAGGCCCAAAATGAAGTGAGAAATCTTTCACTTTTCAGGAAGAATTTGTATTATTTATAAATAAACCTCACTGTATAAGTACTGTAAAATTACCATTTTTCTTTAAATACAGCAGGATAAAAATCAGTAAAATGAGAGGGAAACAAAAAGAAAAATAAGTAGAAATGTAGAAGTGATCATTTGAATTAATATAAACTGAGACACATCAAATTAGAGGAGTAAATTTTAAAATATATTGATATATATTTGGATGCAGAAGATATATTAATATAATCTGCATCCAAAATACAAAGCACATTTTATGTTTCCTCCCTTAAATAAAACTGGTTTTTAAATATATCATGTTTTGGTTCTGTCATTTAACTGTGTAATGGCCGTAATAGAAGATAAACAATTAAGACATTAAAAATTCCAATAAATTACTAAATTGTTTTGTGGATTGGCTTCCTGGTATTTTGTTAATTTCCATTTAAAAAAACTCTTTTTTTTGGAAATTTGCAGAGGAGCCTCAGGAGTACAAGCAGAATAAACCTTGTGATTCTTTTATAGACTTGGGGTAATTTACAGGAAATAAAACTCAGGAATGGAAAATATTTTATACAGAATATTTTGTACAGAGTTATATGACATTTGTCTTTTGCATTAAACAAAGCAATACTGATTAAAGAATAATATTTATGTGTGTTAAAAAAATATATATAGTTACACTAAATTAACTTATACAATTATTTCTACAAGTTCTGTGGTCATGAGGGAATATTATTGTTCTGGAATAATAAAAATATTAAAAGTCTATATATAAAATAAAAGTGAATCATAATATAGGTGATTTTCCTAGTTACACTAAAACATGAGGGAAAATTAT
>VYXC01009188.1:6320-37857 GCA_013397175.1 Platysteira castanea
TTAATTTACGGAACTTGGCTGGCAGAACAAGAGTTTGAATTGTACTTCAATAAGTGGAGCTCTTAGAATAAATGTGGCTTGTAAAATTGTTTTATAGTCTGCTTCGCCGAACAGCCAACACCTCATGGAAACCTTTGAAAAACATTCTGTTTAGAAGCTACGGTTTTTATATTTCGTATTTTCTCTATTTGTTTTCCCCTCTGGTTTTATAACTGAAACCATATGTAGGAAAACAGGATTTTTGTGTCTTAAAATATCTACCTGACCTGACTACTTTTATTATTAAAAAACAGATAGCGTTTTGAAAATTCTTCACATATGAGGCACTCAGTTCAAACATGAAGGTGTCCTTGTTTGATATCCCAGTGAGCTACAGATCTCCTGAATAACCTTAGGACAGTCATTTAGCTGAGACTCATCACCCCTCTCCCTACGTACACGTGGTGCAGCTGTGTGCATCTGAGCTGCCTGATGCACATTATAGACATTCCCATTATAGACAGAAAATGTGACAGAATTTGGGACATGATGCATCCGTGTAGGATGGGAGAGGATGAATCATGCTCTAGATGCATACATCGACCAGCTCTTCACCAGAAATCAAGATGCTCAGGTACAGATATTCACACTGCACATACCAACCCTTGTAGGTCCCATCTCAGTCTCTTTGTGTCACTAAAAGGATGAGGTAGACACTTCTGGAAGTAAATCCATCCCATCTCAATGATGATGTCCCACACGCCTGAGTGATCTGCCTGGAGATGATACTGATCATTCCATGCCAGCCACGGAGAGGTGGCATAACTATAAGCCTTTAAATGGTTGTAGGGAGTCAAGAGGAACAGAACCAGAGTGAGCTAGTATATTAAAAAGAAATTCTTCCCTGTGATTGTGGTGAGGCCCTGGCACAGGTTGCCCAGAGGAGCTGTGGCTGCCCCATCCCTGGAAGTGTCCAAGGCCTGGAAGGTGTCCCTGCCTATGGCAGAGGGTGGGACAGGGTGGGCTTTAATGTCACTTTCAACCCAAACCACTCCATGAGTCCGTGAATCCCTTTCTAACAACACCATTCAGGAGACCAGCAGTAAGGAAGCCAAAGCCTCCTCCTTCGCAGTTACACACGCATGCATGTGTGTGTGTGACTCTAGGTGTGCGGACAAACCAAATACAAATGGTGCCAGCACAGCTTCTACCACAGACACGAGTAAAATCCATTAAATAAACTCTGTGCCTCCACTGGCAGAGTGGGAGATACTGCTGCAGCAGAGGGGGAAAGAAGAAATAGTAAACTTTTGCCTTGGAGCAAAGTATTGCATTACATAGTACAGAGACTGGGAAAGGAAGACACAAAAAGACTCCAAGACCACACCGTAAAAACCAATTATCTAAATAAGGATGTAGGAATCGTATTTAGCCCCATCAAACTATCCCAATTGCTAATTGTTGTAGCTGTGCTTGTACAGATACGTCAGAACTGCTCTGGGATGTGGCTTCATTTAACGCCTGTGATAGGAAACAAGGTCACCTGAGCACCTTGTTTTCCTTTTGGTTGTTTTTTCTTTGGCTGGTTGTTTGGTTTTCTGTTCTCTTTTTTTCTTATTATAGAGGTCTGTGTCTAAGGGTTTTGTACGTACCCTCAGAAACTGTGCTGCATTCATCCTCAGCGACTGTTCTGAAATACCCTGCTTTATTTATTTGCTTTCAACATCACAGGTTGATCCCTGGTAGAGCCTCACTTGGTAAAGTCATTATGACTCACCCAGGCCTTCTGTCACCATCCCAAAGTTTTTCCCTCTAGCTGTACATGGTATTTCTTCTCTACTCCTTTATGGCTTCTTATGAGAGAAACGTGCTTCTGCAAACTGTTTCTTTTCAAGGCCCTGGTGAGGCCGCATCCCTTGAAGTCAGTGCGTTTCTGATGACTGTGCTTTCAGCACAGAAGGGGAAAGAGAAATTATCCTGCTTGGCTTCAGGTACCTTAGCACAAGGCCAAGGTCCCGACACAAACAGCAGCCCTGTAGAAAAGTTGGCTCAAGTGTTCCTTGTCACCCATCACACTGGTCATGCACCATCTCACTGTTCTGACCAAAAAATTGGTGGTTTTACTCTTTGCATGAGGCCACCAGAGCACTGTAAGCCGTGTGATGGTGCTGTGCTGGGAACGTTTTCTTTAGCAGCATGAGCCAAAGAGAAACCCAGAGCTTGATCTGGGAGGCTTAAAAAATACACATCTCTGTGCTGTCAGCACCCTGCGCCTCCAAAGCAGGCTGCAGCAGCTGTCTGCTGGGGGAGGAGCAGGCACAGGTAGGTCTAGAGGTGAGTCCCAACCACCTGGCACTACCCTGCAGTCTGGAAAATGTTCTTAACAAGGACTGCTCATTACCACACTGATGAATTGGTGTTTGCTAACAAAAGGCCCTTTCTTGAGGAATTCCTCATCAGCCCTAGGTGTGCCGTAAGTGATTCAGGCTCTCATTAGCCTTAATTAGATAATTGTTCAAATGATTTCTCTATTATTCATGCAGCCTGTACCACTGAGCACCAGCCCACTGAGAGACTGACAGGTGCTCTCTGTGAAGAAATGGTGTTTTTCCAGAGTGAAATGATCCTGCAGGGATCACTGCACCCATCACAGCCCTCCAGGATCTTACCCAGCTGTTGCAGTCCCTCGGGCTGTTCTTATGTAAAGCCCCACAGTTCACCACAAAAGTTTTCAACATCTCCAAATCTCCTTTTTTTTCTTTTTTTTTTTCTTTTTTTTTTTTCATTACTTCTTTCCCCCCAAATTCGGTAATTCTTCAGCCTTCACCTCCAGCCATGTCCCACGTTGCCTTCCCATCTGAGGAGGGTGAGTGTGCTCCATTTGGATGAGATTTAGTTCCCTTCCAGTCCATAAGAAGAAAGCAAACAGGAGTCATAAAAAGGGGCTCGTTGTTTATTTTCCTAGTCTCAGAACTTCAATGCCCAGCTTGATGTCAATTGCAGGCCTGTTACAGATGGCTCAGTGATTTAAAAGCACTAGCCTGGGACTACAGATCCCACTTCCAAAAACTTCAAGGTTGACCTTGGCAAAATCTCTTAGGCTGGAACTTTTCTTGCCTGGAAACAGCCCTCTAAAAGCTCAGCCACCAGGCTCCCTCTGCAGCCGGTGGAAAAAGAGAGGCAGAACTCCCTTTTTTTTTCCTTTCTTTTTCACAGCTCAGCTAGGTATATTAGGAAAAAGAGATACCAATCACTCTCTGGAGATACTAGTTTCTCTCTACAGAGAGGAATTGACTGCAAAGGGGTCTAATATGATGACATTGCCCTTAACCCCTGACAGTTACATGATGTGAGCAAGACAAGAATTTTAAAAATACACAGGTCCCACATCTCAGTTTCAGAGAGAATTGAGCTGTGCAGTCTTGTAAGTACAAGGTTTAGAAGCTCTGAAGTCATGTTTCTGCTTTGTAAAACCCACAAGTAATTTTTCCATTTAAAATGGTGGGGTTTAAAATGAGCAGAAGTTTTTCACGTGCTGTGGTAACTTAGACATAACCCCCTGGCATTTATTCTCCCTGCTGGTAACAGCTCGTGGGGGTTACTGTTCACAGCAAGGGGACCACTCACCTTTCTTCATTAAGGCATCCCTAAGACTTCAAGACCATAAGAGATGTTCCAGTCTCCTTTACCTGGATCCAGTGCAGCTCTCTGAGCCCTCCTCACCCCTTGAAACGCTTTGGAAAAGTCTGAAGGAAGAACATGAGCAAATAAACAAAATAAACAAAATGGAATAGGATCACAGAATCACAGACTTGTTTAGGTTGGAAAAGCCCTCTAAGATCATGAAGTCCAACAATAACCCAGCACTGCCAAGGCCACCACCAACCTGTGTCCCTCCACATCCACACGGCTTTTGATCACTCCTAGGGATGGTGATTCCAGCACTGCCCTGAGCAGCCTGTTCCGGTGTTCACCAGAGAGTTCTCTCTGTTGCCACATCAATTGCTAAATATGGCCATTAACCTCTAAGGAGAAAGCAGCCTCCAGGACAGCCAGGTGCTGGCCTGGCATTGCTCTGGAGTTTCTTCTCGGCTTGTGCTCTTGATTTCAGACCCCATGTCCCTCCCAAAAATTATTGGGTGCCTCATTAGAGCACCCAGGTTGAGCTGTCCATGGGAATAGCAGGAACTTTCTGTTGGCAGCTGTGGGCTGAGGTGGCCTGACTTCCACCTGAAGGTGCCCAGAGCTATGTCCAAGGAAATTATGCATCTTGCAAAGCCCCAGTGCTCATTGGATCCAGGCACAAATATCTGGTTTTCCAGTAGGACCTGGCCTCTTCCTACCTCAGGGCAATGCAAATTCCCAATATCTAGGCACAGCAAATTCCCTCAGCCTAGAGGACACATGGGAGAAGGGGAACTCCAGCTCGGTGTTCCCTACACCAAAGTCTTCCTGGCTAGCCACGAGGAATAGCCAAAAATGGCAGTCAGCAAGGCTGCCTTAAACTGAAAACTGGGACTGGACTCAGCTTCTGGCCAGAATCAGATAACAGATCAGAAAACCAAGAGGGAGAGTAAAACCACTCCCTCTTTCTTCTTTTGCTCCTTGCTTGTTCTTGCACTGAGCACGGCTTTGCAGAACCTCTAAACTTCCCTGTTTACAACCCTGTGAAACATCCCTGGGCAAGGGCTGGAGCCCCTCTGCTCTGCAGCCAGGCTGGGAGAGCTGGGGGTGTTCAGCCTGGAGAAGAGAAGGCTCCAAGGAGACCTCAGAGCCCCTGGCACTGCCTAAATGGGCTCCAGGAGAGCAGAGAAGGTTTGGACAAGGCCTGGAGGGACAGGACAAGGGGGAATGATTTTAAACTAAAACAGGGGAGATTTAGGTTAGATACAAGGAAGAAAGTCTTGTCTGTGAGACGGTTGTACAGGGTGCCCAGAGAAGCTGTGGCTGCCCCTGGATCCCCGGCAGTGTCCAAGGCCAGGTTGAAGGGGGCTTGGAGCACCCTGGGACAGTGGAAGGTGTCCCTGCCCGTGGCAGGGGGTGAGATTAGATGGTTGCTTAGGTTCCTTCCAACCCAAACCATTCTCTGATTATCTGATTCAAGGTTTGCAGGTGTCTATTCCTCGCACACCCACAATTTTTGTTTTGTTTTGGGGTGGTGGTTTTTTTTTTGTTTTTGGGAGTTTTTTTTGCTTTAGAACATTTAATACCTTCCGCAATCCTCCTCCCTTAGGCTCAAACAGACTGAGTGATGCTTGGGTTTGGCTAATACAGTTTCACTCACGGCCCCCCTTGCGGGGCAGCCCTCCCTGGGCTGGCGCCGATGCTGAAGGTCACCCATCCCAAAGGCTCCCGCTGCCGTGGGGACGAGCTGCCGGCAGAGAGAGCCAGAGCACCGGGGAACAGGCACCGAGCAACGCGAGTGCAGGGCTGCGCTCAGCATTGTGCTGCCAGGGGCGGAGGGAAAGCAGCTCTTGGCGCTCAAGGACCTTCTTCTGGGAGCATTCAGAGCCATTGGTATTTTTGCCATCTGCCTGCCAGTGTTGCTCTCTGCAAAGCAGCCTTTCCTGCAGCCGAGCTGTTGCCGCAGGCTCCAACGCTGACAGCCAGCCTCTCTGAGCTACCCAAAAACGGGCTCCCCCCAGAAGATGGTGCCCATATTCCACTAAACAGGGGGCAAGCCCTTCATAGCACAGTCCGCTTTGAGGCAACACCTAGAACAAACCCAGCCACGCTGTATCAAAATCACCAGAGCAAAACCCACAGCTGATGCCAGGCTCCCTCAGGCAGCAGGGATGCAATTCTGAGGGAGTGACCTGCAGTGCAGCTCACGAGGACGGGCCCCATATTTGTGTATTTCTTCTTTAGGGTTTATATGGTAACAGACTTTTTAATGAGCAAGGCCCCGCATGTAATTGGAAGATTAATAAACCCCTACTCTGCTGAATATTCACCTGCTAACTAAGGAGCACACAGCCCTGAGCCAATGTTCTTATCTTTGTCAAAAGCCACATATGGATGCTGATTTCTGTGCAATGCTTTGATGCTACCCCAGGTTGCTCTTGATGGTCTATCAAAAGCAGATGTGGAATGAGGAGCATCACAGATTTCCAGTGATGCACAAAAGCACCAACTCAAAACATTAAAAAGGACACACACTTCAGCCCCTCCTCTTGTATTTTCTTGTCCCCTACCCTCTGCTGCTGTCCTGGCAATTTGCGTTGCTTCTCTCCAGCTCACTGCTGGACAAACATCAGCAGGCTCCCTTCTCACGGAGCTCAGTAGTTACACTCAACCAAGCGTGGTCAACACACAGGTACTACTCAGTTTTTTGGCAGATGTCAGGCCCCTTGTCCAACCAGCAGCTTGTCACAGGCTGCATCAGGAGCTGGAGTGAGAGTGGGATGCTGCAAGGCACCCATGCCACATCCCTCTTTCCCCCTGCTGCTCTGTGCCACAGCTCCATGGCAGCAGCAGCAGGGCACTGCCTGGTCCCCATCCCCAAGAGGAGACACCACTGCAGCACACACCACTCCCAGCTGTGAATCCATCAGATCCCTTCTCCGTAAACATCCCATCTTTGATAAAATAAATCAGTAGGTTCAGGAGGCTGTAAAGCCCCAACCCTAAAGGTTTGTCTAAGACTTTGTCTCTGTGATTTACAGCCATCCTTTACCACCACCCAAAAGAAGATGGACCTTGGTGAGATCGTTGTGACTGAACATCCCAGTGAGAGGGAGCTGTACGAGAAGGAGATGCCAAGAGCCCAGGACCTGCTGTGGAGAGGTGGAAACTGGATCCACCATGGTTTTGGGTATCTCACAGGAGAAATGAAGGAATATGGAGAGTGGATGAAAAGTAAGCAGGAGGATGTGTTTGAAAGTCTCTGGTTGGGGATATCCATATTTCCAACAGTACTCCCAGTGAAGTGTGTTTCACCCCCCTGAGGCAGAGCATGGTCCAAGCTCATTGCAAACTCTGGCCTTTTAATTATCTCACTCTCAGGAAGAAAATCTCACTGCATCCTCTGGCCGTCACCATGGCTGCATGCAAAATCTGGCATAGTCCTAGGATGTCTTTCACACTTAATCAGTTACATGTCATTAGCATCATGTCTCACATAGCAGTGCCCAGAATCACATGTCAGGCCTAGGCGATGAGTCTCATCTCTAACAGCCTTGGATCAGCCACTGCCTCTCATCCACATGTGGGATGATGGTGGGGAATTGCCTCCTGAGAGAGGCAGGGGCTCTTGAGTTCCCAGCCTTGGGGGAGCAATAAGCACTGCAGGTGTTACAATGCCATAAAATAGAAGCCAAGACTGATCTCAAAGGTTCACTGTCCAGACAGGAACAGTGCCTGAGCACACAGTCCAAGCTACCCATAATTACTGGGAATGAGGGTTTGAGAGGCTGTGTAAGACTGTGAGCCCTCAGTCAAGGCTGGGGGTGTTAGCAGCACAGCTCCAGGAATGGGAGAGAAATAGGAGACAGCCATTTACAGTCAGGCCAGTGTGATCCCCAGACACAGGAGAGTATCTCCTCCTCCCTTCTCTTTACTCCAGTGGCCCATGCTTTGAAGACAGCTTTTCTTACTCAGTGTTCTGGAAAGCTTTGGCCACTGTCCTCTGGTTATATTTGAATTTTTGCAGCTAATTTTTGTGTCTGAAACTAAGTGTATTGCTGATGCCTGTTGCATAGCTCAACACCAAATACTAATTAAAATTAATTCAGACAAGCCTGGTCATCTTTCTCTAAGGAACCCCTTCCTCCTCCTGCTCCTCCTCCTCCTTATTTCTCCTCCTTAACCCTGTGTGGAAGGAGTTCTTAGGAATAAGTTATTGCCCATATTCAGAAAGAACCCTGGCACCTTACGCTGCATCTAATGAACAATCTAATTAACACAATTAATTTCAAATCTCGCAGAAGATAGAAGTTACATATGCACATTGCATGAACATCTGAATATCTTGCACATGCAAGCAGCTCCCCTTTCCTGTCCATTCTCCTTGCACCACCCTTTAATAACACACAGCTGTTCAGAAGTGGTGGTCGTTCTCCCAGAAGAGAGGCAGAAGAAAAATTCAAGTCAATTTGCAGTAGGAGAACCAGCATCAAAAAGTTATTGCAGTGCCCTCATCCCTTCTTCCCCCTGCACTCACCTGAGGTATCTGTTTGCTCTGCCCAGCTTCAATAACCTTCTCTAAAGAGCAATAACTCTTTGTCCTCTGGAAATGCCTCTTTGCCCTGAGTACAGCCCAAGCTGTAATTACTGTTTTCTATTTAGGTTCTTTAGCTCTCAAAATACTTTTTAGATGCCTTTGATCCCATCTCCTGCATACACCACACCTCCACTTTCAGGGTTGCTGATTTTCTTCCTAAAACAGCAAAGTTTCTTCCTTTTCATATTTCCCTATATATGTATGAAGTAGTTTCAGAGTCCCTCTCTGCATTTGAATTAGGCACCAAAAGGAGTCTGTCTCCTTATTAAATTTATAGCAGAACCTAAACTGATCTACCATGCAAGTAATCCTTTGACCATTCTCTGACCACCATAAATAAATCACTTGTTTGTCTGTTCCTCCATGAATTTTACAGCAGTGCCCAGTCCATCCCTATTAGTTCTCAAGTGCCAGATGCAAAATATGAGACAACAACCAGTCAGAGACTTGTTTTACAGAACTGTTAACACATCACCTCTGTTCTATGCCCAGAATGGGACTGCAGAGATTGTGCTCTGCTAAAATGAGGCCTTTTCAACAGTGTTTTCCTTTGATGTTCTCCAGACAAGCCCTTAATGGTTCAGCTGGTGGACTGGATCTTGCGAGGGACCTCTCAGGTGATGTTTGTCAACAACCCTCTCAGCGGGCTGATCATTTTAGTGGGGCTCTTCATCCAGAGCCCCTGGTGGATGCTCACAGGCTGCACTGGAACCACTGTGTCCACCCTAACTGCGCTGGCCCTCAGTCAGGACAGGTAGGTGGCACCTCGTGTCCTCATGCACTTAATAAAAATCGATGGTTGTGATATTATCTGGAGCCCACTGATGGGCCACAGCCCCTTGCTAGAGACAGGAGACTCAGGTGCAGACAGAGCTGTGGCCCAAGAAGAGCTGGCCTGTCCTATGTCACAAGGACCCCCATAGACCATCATCATCCAGCAGTCCCCAAACTTTCCCCTTCCACACACCACTGCAAGGCAGTACCTCAGTAATCTCACTGTATTTTCATCCCTTCGCCAGGGGCAGGACACTTAGAATTGCATTTCAGTGGGTCCCCAGTGATGGGCCACCTTCCGCAGAGCTCTCTGCCTTGCAATTGTTTCCACTACAGGTCATCCATCACGGCTGGGCTGCACGGCTACAACGGGATCCTGGTGGGGCTGCTCATGGCCGTCTACTCCGACAAAGGGGACTACTACTGGTGGCTTCTCCCTCCTGTGGCAGTGATATCAATGGCCTGGTAAGTGCCACCGCTCCTCCTAGGGACAATTCTCAGAGGGTGTGTCTGGCTACGAACAGTTTAGACACACCGAGGCCCCCTCTGCCCTGCACCAGTAACTCCAGACTTGATGGCACTGAAGAGCTGTGTTGGCTGACACACAGAGCTCGTGGGGTATGTGGGAGGAGTTGAAAGGGCAGAAACACTGATTATAGCACACAGGTGTTATAAACGGAATCAGAAACCTTTATGAAAAAGGTTAACTCATTTATTAAAAACAGCAGCTGGAGACGGAGAACTGGGGTAAGCCCAGGTCCGCACGACAATCCAGAGGATACCAAAGAAACAAATCCACCACACAGCAACACACCCCCTCCTGCTCGCGTGGCCACTCGAGAAAGGGTTCTTCTTCCTCCCAAAATGCAGTCCCTTTTATATCCGCCCAGGGATTTCGAATCCATCAGTCCAGATGCTTGTTACTGAAGACTCCTTTGATTGAATCATTTTCGGCACCTCTGATTGTGCTGCTGAAGACTTCTGATTGAATCATTTCCCAGGTGGAACACTCCCACTGTCGGGTAGTTGTCCTGGGCATTGGCTTGGGATGCTTTTGGAACTTCTTATCAACTCAAGGAGTCTCTGTTGTTTCATTATCTGAAAATAAGAAACCCGTGCCTTGCTTCCCGTACATTCAAGTGCTTTTAATAACTTAATAACTTTACATTACATTACTGGCCTAAGAAAGACAAAATTGTTCATAACACAGGCAAAGCAGCTCCATCCTCTGAAAAATTTCCAGTCCTCTTAAAATGGCCCTCAGCAGCAGGATACACATGGGTTAGAGGTCACTGCACCCAACACCACAACGCTTCTTCCTCATCCAGGCCCTGAACCAACCTCGTGCTCATCCTGAATTCAATATTCCCCTTCTCAGATATGCAACCAGTCACAAGCAAAATTAATTCCTCCAAGTAGCTCCAAAGGACAGGCAATGTCCTCCCAGGATTAAATTTTGCCATTTTTAAGTATGGATCTGAACAGAACTGCAGAATCTATTTAACAGCCTTAACTGAAATTAATTTAATAATCACATTTTAATCACTGTAAGCAGTAAGAAGCAAGCCATTATTGGATTTTCACTGGTTTTTAAGATCAGATTTGTTTTATATTTCATTTCTTTAGTCATTCTCAGCAAAGGTCATCTTATAACAATCTCTCAAAACCCAGGACATGTTGCAAGAATGCTCTAGTTTGTCTCATCTGCCAGAATTCCTTGAGGCTTTTTGTTCAAAATTTTCTTCATTGTTTAGTTCACAAGACTTGAGGGTAGAGCTGAAATATTTTAAAATCAGACACTTCAGTGATTTTTTAACCGATACTTTGAATTTCAGCTTTAGAAGTCAGCATTTATTTAACTGTTTCCTTTTTTCCTGACAAGATGTGTAAGTGACAGAAGCTTTGTATTTCAGCACAGAAATTAGGACAACATTCTCACTGAAGCACTGATTTTTTTTTTTTTTTTCCCTACAGCTGCAAGCAAGGAAATCTGTAAACTCCTTTGGGAACCAAACTTGTCAAAAAAAGAATAGGCTTCATCTGAGATTACACAGGGAGAACAAAGCATTTTTCCACTGATAGTATCTATACAGCAGGACACAAGATGTTGCTTTTGAAACGTCAAATAATTTGGGTGGGGTCATTTTTTATTATAACCAGCTTAATGACCTTCTAGGGCTTACATGCAGCTCCTTGAAAAATTAAAGTCTGTAAACTGATTTTTTATAAACTGTAATGTTTGCTGCTACTTGGAGTTGACCATAAAAGCTATTCAGCTCACCTGTATCAGAAGAGCTCAGCTGGAAGGAGAACACAGGACATTTCCACCAAGGACTGGCCATTTGCTCTCTTCCTCAAGCTTTCTGGGCCTCATAAAAATCAGATATTACCTTGCCAATATGCTCCCATAAAATCCTTTATGTAGGACACACACTTCGAGTGGAACTCAGGCAGTGTGGAAATGTCCTGAGGAAAGCAGATCAGGCAAAGTTTATATCCCAGGTTTTACAGACAAGAACTTTGGGAAAGGTCATGGTATTTCAAGGTTTACATGGTTTTTTGTGCTCTGACTCTAGGCTGTCTCACCCCAAATACTTTACATGCTAAAAATATTCAATCAAGCTTTTTAAAAACAAGTCTCAGTTTTCAGAAAATGCTGTATGATTTTGGATGGTACCTGGGCAGCACACAATGACATCAGTCAAGGTCTGAGTGAAGTTTGGTACCAACACCTTTCTCAGTTCTGCTACAGTGGTGGCTTCATCTTAAACTCTGTTGGGCCTCATAGTCCCCGAAAATAGTGTCTGACACAGAAAATATTTCCAACCATCTTAAAGGAAGATTTTCCATCCTCTTTGATTACTTCTTCTGCTTTATTTCTCTTCCAGAGCCATCTCCTGATACCTTTCAAACTGTTCAAACAAAAACAAAACAAACAAAAAAAAAGGCAAATTGGGTAATTTCCAACTCCCTCTTGCCTCCTCAAGACAGCAGCTTTTTTTTATACCATCTAAAGTTCTCCACAGTTCTTCACGTGACATTCCCAAAATTTCCTTTTCTGTTTCTTGTTCAAATTTTCAGCTGAATAGGAAGTCAGATTGCCTGTCTCTGTCCATGCCCAAACACTGTATTGGATGCATGCATGGAGGTTGAGAGTATTTTTTTCAGAAAGATGAACAGCTTTCTACAAATCTTCGTTTGATGCAGATTAAGATATTAAGGGATTCACCACCTGGAGTTGCTACAAGGAATTGTATTGGCTTTTACTGGCCAAAATTACCATTTTGTGACCATGTTTTGCCACTATAAATTGTGATGAACAAGTTATAATCATATTTCTTCTCTTGCTGTCAGCCCAATCCTGTCCAGTGCTTTGGGATCCATCTTCAGCAAATGGGACCTTCCTGTTCTCACTCTGCCCTTCAACATCGCAGTGACCCTGTACCTGGCAGCCACAGGACACTACAACCCCTTCTTCCCCACAACCCTCATCAAGCCTGTAGCTGCAGTGCCCAACATCACCTGGTCTGCCATCAATGTGCCACTGGTAAGCTCCACACCAACAGGTTCATGGTATTTCACTGGAAAGGTAAACAAGAAGGCTTTCATCTCTGGATGATACTTTCAGGGGGGTCAGAATGAGTCAGGAGCAATTCACAGAAATATGTGGCTTGGTTCTGTGCAAAGAAAGCAATGCTACAGAATTCCCAGGAATAGTCCTTGTTGATCCAGCAGAAAGGCTGGTGGAGCTTTAGGGAACAGAGAACCTGAGCCTCTCATTCCAATTAATCTTGGGTTGCCCCAAAACAAATCTTGAGTATACATCCAGCACACATCTGGCTATGCCCTCCTGGTGTCCAGATGTGGTTAAAAAGGCATCAGCAGCACAGTTATTGGCAATATGAAAATTCAGAGGAAACACTGAGATTTCAAAGTGACGGAAACTCATTTATACCCAGTCCCCTCGTGTCTAGGTCTAGCTTTGGAGAGTCACCTTCACAAAGTAGAAAAAGGGTAACTGATCCAGAGAGTTGTGGTCAATGGCTCAGAGTCCCAGTGGACATCAGGGACAGGTGGTGTCCCTTACAGGTCCACATGGGCACCAGTGTTATTGAATATCTTCATTAATGACACAGACAGAGGGATCAGGGGCACCTTCAGCAAATTTGCATATGACACCAGGCTGAGAGGGGCAGTTGGCACACCTGGAGGACAGGATGACATCCAGAGGGACCTGGACAGGCTGGAGGGTGTTGGACAGGGCTTGGAGCAACCTGGTCTAATGGAAGGTGTCCCTGCCCATGGCAGGGGGTGGAACTGGATGATCCATAAGGCCCATTCCAATTCAAACCATTCTGGGATTCTGTGAGGTCCTCAGAGGCCAACTCAGAGCCAGGGTTCTTTCCTTCCCTTTTCCGCCAAGAGCTCGGACAAAATATCTGCTGTGTCCCTCAGGGCACAGACACACAGTGACAAGCCCTTTTCTGCCATCTGCTGCAGCTCTTACAATCCATCCCGGTTGGTGTTGGTCAAGTGTATGGTTGTGGAAACCCCTGGACTGGAGGCATTTTCCTTGTGGCTCTGCTCATCTCCTCCCCACTGATTTGTTTACATGCTGCAATTGGATCAACCGTGGGGATGCTTGCAGGTAAGAAATACCGACCAAATCATTTTTTCCAACCAAGGTATCTTGATCCAAGCCAGATTCTGTCCAGACTTTACAGTTGTGTCGGCTTGGCAGTAGTTGGGACAACACTGATTTTTCAAACTGTCCCTAAATTTGAAAGCTCTTACTAAAGGTCATAAAACACGGTGAAGGCAAGAAGAGAAGCAGGCTTTCTTTAAACTTTGCATTTTTTATTAACTCAGGCAAGTGGTTTGTTCTACCTTGCTTAACCCTTCAGCCACTGGGTGTGATGAATCCCATGGAGATCACAAGAAAATGCAGAGAAAGAGTTTCAGAATTGATCTCTTGCCACCACAATCATTTTAAATTACCACCACAATCATTTTAAATTTCCACCACAAGCAAAGGTCTGCCTCAGAACTAATCAAGCAAGGAAAAAAACCACTATTCTGGGATGTATTTTGCTCAGTCCTGCTTTTGATTTGTCAAAATATCTAAATGAATGCCACTAAAAATGTTCTGTCTCTCCACTAACCAGAGAAAAACAATATTAAGAGACATGAAGCAGATCCTAGAGGTTAGACAACATCAATGCCATTTAAGTGACTGATTTTAATAAAAACAGATGATGGAATAAGTGTAGACTGATTCCTTGGAAAAGGCAGTGATCCAACATGTGCTCTGTGCTCTGAAGCACTTTGTACAAGATGTGAGCTGTCTTATATTTGTGTTTTTAAACAAAACTGTCCACAATTTGTATGGCTAAGAGCATATAGCAGGTCTTGTAAAGGTGTGACATTCAGTCTAGAAGGGAAAGGTCAGGGGAAAGTTTCCGGGGACAAGCATGGTGATAAAGCAGAGGGCAGATGAGGACAATATGGCAGGAAATGCATTAGTCTTACAAGTGTCAGGAAGGTGGCCTGTGCACTACATATTGAGCTCTCCTTCTCACTGGTACTCCTGAAACCCACAAGAAATCCTGCAGAAGTTTCTGAGAGGCCAGATTTGAAGCAGACCCTCGGCTTCCATCCCTGTGGAGAATTTCCACTGCACAGACGAAGTGACCACCTCTAGTAAGTAGACCATATCTCACAAAGATCACTAGGAAGAGATGGAAAACTCTGCTTGCTCCCACAGGAGACATGCAGTTGAGTCTGTGATATTCAAAATGCGGATATTTATGATGTTTAAACAGTATGTGTAAGCACAGCTTTCTTCAAGGAGGACACCCAGACAAGAAGGTTCTCCCACACTCTGGCTGCATCCTCCACCCGTATGTGTGGATACATCACACTCAGTGAACACACAGGAAGTTTTGTCTGAATTAAACCTTTGAGACTGGGCCAAATTCCACCGCAGGGACATGATCAGAGCTCCAAAACAATGCGCCTCCTTTGACCTCCTCCTTTTCCCATACGTGTGCGTGTGAGCACGGATAAACCCATCTTGATGTTATGAGGAAGAGACAGCTGATTTCTCCCGCAGGTACCTCTCCTACCTGACCTCACAGCCTTGCCCTTTGTCTTGCAGCCCTGAGCATCGCGTGCCCATTTGACAGCATCTACCTTGGCTTACACAACTACAACTGCGCCCTGGCCTGCATCGCCGTCGGGGGCATGTTCTACGCCCTGACCTGGCAGACACATTTGCTGTCACTTGCCTGTGGTGAGTATCCCTTATGTAAAGGGAAGGCAAAAACCTCACGCAGCCAGGCAGCTTACGAGGAGCACAGGTTTAGAGTCAACCACCACTCTGCCCGTCCCAAAAGTAGATACTGCGCTAGAGCTGTTCCTCTGGTGGCATCAGCATTGGGATCGACTGTGAGAGTACAGAGAGAAGAGAGTTAGACACTGATAACGTGGAAACATCCAGAAAGGGCGGGAGTGCTGTTTGTGAAATGAACACAAGCTAATCCATGAGCAAGTTTAACAAACTAACAACTCAACAGATTCACAGAAGCAGCCTTTCCATAATTATATGTATCACTGGAGGAAGTGTGTCACAAGAAGGGAGCTGTTGTTATCAGGTCAGTTTAAAATGCACCCATTCAAAGACCCCCCCCTCCAAACCAGGCACTATGGAAGAGTTTACGACAAGAAATCTGCCACTTAAGACATTCCTGCAAAGATTTACCCAGGTTCCAGTTATCTTTATCTCAGTGTCCTGAGCACAGTTTCTGGATTTCTCAGTAGCTTTTCCTTCCTTGACTTAGTCTTTGGGTGCCTGACCTTGCCTCCTGCTCTGCCATCCCTGGCATCCAGGGATAAGGAGATCCCCTGCTAACCTGCTGTGGTGTGAAGCCACAGGACAGAGAACTTCTGAAGTCCAGCACTGCTGGAGAATTCCTGCAATTCCCACTGCATGTGGGTCAGGTCATGCCAAATAAAAATAAATTAAAGATAAAAGAAATGCCACCATCACTTTCTCTTGACAAAGCCACGTTCTTCATTCCCCACCCATCCCTACAGAATAGATAGGGAGAAATGTAATCACAGAATCATTTGGGTTGGAAAATACCTCTAAAACCATCAAGTCCAACCATGCCTCCAGCCCTGCTAAGGCCACCACTAACCCACGTCCCCAGGTGCCACAGCCACACAGCTGCTAATCCCTCCAGAGATGGGAACTCCACCACTGCCCTGGGCAGGTCCAGCCAGGGCTGGACAACCCTTTGTGTGAAGAAATTTTTCCCTAATATTTTACCTAAACCTCCCCTGGTGCATCTTGAGGCCATTTTCTCTTGGGACATTTCAACTAATTGCTGAATTCTAGAAGTGACCCTCACATCAGGTAGCTGGGAGGATATTTTGCTGTGCATTTGGACAATGTTGCTATTTTTTATATTTTCTTTGGAGAACTGAGCAACATTTTCCTCATCCTGAGCTCTCTTTGGTCTTCTCTTCTCAGCATTATTTTGTGCCTACTCTGGAGCAGCTCTTGCTAATGCCCTCTCTGTGGTAAGTGTGGGGTTTTGTGTTTTACATGGGGGGTTTTTTATTTATTTGTTTTAACTGCATTTTGATTTGTTCAGGTGTAGTGTTAAGGAAATGCCTCAAAATCCTCCATGTCAGCTTTGACAACACTGAAATGAGAATGCTGCAGCCAGCTGGCAGGTCTTGTACTAACTCTGTGTCAGCTGAATTGTGCCCCTCAAGACTTTATATCTGATAATTAGATTTCAAAGGCCTTTGGAGCATATTACCCACAACAGGGTTGTGCACATATATGTGAGTTACAGCAACAGCATATGGTTTAAGATTAAATACTTAGTTAAACATTATCTTTCAGCAAATAATCCAAATTTTCATTTTCTTCTTTCAAAGTCCTTCTCCAACCCTGCCCACAGATATTATTGAAGTTTGGACTGGGTATGAGAACTAAAATGAGAGGGAGACTGTTCTCTTAAGTACAGAGTTTTTATATTTGGACAAGTCAAGAAAGGAATGAAGACAGAAATGCCAGGCTTTGTTTTGTCTTCAAGATCTGAGAGATTAAAGCAAAACCATATTTTAATTAAATTGTTTTACTAACCTAAAAGAAAAAAGAGGATTAGAACTAGCAGCTCCATGCACTAAATGTTTTCATCTGGCATCCTCTCAGTACTGTGTAGGTCCCTGCATATGGGCTGCTTTAAGCAGATCTGCTTTTGGGAGGCATCAAGAAGGACATCCACTTTTTATCCCCGTGATCTTGCTTTTGGCAGACTTCAATTCAGGTTAAGAGGTGGGGGAACAGAGAGGGCTGAGGGTTGGGTGTGATGCCAGTGGCATTTAGCCATTGCGCAGAGTGAATATGCGTGAATAATTCTCCCAATACACGACATTTTACAGAGCAGAGAGGGTAGAGTTTGGCTCCTTTATTTGAGAATGCACATGTCTACATGTGAGCTGGGTGTCTTGGCTTTCATCGCAGTCATCAGAGCTCTGAAGCCTGATTCAGGTGCTTCAGTGTTGATGCCAGGTTCCATTCAGCACCAAAGCTGAAGCTGCACCTCTGACAGGACTGAGGTCTGCAGTGTCAGGTGCTTTGTGCAGCCCCACACACCCCAGGTGAGCTACAGACCTCCGTGTGGGCAGCTGAATCGACATTTGGCAGCCACTGTGCCTTCAGGGAGAACACAGACCCTCCCAGCTTCCCCAGTGCAAGAATTTAGCCACAGGCAGGCCTAAGCAAGGAGACCAAAGGGCACCCCTGAGTCTGTTCTGTCCCCTCCCAGCTCGGGCTGCCGGTCTGCACCTGGCCTTTCTGCCTCTCCGCGCTCCTCTTCCTGCTGATAAACTCAGAAAACCCGGCCATCTACAAAATGCCCCTCTGCAAAGTCACCCACCCCGAAGCCAACCGGATCTACTACCTGAGGATGAAGAGAAGGGCCTCAGAGAGCAGGCGGGAGGAGCAGAAGCAGAAGGAGCAGAAACCCTGTGACAGCTCGGAGAGGAACACCGGGGGCACACCCTTGTGCACCCCCAAGAGCCGCCACGCTCACTGATTCGGGGTACACGCAGCTGTGCAGTTTGGGGGCAGCTTCTCAAACGCTACCCAGGCACAGCACAGCCTCAAACACCACTTTTGCCAGCAGTCTGCAGGCTGGGGATTCAGCGTTCCACACCGGAGAAATCATGGTTTGCCCTTGAGCTAAGCTTTCCAAAAAGCACTCAGGTAACATAATAACAGCTGCCCTATCAATCCACTGGCTGTTAACTTGAAACTCACCTCTTATCAATAATAATTATAAGAATAAGCAGAAGAACATTAAAGCTGACAAGAGGCTGCATTTAATTTCAGAGGTGTAATTTAACAAAATAAATACGCTGAGAAGGCATTGGTGTCTAATAATAATAAATAATGTAAGAATCAAGTCAAGAGCTGCACTTCAAATTAAGAACATGTATATTTGAAAGTGAAATAAACAGACTGTTCTCCTCCTTTTTTGTGTGCCATCAATGTCTAACCCTTTTAATACCTTAACAGCTACAACACACACAGGTAAATACTCTTACAGAGCACATCCTGTAGCACTTTCGGTGCCATCTCCTGGCTCCTCATTAAGTGCCAAGGCAATGAATACATATGCTTTAATCAGGCTAGAAGCTGACTAGCTAGCAATGATGAAACATTCTTCTTTTCCTTGAATAATTTTATTTCTTACAAATAGAAGATCTCTCTCTCCTGCTGATTGCAGGGTAGCAAGTCTGAATCCCTACACACATCCAGTGGGAAACAGGAAAACTTCATGTAAAGAATGGGATAAACGTTTACTGCTGGTGGCAGTTCTTTCTCTCCCTTTCCTAGAGGAGCAGATCCTTTCCATTAAACCATGAGAAATTAACAAGTGAAAGGTTCCCACTGCCACTTTTTGCCTCCTCCAAGTCCTTACAACAGGGAAGTTCCAACTGCCTTAAGGAGGATTTTCTCAGGAACCTTTTCCAAAACCTCTGCCAATGAAGCCTGACAGAAAGGCTTCCTCATTCGAAAGCTTTTTTATGTAGTCAGTTTAAAATCACAGACCCAAAGATTTCAAAGATTTAAAATCCAAAGCAACTGTGCAGCCACAAACACTCAGATCAGACACTCTCCTCTCTACCTCATGATGTAGGGCTCTTTTGCAGATCCATCTGAGCATTTTTGAGCAGGTGGGATCCCAGCTCCAAACCCCGCCTTTTTAAAAGGTGAGCCTGTGTCCTGCTCATGGAATTATTTCTGCCTTTATCACCAAAAATCCCGCAGCAACAGCATCTGCCTGCCCCTCTAAATGTCCCCTAGGAGCAGTACCCAAGATTGGATTCATCCTGGGAGACAAAAACATGGTGTTGTTTACGTTCAGATATTCTTTTAAACAGGTGAGGCCATTCCAGGAACTCTGGTAAAATTTAGGTCCTACTTCCTCTCCTCTCTGCCAAGACACCCTTTGAGCCATGATTTTAGCAAATTAATGCTAGCACCAAAACAGTCTGCCATGGTCACTGGAAACTGCAAGATCAGGGTCATCCCCCTGTTGCTGTTGCTGCAGAGAGACAAAGAGAGGCAGAATAATACAAGAGGTGACACTCAACTGTCTGAAGACCTTCCCTCTACAGCAGTCAATGAAATATGAAGCACATAGAAACTAGGAGAGCCTATTCATGCACAGTTTAATTTAGCTCATCCGCTGTCCAGCGTTAGAGAAATATTTGAATAGCAGCAATAGAAAGTTACCACAAAAAATACTGCAAAATAATGCTAGAACCATGTACGTGAAGACAAACCCTAACTGCAGTTAGTTATGCCCAACATATTTGTTTTCCTAAAAACAAGAGTGAAGCCCAGGCACAATATGGCTCTTGGAAAGGATTTGTCATGTAAGTGCCACTGCAGGCATTAATTCCTCAGCCACGAGAAAATCCATCCTGAAATCAATTAGTAAAGCAATTTCTAGAGTTGAAGCCTTCCATAAAAAGTGGAGTATAAACAGCTTTTTTAAGTCAAAAGATTTGAGTAACTATAGCCAGTGCTAATAATTCTTGAAAACAGGCAAGACAAATCAAGTGTCTCCTGCCAGGGAGCAGCAGACAATAAAAGCACTAACTGAAGCTATCAGTGGTAGCCCAGCAGCCTGATACCGATGCAGTTCTATAAAAATTTTCATTAAGAGTGATAAAATGTACAGTTTTCAGTGGGACTAATAATTTTGAGACAGGTCCCAGAGATCTAACATAAAACAAATAAGACCATTAGAGAAGAAAAAAAAAAGCCTTTTCTATAGAGCCATCACTCCACCCAGCTCACCTCCACCTTAAATAACATTAAATATATGTTTCTGTACAAATCAACACCTGGCCTAGCCACACCACATGAAAAAAAAAACCTCCTAAAAATCTGCCTTCAAAAACTAAAAAGCAGAACAGACTAAGCAAAGTGAAAGAATTGGAAGAGAGCTCCTCAGTGAACAAACACAATTCTGTTACAAGTGGTGCCCAGTGTAAAAAATAGTACACACACTATGTGGTTCTAAGAAAAATGCTTACTCTACTGCTCCAAATATAATTTTTCTTACTCTTGTGTTTGCTTCATACCTGGTAAAAGAAAAAAAAATGCATCTTTGCTCTTTGAGAGGAAGTTCTCAACTCTTCTGCCGTAGACATAGGTGCTTCTGTTGATAAGATCAGTCACAGAATCGATACAGAAAAAGCTGGGGCAAGTCCTTTGGATGTCCTGGCTTGGGGAGTGGTGGTTCCAGCATGACTTCCCTGTTAGTGACTCCTCATGAATAATTAGCAAAGCTGCTCAGAGGGAGCATGGAGGGAGGGGATTTGCTTTCCCGGTGGACATTATTTGTAGCAGAGGTGAGAGCCACACTGCTACCTGCACTGGAGCATCCTGGCTGCTGGAGTATGAAGTTTCCCTCCTGATTCAGAGTCACAGAATCCTTTAGACTGGAAAAGCCCTCTAAGGTCCTCGAGTCCAACCATTTCCCAAGCACTGCTGAACCTGCCACTAACCCACATTCCCCGGTGCCACATCCACATGGCTTCTAAATCCTCCTGGGGATGGGAGCTCCATCACTGCCTTGGGCAGCCTGTCAGTGTTTGACAGCCCTTTCCATAACGAAATTTTTCCCAATATCCAGTCTAAAACTGGTGTCCACCATCTCCATTTCCAACCACCTCCTCACATCCTGCAGGGATCAAGAGCAGAGAGGAAGAGCAGCACAAGTGGAGACCACAGCAGGAGGTGGTGACACCAGGGAGGACGCCCAAAGCTGCAGACCTGGAAAACCCAGTGCTGTGCTTCCAAGCAGTGATGCGGAGCAGTGGCTGCAGCATTGCACAGGACTCACAGGCCAGGCAAAGCATGGTGGGTTAAAGCCTGATGAACACATTTCCTTGCTCATGTCTACTCTCAAGCAACCAGACCCGCTTTGCTGCAGAGCCTGGCCCCTGTTCCCTGTTCCATTCAACACTGCTGTGAGCTTAACATAAATACTGCCATTTTTTCAGCCCTTCTGCAGTGCAACACCTCTTCTTCCCATTCCTGCTAGTATTCAGTGCAGATAGGAGCCTGCAATCATCAGACACAGGGAGAGTGTGCATCCCATCCCAGCCCCTAGGCTGCTGGCACAGGGAGCCAGCCAGCACCCCAGCAGGCACCAGAAAACACCAGGAAGGGCTCTGTGCTCCAGAGAGGCACCCCAGCAACAAGGGGCCTCCCTACAAGCTAAAAACCCCCAAACTCTCAAACTTGTCTGAGTAAGATGATTTCTTAAGATATCCAGTTGCTGGGAAGTTGCTCTGTGTGTGTCCATGCTGGACATCTGCAGTCTGCAGTGTCAGGCATACAACCCAACAGAATGATTTAGGTTCTTTGTAGATCACATTTGCCAGGGTTACAGAAATGCCACCACTCCAAGGGGGAGACCTCTTCACTGAACGCTGTTCCCTCACTCCCTCTTCCTCCACATCAGCTTTAACTTGGGAGAAGGAAGGAGTTCAAACAGGAAACAAGCCCTTGATTGCCATTGATTTTACAGTTCTCAGGGGGTCTTTTACAAACTCCTACAGCTGTTGCCACAGCTGGAATTCACACATCCCAGCGGTGGGATAAAAAGACCTGGGATGGCTCTGTGGGAAGCAAAGGTTTCCTCTGCCACGTTTTACCTGGCAATGAGTTTGGATATCTCCGACTTCTCACTCAGCAGCTCCTGAGTGCACTCAGTAACCTTGATGCATTTAATAGCTTAAGGTCTCGTGGAACTGCATCCTCACATCCATCTCCAGGGGCAGCTTTTTGCATAGACAGCTGAGGCAGACCCAAATCCCTGCTCCCAAAATGTGCATCTTCCCACAGCACGGCAGGGTTGAAGCACCAAGTGCGTGCAGAAGCCCTTCAAAAAACATCCAACTGTGTCACCACCCAAATGTGCGGATGTTGGGGCTGTTCAGCACATCCCAGCACCTGCAGATTAAATTGTGCTGTACACTGAGCTGCAAAAGGCAAAAGCAGAGAGACAGAGGCATCCTTGACCTGTGCAGCTTAGGATGGTCTGGAGTCTTCTTCCCCCTGCACACCCCATCCTGTACCTGACACTGCTTTTCCCCACTTCCCTCATTTCACCCAAGTGCTGACAGCTCTGTTACTCTGTCATCCAAAAATCTCTGCTCTGCAGAACTACTCAGCCAGAAATCAGGTAGAGACTTCCCGTCTTTGGAGAAAACAAAAAAAGTCAGAGGTGATGACAAACTGTCAGCCAGCAATGGTTTCTCACTGTAGCCAAGTGAGCTTAATTCACTTGTGCGAATTAAATCATGTGTAGGGCATTTTCCCCCAGCAGAAACTGAGCTATCTAATAGATATTACTTTCTTTTTTTCTTTTGCCTACCCCCAAATGTGCACCTCTACTGCAAATACCTGTTTGTGCTCGTGCATGAAAATGTCGCTCCACAGTACTGCTTGCAAAATCCTCTCTATCCACTGCACTGACTATTAATTTTCAGTTGTTTCTACTGTCTGGTCCTTCTTTTCTGGATGCTACCAGTCCTCTTTCTCTTGCTGATCAGCAAGTCATGCTATGTACAGCATCTTCCACTTCTATTAAGAAATACTTGGGAGGAAAGTAATAATCACTTGGGTTTATAGGCTTAGTTTCTTGTTGGAAGAACTATAATATTCTGCTCTATGTTAAGGCCTAACACATTTGTCTCCTACAACAAAGAGGTTTGTGAGAATGGATTATTTCCTTGGAAACAGCCATGCCCTGGGTGAGACTCACAGCCCTGCCATCAGGGCAAGGGAAGCAGAAAGGGCATGGAAGTTTATTAAGCTGAGAGTAGGTGCAGGGAAGTTAAGTGAATTGACTCTGAAATTGCAAAAGTGAATGAAGAAGTAGAAAAACACCTTGCCTTGTGTGATAAAAAAGAGGCAAGTCTGATTAGCTTTGTCACTTCTAACGGGATCCTGCTGCCTTGAGGTAGGTTTGGAAAAGGAGCCTCTTTAAATGTGGGCTCTTCCTTGGAGCCAGGAGAACAGGAAAAGGGTTTGAAGTTGAAACTTTGAATTATTTGAGTTTCAGTTTCCCATCTTTACTGAAATACAGCAATACAGTCAACCTCGGGCTTCCAAAATCCTCCACTATTTCAGACTGTTTAAATATCCTGATAGGACTGGGTGACCTCTAAAGTTGCCTCCGACCAAACTATTCTGTAGTGCTGTGATTCTGATGATGATCCAGTCTGCCACGCTAGAGATGACCAGAGAAACAAGCAGCCTCAGCGTTCAGATTCAGGCAGGAACCAGAGAGCTTTTCTCCCTCTCAGCTCCTGAGTCCCAGGGCTTGCGGCTCCATCTCACCTCCACAGGCATCCAGGCCAGCCTAGAGAAATGTCCATGGCTGATAGGAAAAATGATCCAGCTGACTGGAAAAAGGGAAGGGGACACAAAACCAAACAAGGGGAGCCTGCCAGAAGAATGCACTGGGCTTTTCTTTGACCTGTATTTTACTGGGTTTCATGACACACATGACTGCCGGGTCTTTCTTGGGGCCTCAGACACATTTCCTGAGCTGGACACCATGGGCACTTCCACCTTGGTGAATGGGGTGGTTCCAGGAGCCAGGTCCTCATCAGCAAGCTGCTGAATCACCAATGCAGTCCTTGGCATGTGTTGGCCTTGGCTAACCAGCATCTTTCCAAACAATTCCCCACTCCCACTAGCAGCAACGCTTTGAACAAATCCCTTGAAAAACTTGCAGCTGAAAGAGAGGAGTTGTTTTCTATCCCAGCACTCAGAGCATGAGCCTGCAGGAAGAGAGTCTGCATGTCTGTTTAAGCTGGCACCTATTTGCCATGACAGAGCAGAGCTTTTTCACACACTACTCTAGCTGTAAGACAACTACAACCTGCTCTTCACACATTCCTGCCCCACTCCTATCCAGGGATACAGAGGCTGTTGCTCCTAATCAATAAGCCGGTTTCCAGACATCACTTATGCACACTTGGAGCTGCGTGGACTGAGGAGGTGAGTCACGAGAGCATGTCAAGGTGGACAGAAAGGACAGTGGGTCTCCAGAGAAAGCAGGCAGAAGAGGGGAGTGATGCGTGTGCATTAAGAGAACTGGTAATTTTGGGAGCGTACATCACCAAGAGCAGACAGGCTCAGAGCACAAGGAGTTTGGACTGTGCCACGGCCAGGGAACTGCTGTTTGTGGGCCCTCTGAAACTGGAGATCTGAATATTTGCTGCCATTTCCAGGTCTGAACATGTGGCTGTGCTGGAGCCACACCAGGAGAGGGAGACAGACACCAGAGTAGAAAGCGTTTTGCTCCAGCCCCTTACCAATCCCGTCCCACTGCCACGCAGAGAAATGCCAAACAGCAGCTTTCTCTAGAGACTTCTACAGGCCAAAGTGCAGGGATAGAAGCTTCCCATACCAGCTCGGCTGTTGGGACGCCCTGCATAAACCCAAAACTATTTCCCTCAGCAAACAAGTCCAAGATCGTGACAGACCCTGTGTTACTCTGTGCTGAAACAGATTTTTCCACTCTTCACTCGCTCATGAAAACAAGATGATGAAAAGCAGTAGCCACGGATGCTGATGGGGGCAGCCTTGGTCCTCCAGGCACCCTGCCTGTGGGACAGGTCAGTCCATAGCTGGCCAGAACAGCTGTGATCTCAGCCAGGACATGGGCTGAGCACCACCCTCCCTCAATACACCCTACGGATCGCTCCCACTCCTGCCATGCTTCCATTACCACTGCCAGGTCTCCACACACCTCCAGAGGAACCACAGGCTGGCAATAATTCTGGAAGCAAAACATTAGGTTTGGTCACAGTCAGCCCAGATGAGCTGCAAAGGTCCCTTACCTCACTGCAGCAAATTTGGAGCATCACCTCATTTTGACACTCTTTCCCAAAACATCCTCACAGACAAGTTAGTGAAGTATGGGTTGGATAAGTGGGCAGCAAGTCGGACTGAAAATTGGCTGTATGGGCGGGCTCAAAGGGTTATAATCAGTGGCACAAATGACACACAGAGGCCAGTCGTTATTGGTGTAACCCAGGTGTAATGAGTTTAATTTCTTAATTAATGACCAGGATGTTGCAGCAGGGTGCACCCTCAGCAAATTTGGGGAAGACACAAAACTGGGAGTAGTGCTGGGTGTACTGGAGGGTTGTGTTGGCATCCAGGGGGTCCTCAGCAGGCTGGAAAATATGGGCTGACAAGAACCCCTTGAAGTTCCAGAAGAAGTGCAGAGTCCTATATCTGGGGAGGAACAATTCCACCCGTACATGCTGGTGGCCGTCCAGCTGGAAAGCAGCATGGCACAAGAGGCCTGGAGGGCCCTGGTGGTCACCAAGGTGACCACAGTCCAGCAAGGTGTCCTTGCAGCAAGAAAGCCAGTATCTCCCTGGGCTGCATTAGGTGGAATGTTGCCAGCATTTCCGGGCAGGGGATCGCTCCCTTTCACTCACAAACTCTGGTCACACATCATATATTCACACCCTGGTCTAGCTAAGGCAGACCAGGATTCGGGGTTTAGCAATCTGCAAAGCTCCACACATGGATTTACACCATTTTAAAGCACTTTTTGGAGTCCAAGAGCTGATGTAGCTCCCTGAGCAGATCTATTCCCACAGGTAAAACCTGAGTCAAGGGGCACAGCCAAAAACAGCAGTAAAAGGCAATCTGCTACCAAGTAATTTTAATGCGCCTCTTCAAGGCCACTGAGCCTTGAGAGAGGAGCGAAGCCAAAGGGTGTGAAGCTGAATTAGGGCCATTAGAATCTTTCCTGGCACAGCTGACCAGTTGGAACTTTGTACTCAGCTAATGCAGCCAGACAGCTCCTGCCTGGCGAGCTAAACCAGCAAGGGATCATTCAGCATTTTTCTGGTGCTGTGTCTGGTTGAGATCCAGTGACCAGCCCCTGCTCTGACCATGTCAAGAATCCCTGTCCAAGGGATGTTCTCAGAGACACCTTCCCTCAGAGCACAGAAGAAGAAACATTCACCAGCTTTGTTAGCAGGGAGCTGATGAGGTAAGCCACGGATTTAGACCTCCTAAATCACACAGAGCTTAGCTGCCAGACACCAACACCAGCTGCCTTGTCCTCGGCACCAAGCATGTCTTCACACCTGCCTAAAATCAAGAGGCAGCTCTCTAGTCCTCTGCATTACCTGCATGCTCAATTTGCACACATCTACACGGCCACCCAGAGCTGGTGGCCCACTCCCAGGGAGGTGATAGGCGACAGCTGCGTGACAAGCACATGGCACATCTCAATCCTTTCGCCTAGGGGTGGCCATTGCTGTTCCAATCAACCTCGAACCCCAAAGGATACCTACATCCTTGAGTGGCCTGCACTGGATGTTAGCAATGGGTGCCGGAATTGGCACCGAGTTACACCTGGGAGGTCTTCTATTGTTCCCACTTTTCCACATCAATCCTATACAGAGGGAATCTCAGCCCTCAGGCAACCGGGAGTGCTTTGTGCTTTGGCTAGGGCACACAGCTGCAGGCAGGCATTCCTGCATCCACCCCTCCAGTAGCTGGCTGCACCTGGGATCCAGTGATTCTGTCACATGGCACTGGAGATCTTCCCTGCTCTGCCTCTAGCCCAGAGCAGGCTGCTGCCAGGGACCTCATTCCCACGCAGGCATCAGCAGACTGTGACCCCGTTACTTATTAACCAGCCCTGATAACCTAAACAATGCACCTCTCCAAGATATCCATCACTGACCTGCCAGCCACTGCCTTTTCTGTGTGTCACTCCAACCTGTCATATACCTCATTAAGGCACCAGAATCAGACAGAGCAGTCCTGAATCTGGTTCCTTTGTACAAGGACATGTGGTGACAGGACAGGCTGGAGTGGCTTCATGCTGACAGAGAGCAGTTGAGATAAGATATTATGAAGAAATTGTTCCCTGTGAGAGTGGGGAGACTCTGGCACAGGCCCTGCCTGTGGCTGCCCCATCCCTGGAAGTGTTCCAGGCCAGGTTGGATGGGGCTTGGAGCAACCTGGGACAGTGGAAGGGGTCCCTGCCCATGGCAGGAGTGGGACTGGATGATCTTTAAGGTCTCTTCCAACCCAAACCATTCTGGGATTCTGTGACCCTGACATTAGCTCAGTTGGTCAGAGCATGGTGCTAATATCACCAAGGCTGTGGGTTCATTCCCTGTATTCCATTTACTTAAGAGCTGGACTCAAGGATTCTTGTGGGTCCCTTCCAACTCAGAATATTCTGTGAATCTGTGATTCCCTGGAGGAAAGAAATACCCCACAGCTCCACAGGTGGAGGCAGCACAGCCCAGGAGTGAGCCCTGGCTGCCCCCTGTGCTGCACCCCTTCGAGGGAGAGCTGAAAAGATGTTGCTTTAAATAACTTGAAGCCAGGCCTGGGCATCCCTGAAACACGAGGGGTGTGAAGCTTAAAACTCAGTCTGCACAGACTCCCTGTGGGGCTCTCCCATCCAAATCACCCAATGCATTTCCCTTCTTCAGGAGTGCAAAGGTTCATTTCACCGGCAAGAAAGCAAAGGCAGCCCAAGGAGAAATTAATGGCAAAGGGAAAATATGTTAACTGCACTAGAGTGAAGCAGCTTCCCCTGCAAAATTTCGTGTTTGACTGGCTGCAAAGGCACAGTATGACAGTGTCTGGCTCACTCACAAGGGCTGCTGCCTATTTGATCAGAGGAAGACTGGCTCTTGCAGCAATGCTGAGCTGACAGCTTATATCAGATGCCCTCCTCTCAGGGGAGAAAAAAATACAGTCTGCTGTTAAAAACATCACCATCAAAGGGGATGCACCCTGGGAATGAGCCCAGTGAGAATAAAATCACTCCAGCTCATGTGCATGCTGAGGCTGTTTCCACAGGGCTGAGCAAAGTCATAAAGCTGAGATGGGTTCTGGTTCAGCAATAAACCATTCTCCCCAGCACTCAGCTCCATTTTGCAAGGTTGCTTCTCTCAGCCATCACTGTGAAAGAGTCCTAAAGTGAATTATACCATACCTTGTATTAGCCTAAAAGGTCACTTAAGTTCACCAGCTTCTTCTCTGCCCTTTCTCCTATAAGTCACTGTCTCAAGACTTCCCTCTCCAGCCTCTTCTCTGCCTTTTGCAGCACTCTCATAGCCTTATAAACCTCTCAGATATGCCACACTTCTGATATTTCAGATTCCTCCAGTGGGGTAGGGAGGATAGGTTAAAAAAATTTTTTTGAAAAAGGGAAAGAAAGAAAAATACCCCTTGAACTTCTCAAATAATAGATTAAAAAAAAAAAAAAAAAGTGGAAAATCACCAGGTCTTTCACTGCATTTCATTAACAGAATAGTGCTTCTGAAAACTACCCAGAAACAGGAAAACTTGACAGGCTGCTGAACACAAGATGTTGTGTTGCACATTCTCAGGTCAGAATTTTGATAGGGAAGGAGACTAAGTTTTATTGGATAAGGAGGATAATGCTGGAGAGGTCAAGCTCAGGTACACTGAGAGTCCATTTTAAAGTCTTCAGTCCTTTTAAGTGGTAGAGGATGAGAAAGGGTAGAGTTAAAAGAGAATTAATTTTTTTAAAAAGAGAAACAAAATAGTTTTTAAAAAAAACACAGCAGGGAAGAGGACATTTGGATAGACTGCTGGCAAGAGACCCAGGACAGTGCAAGAGGAAAGGTGGAGAATTCAAAGGGGAACCTTCTTAACATTCCCTTGGAGCTCACCAAGTGGGAGGAGAAACAAATCAGCAAAATCAGGACAGGAGCCATGCTAGCCTATATAAGCTGGTGGGACATTTTCTTTTTCCCTACTTCTGTCCTAACCAGCAAACCTACAGCTAGTCCTGAGCTCATCAGAGAGGTAAGAGCATTCTGTTCTTTCCTGCTAATGCACACTGTTACTGACTTACTTGGGTCTTTCCTCTCCCTCAAAACACCTGAGAAGCAGGATTTGAGCAGTCCTGCTGAAGCTGAACAGGCAAGACTCAGGACGAGCACCAGAATATCAGTTATCAAGAAGGTTCTAGCAGGGTGAGGATTTAACAGTACTGCTTAGCCCAGGTGGCTGAACCTTGGAGGAAAAGGAGAAAAGAAAAAGAAAAAAAAGAAGAAATAGCCAGAACTCTTTAACATTTCCTTTTACTGCCTTTCCATTCTGCCAAATGAAAATGCCCAGGTAGTAATAATACACAGTTGATGTGATAGTGTATCTCTATTTCTCTGTCCCTGGAAGACAGATTTCTGAAAACTGAATTGCATGTGGGCTTAATGAATATTTAAATCTGAGGAGTAAGCTTTCTTTTGAACTAATACTTTGAAATATATCTTCTATCGGAGAACCTGAAGTCTTTTGTTCCAGTGGGGGTCGAGTGCATTATAACCTGTTTCAAGGGTTGTGCTTGTGCAGGCTTGTGTTCCTATGCCTGACACAATATTAATCCAGCTTTACTACACCCCTGGTAACATTACACGGGCTGTGCTGGAATTAGAGCTGCCGAGAGTCTGGCCCTTTTCCTCCTATTGTGCTTGGGTGCAGGAATTCCTCTAAAAACAGGCTGCACACAGAGCTTGGCTGCCCGCAGACTTCCCAGCAACAATTCAGAGAATGCAAGGTACAATGGCTGCAATTGGGCGGTAGCAGGTCCTCGGGTCCTTGGACAAACAAATACCTCACCAAAAATCAAACCCTCAGAGAAACTTGAATTTCAGCAGGGAGAGAGGAAAATTCCAGAAGGAAGAGAAAGCACTAGATAACTTTGCTGCATTTTCACAGGTAAAAGCCCAATGTCCAGCTTGGGAGCACCCATTGCCTGGGAGCATTAATTAGCCAAATTAAAGACACTGTCCCTCTCCCAGCTGCAAGCGCAGCACCGTTCTTACCATGCACAACACAAAACGAAGGTGTGGCCAGGCTTGTCTCCTCTTCAGCAGGTGAATAAAGGAGTATCTGCAGGGCCAGATGCTGCAGGAGTGCGGCCCCAGCACAGAGCCTGCTCCTCAGCACCTTTAACAAGGCATGACTGAGGTGCTGTGGGTATGGCGTGACAGGGAGGAAGTGCACACAAGTGGAAGGAAAATTGATTTAGAGAGACACGGGGTTGCATAATGTCAGTACTTTGCTTCGGGACATTTATTAACTCTGAAAAGATGATTAAAAAAACACGATAGATTAACATCTCAGCCCTGTGATGATTTCATCTTCATAAGAGAGGAACATCTTTTATGTTTTGTGTTTTGTTTCATGGGAAGCTCTCACTTCCCATGACAACAGCTTTAAATAAAGTTTCTCTGCACTTACAGCACACTACAAATCACTTGCACTTGCACCACTGAGAGGAAGAGTGCATTCAGACTGGCTCTGCCTGGGTTCTGCTGCTGCTCCTGTATCTCACCAGTACTGTGAGCCAGTACACCAGTACACCAGTACACCAACCAGTACTGAGAGCTCGCACTACAAGACTGGAACATCTCTCCAGAGCTTACATGAGATGAGGCAGCATGCTCCAAGCTGTCTGAGAACAGGACTCAGCCTTTAAAAAAACTTCTTCCCAGACTAATAGAAATCAGGAAAAAAAAGTAGTTTACCAAACCTACCCCCCTGCCGAAGCCAAGCAGTCTGTTCCAGCAGAACACTCCTTTTGCAATTATTTTCATTTCCTTCCTTTGTGCACTAAGAAAAAAACAACACTTTCAGTGAAAATTATGCGTTTGCATAACTTTAATAGCACGTCTTCAAAGGACCTGCTGCAGACCAGCACACGTGGAATCCCCATCAGAACATGTACACTTCAGTCTCCATTAATCTTCAGACATTACTGTGTTAAAATTCTCTGAGCATCTCCACAATTCTGAGAGAAGATACCTTTTGTATTCTCTTCTTTCTTAAATACCTTCTATCACCTACTTCCTGAAACAATGTAATGTGTTAACAAATCATTAATCTGAGCATATAAATGGCAGGTACTGCTTTGTAAAATCACT
>VYXC01009188.1:37910-76679 GCA_013397175.1 Platysteira castanea
CTCCTCCAACCTGGCCTTGGACACTGCCAGGAATGGTTCAACCACAGCTTCTCTGGGCAATCTGACAGGGCCTCACCACCCTGACAGGGAGCAATTTCTCCGTAATATCTAATCTAACTCTGCCCTCTGTAAGTTTGAAGCCATTACCCCTTGTCCTGTCACTCAGTCCACGCCCTACTGAACCGATGAAGCTCCTGTGGTTCCTCTCTAGAGAGACACACCCTCAGATCAAATGGAACTGCCTGGGGGGTTGGAACAGACGAGCTTTAAAGGCCCCTTCCAACACAAAGTATTCTATGAATCTATGACATAATGAACATGAGTTTGAGCAGCACTGCTGGACAGAAGGTAACCATTATCACCCCGCAGCCTCTGTGACCCGGAATATTCTGGGAAGCAGGGCATTCACTGAGTATCAAGTTTGAGACAGGTCAGTGCAAGTGACTCATCAGATCACCTGATGAGTCTTTTTGCCGTGCCAAGGGTAGTGAGCTGGCCTCATTTCTGCCCATGGGAGCAGAGGAGCACGGTCTCACACTTGCATCACTGCCCTAAGCATGCACTTAACTGCCTTTATAAGGCAAAGCATCGATTTTTGGTAGATTTGGGCCCTTAGCTTTATCCATTTTTCCTCCACTGTGCAAGTGGACTGGACAGTGACTCCAGTACCCCATCTGCAGAGTCCTGAGTGCAAACAGCTCCTCACTCCACATGCAGTGGAACACCCAGGCCATGCCAGCATGGGTGACACAGCATCACTTGGCAGTGCAGCAGTGCTTCATTGGGAGGGTTAGCACCAGGGAAAGCCCAAGTTACATACAGAGGGAGATCCTTTAAAAGGAAAATGTAAATGCACTTTCACCAAATGGAGAGCGTTTAGCTTGGCTGGAAATTTTGATTTGAATGAAAGTACATTCAACTCACTTATTCCAGAATAAAGTATGAAAAAAGCGGANTGTGGGTATGGCGTGACAGGGAGGAAGTGCACACAAGTGGAAGGAAAATTGATTTAGAGAGACACGGGGTTGCATAATGTCAGTACTTTGCTTCGGGACATTTATTAACTCTGAAAAGATGATTAAAAAAACACGATAGATTAACATCTCAGCCCTGTGATGATTTCATCTTCATAAGAGAGGAACATCTTTTATGTTTTGTGTTTTGTTTCATGGGAAGCTCTCACTTCCCATGACAACAGCTTTAAATAAAGTTTCTCTGCACTTACAGCACACTACAAATCACTTGCACTTGCACCACTGAGAGGAAGAGTGCATTCAGACTGGCTCTGCCTGGGTTCTGCTGCTGCTCCTGTATCTCACCAGTACTGTGAGCCAGTACACCAGTACACCAGTACACCAACCAGTACTGAGAGCTCGCACTACAAGACTGGAACATCTCTCCAGAGCTTACATGAGATGAGGCAGCATGCTCCAAGCTGTCTGAGAACAGGACTCAGCCTTTAAAAAAACTTCTTCCCAGACTAATAGAAATCAGGAAAAAAAAGTAGTTTACCAAACCTACCCCCCTGCCGAAGCCAAGCAGTCTGTTCCAGCAGAACACTCCTTTTGCAATTATTTTCATTTCCTTCCTTTGTGCACTAAGAAAAAAACAACACTTTCAGTGAAAATTATGCGTTTGCATAACTTTAATAGCACGTCTTCAAAGGACCTGCTGCAGACCAGCACACGTGGAATCCCCATCAGAACATGTACACTTCAGTCTCCATTAATCTTCAGACATTACTGTGTTAAAATTCTCTGAGCATCTCCACAATTCTGAGAGAAGATACCTTTTGTATTCTCTTCTTTCTTAAATACCTTCTATCACCTACTTCCTGAAACAATGTAATGTGTTAACAAATCATTAATCTGAGCATATAAATGGCAGGTACTGCTTTGTAAAATCACTAAAAATGCCTAAAAAAATTTATGCTGGCTCCAGTTTCCAAGTGCTTCACTAATTCTTTACACTCTCGTTGGACAGCTAAGTAGCAGTAGTGCAAGTCCTTCATACTTTGTGTTTCTGAACAGATGGCACAAGCCTCAGGGCTGTGGTGACAACAAAGTCCCCTCACACAGGATGTAGCCCCCTCACAGTGCCTGGGATGGGATTCAGGGAGGCCAGGAACCAGTGGGGCTGGATCCGGGTCTTTACTGTACCCATCCAAAACCAAAGGTTCTCTTGGGTTACCCCCACTTCCTACCCGGCTGCTCTGCAGGTGAGGAGGTTATTCAATACTGATTTCATTCTCCCTGAGCATAAATAATCACAGAATGGTTTGGGGTTGGAAGGGTGCTTAAAGCTCATCCAGTTCCACCCCCCTGCCATGGGCAGGGACACCTTCCACTAGACCAGGTGGTTCCAAGCCTCCTCCAACCTGGCCTTGGACACTGCCAGGAATGGTTCAACCACAGCTTCTCTGGGCAATCTGACAGGGCCTCACCACCCTGACAGGGAGCAATTTCTCCGTAATATCTAATCTAACTCTGCCCTCTGTAAGTTTGAAGCCATTACCCCTTGTCCTGTCACTCAGTCCACGCCCTACTGAACCGATGAAGCTCCTGTGGTTCCTCTCTAGAGAGACACACCCTCAGATCAAATGGAACTGCCTGGGGGGTTGGAACAGACGAGCTTTAAAGGCCCCTTCCAACACAAAGTATTCTATGAATCTATGACATAATGAACATGAGTTTGAGCAGCACTGCTGGACAGAAGGTAACCATTATCACCCCGCAGCCTCTGTGACCCGGAATATTCTGGGAAGCAGGGCATTCACTGAGTATCAAGTTTGAGACAGGTCAGTGCAAGTGACTCATCAGATCACCTGATGAGTCTTTTTGCCGTGCCAAGGGTAGTGAGCTGGCCTCATTTCTGCCCATGGGAGCAGAGGAGCACGGTCTCACACTTGCATCACTGCCCTAAGCATGCACTTAACTGCCTTTATAAGGCAAAGCATCGATTTTTGGTAGATTTGGGCCCTTAGCTTTATCCATTTTTCCTCCACTGTGCAAGTGGACTGGACAGTGACTCCAGTACCCCATCTGCAGAGTCCTGAGTGCAAACAGCTCCTCACTCCACATGCAGTGGAACACCCAGGCCATGCCAGCATGGGTGACACAGCATCACTTGGCAGTGCAGCAGTGCTTCATTGGGAGGGTTAGCACCAGGGAAAGCCCAAGTTACATACAGAGGGAGATCCTTTAAAAGGAAAATGTAAATGCACTTTCACCAAATGGAGAGCGTTTAGCTTGGCTGGAAATTTTGATTTGAATGAAAGTACATTCAACTCACTTATTCCAGAATAAAGTATGAAAAAAGCGGAGGTAAATGATTTAAGGTAATTAATTATAACAGAGCCAAAAAAGGCCTTCCTGCATCAAGACACCATCCCCAGCAACACTCTTTCCTCCTTTTCTTTTCTTCCTTAACCCTTTTTATTTAAAATCCTTACCTTCATGTCCTACAAAAGCCAAACTGAACACTTTTCTGTATATATTGGTCCTGTAACCAGCCTCTCATATGGAACCTATCCTTGTATTAGCTGGGCTCTTCCAGAAGGTAGAAAATGCACATTTATTATTTGTGCAAATAATTACTGCTATTTGAAAGGTCACCACCAGCCCTCCAGTACCATAAGAGTGAAAAACTGGCCAGGATGTGCATTAACCAGGCATTCTGCTGCACAGATTCAGACCTGATTAACCACACTGGAGGGTCTGGAAGTGCAATGCAGGGATGAAGCAGCTTAAGTTCTCAGCACCTGTGTTTCTGAACTATGGGTTCTCTCCCCCAGCTGCCCACAAGGCTTTTAGTAAAGCTTTGAGTGAATCAAGGACTAAGATAAGACCTGTATGTCTGTATCATCCTATTTAGACTATCAACTCCCAACCTAAATTCATTACTTCTTGCACAAGCTGGTACTTACCAGTGAGACCTGAAGCACCTCAGGTTCTGTATTCACACAACAACACACTTTGTCTGGTGTTTGCTTGATAATTACTAAGAATGAGTTCAGGAAACAGAGTATGCTCCAGGAACAGGGGTTTTTATTTATTTGCTGACTTCATATTTAGAATTGGCTCTTAGACAAACAATGATTTGGCTATAGACACTGTTTTTTACTGTTAGGTGTAAGCCTCTGATCCATGTGCCTGAATAATCCTTTCTAGGCTAGTATGAGGTGCCAAAGGTTATTCTGGTAGCTCCTTATCCAAAGGGTTTGTGTCCCAAAGGGTACCCCATCTCCTAGCCCTGCACCCCAAACACCTCATCTAGGCCTAAACACCTCTGCTGGGCCTATAACAGTCCCCTGCCTTATTTAAACTTTTCATAGCACCTGCTAAATTTAATAAGTGTATTTTCCTTAGTCCCTGAGAGTTTCTTACTACACCTTCCAACATGCGGTCCCCTACCTTGTCCCAGCAGAGAAGGCAACATGACTAAGGCAGAATGGAAAGCAAGAACTGTGAATTTGGGCATTAAACTCTTGAGTCAGTGCTGGGTACTTCTAAAGATTGGGCAGCTTAAAGTACAGTTCAAATGAGAAGAAGAAATGTATGACTGCATGTGAGTGATGGAATAAGGCACCGTGGACAAGCCCAGCCTGAGCCCTGGTCCCAGTAGGTGATTATTAAACTGAATTTAGGCTGATGGATAAGTTCAAACTGAAAATATGGGCTAAGCAGCAGAGAAACTTAATAAATGAAACATCTTCTTATAACTGCATGGAAGTCTGGGAGGACAGAGCAGAGGGAATGTGCTCATGGAGACATAAGAATCAGGTGTTCAGAGTAAGGATTTTCCTCCTTCTGGCTCCAAAGTAGCACAGTTATGTGGTAAAGATCAGCTCAGAAGGAGACATTGTGATGAACTGCCTTTTTTTTTTCCCCTTGAATTTTACCAAAGGTTCAGAACATCAACATGGAAAACTGTGTTGACGTCAAGATAGAAACCAAGGGGGAAAGAATGCCAGTGAAGCAGAATCCACTGAGCAAAGGTGGGAAGAGTTTCTGCAGAGCTGTGAGTTACCTCACTGGAGACATGAAGGATTTTGGAACCTGGCTAAAAGGTAGAGCTACTTCATCATGACTAATGACAGCAGATTCCAAATAAAAAGTACATGGAAGGAGTAATAACTAACTTCTCAGCAATGTGATTCAAGTTAGAGTAGTGCAGGAACTACCTCTACCCTGATTTATGTCCATTTTGTAGGGGAAGAAATCAGCTTTGTGCAGAGATCCACATACTGCTTAAATCTTGGGGATTTCTGAGATGACATTTACCTCCCAACATGCCACATACAAAGCGAATTTAACATACCCCTGGATGGTTTTTCTGAGCTCTGCCATTCTTCATAACACTCCATGTCCTTTCAGCTGAGCAGTTTCCATCAAGCCTAGAGCCACTCTGAAGTTAAATTGCACATAGGTAGGTGTGTTTGGTCCCTGTAATAAATCAGCAGTGGGATACGCACAGGATTTGCCATCTGAGCCACAGACATCATAAATTAGCTGGTTCATATGAATCTGGTCCAGGGTACTTTATAACACCGGGTTCTGGCAACCTCGCTGTTCGTCTCAGTTTTCCAGCTGCAAGACTTCAGTGTGGACCATAATAAATCCCTGTCAGGTTTTGCAGTCGTGTTGATTCATTGCTTCAGTCGTGGTGCCAAGTCCCACTGCCAAAACTCTTCCTGAGTTTCAAAAATACATCCCAAATCAGTACCATCTGCAGACTTTAGGGGGCTTGTTTTATTACTTAATTTGATCTTTTCCAGACAAACCTCTCATGATCCAGCTCCTTGACTGGGTGCTGCGTGGGATATCCCAGGTGATGTTTGTCAATAATCCTCTCAGTGGGCTGGTCATCCTTGCTGGCCTCCTGATGCAGAACCGGTGGTGGACACTCACAGGATGTGTGGGAACAGTTGTCTCAACTTTAACAGCACTTATTCTGGGTCAGAGCAGGTAAGTCCATCCTTTTCCCCCTCAGGTGGCCACATCAGTGTTGATTTGTGTATTAGACGTTGTCTCATGTGGATGAAAAGCCTGAATTTAGTGGACAGTCCCCCTGTCCACAGCAGAGGGTTGGAACAAGGCGAACTTTAAGGTTCTTTCCAACCCAAACTTTCTATGACTGTGTGATCCAGCCTTCACTGGCCATGTATCTGTTCTGGTAGGACCAGACAGATCCTCCCGGGAGCCATACCTGGTCCAGAGGGCCACTGGGTAAACCTGCAGAAGGGGTAAGGGCTACCCCAAGTGTGCAAAATCAAATGTCCCAGCAGGTCGTCCCCACACAGAGCCACAGCTGGGTGGAGAGGGAGGGGTGGTGTAAGCAAAGCATTCCCAGGGGAGAAGATTTTGAGACAGCTGTTCCCTCCTCACAGATCAGCCATAGCAGCAGGCCTGTATGGCTACAACGGGGTCTTGGTGGGCTTGCTGATGGCCGTCTTCTCTGCTGACGGAGACTACAACTGGTGGCTCCTCCTGCCAGTGGCACTGGTGTCCATGACCTGGTAAGTCAGATGGCCCCCCTTCTTCTCCTTCCAGCCCCAGAGCCCCCACGCCTGAGACAGAGCTGTTGCATTTCTATGCAGGGGGCAATGGAAAGGGAACAAAACTAACACATATGTACTGCTAAATCTGCATCGTTATTTGCACTTTTAAGCTCAGATGTAATCCGGAAACAAATAAAAATACCCATATAATCACAAATAATCCCAGTGGGGAAAACAAAAATCAATGGCTGATCATGTGCAATGTAAGTCATATTGCTGTGATGCATCAATTCATTTCTGTTTCAAGAGGAACATTATTTTCACCATTTCCTACNAATTTAGTGGACAGTCCCCCTGTCCACAGCAGAGGGTTGGAACAAGGCGAACTTTAAGGTTCTTTCCAACCCAAACTTTCTATGACTGTGTGATCCAGCCTTCACTGGCCATGTATCTGTTCTGGTAGGACCAGACAGATCCTCCCGGGAGCCATACCTGGTCCAGAGGGCCACTGGGTAAACCTGCAGAAGGGGTAAGGGCTACCCCAAGTGTGCAAAATCAAATGTCCCAGCAGGTCGTCCCCACACAGAGCCACAGCTGGGTGGAGAGGGAGGGGTGGTGTAAGCAAAGCATTCCCAGGGGAGAAGATTTTGAGACAGCTGTTCCCTCCTCACAGATCAGCCATAGCAGCAGGCCTGTATGGCTACAACGGGGTCTTGGTGGGCTTGCTGATGGCCGTCTTCTCTGCTGACGGAGACTACAACTGGTGGCTCCTCCTGCCAGTGGCACTGGTGTCCATGACCTGGTAAGTCAGATGGCCCCCCTTCTTCTCCTTCCAGCCCCAGAGCCCCCACGCCTGAGACAGAGCTGTTGCATTTCTATGCAGGGGGCAATGGAAAGGGAACAAAACTAACACATATGTACTGCTAAATCTGCATCGTTATTTGCACTTTTAAGCTCAGATGTAATCCGGAAACAAATAAAAATACCCATATAATCACAAATAATCCCAGTGGGGAAAACAAAAATCAATGGCTGATCATGTGCAATGTAAGTCATATTGCTGTGATGCATCAATTCATTTCTGTTTCAAGAGGAACATTATTTTCACCATTTCCTACCATCATCAACCACAAGTGTTTCATGTATTTAAGTCACCATATAAAATTGTCATGAAAATTTACTTCTCTAGGCACAGAAGGAGTTCAGTGGTCCCAAGACATGATGGTTGACGCTAATCAAAACAAACAACTAATGATATTTTACTCATATGTATGACACCATAATTTGCTAGGTATTTGGACAGCAAAAGATGTTGAAACCTGGTCTTTGACCCCAAAATGTCTAGCTGCAGATCGCTAAAACCACACATGTAATTTGTCTGCCTGAAGTTCATGTGGTGTTACAGTCCCTTTGATGTCAGCTTTTACTGCTGATCCACAAGCCTGAACAAGGGCACACGGCCACATTCACAGTTCACTCAGAGCCACCATGGGTGTCCCAGCCTCAGTCCACTTCAGGTGCTAAAAAATAAAGGTAAGCACTGAGATTGAGTGGGGGAATAGCTCCATCCAAGGGGTGGATCCTTCATGCTCACCAAATTCATCATGTATATGTTGACACAACATGACAGGAATCTGTACATTGATAACTGCCTTTAGAGGGGGTAGAAGATTTATGGAGTGACCCTTTCGCGTCTCTGATTTGATCAGAAAGACTGAGAAAATTAAACATTTATGAGGAGGGGAGGGGTTTTTTTCATTTATTTTAAATAGACCAAATTTTTTGCAGCTGGGTTTATGGTTGGATGTGGTTCTGGTGTGATTTTTGCCTATCTGACAAGCTTCTAGTGAGACCATTTTGTTCTTCTTTCAGCCCCATTTTCACCAGCGCTTTAAGTGCCGTTTTCTCTAAGTGGGACCTGCCTGTTCTCACCTTGCCTTTCAACTTGGCCTTGACCCTCTACCTGGCTGCCTCAGGACCACACAACCTCTTCTTCCCTACAGCTGTCATTCGTCCTGCCTCAGCAACACCGAATATCACCTGGGCAGATGCTGATATCACACTGGTAGGACATCTTCAGGATAACAGCCTCCTTCACTTACAGTTAAAAACACTGTAGAAATGTAATATCTGCCTTTATAAATTCCTATGGCTTGGGTTGGATGGGACCTTAAACCTCATCCAGTTCCACCCCCTGCCATGGGCAGGGACACCTTCTACCACCCCACGTTGCTCCGAGCCCCATCCAGCCTGGCCTTGGGCACTGCCAGGGCTCCAGGGGCAGCCACAGCTGCTCTGGGCACCCTGTGCCAGGGCCTGCCTACCCTCACACACAGCAATTCCTTCCAAATATCCCATCTAACCCTGCTCTCTGGCACTGGGAAGCCATTCTCTGTGTCCTGTCCCTCCAGGCCTTGTCCCCAGTCCCTCTGCAGCTCTCCTGGAGCCCCTTTAGGCACTGCCAGGGGCTCTGAGCTCTCCCTGGAGCCTTCTCTTGTGCAGCTGAGCACCCCCAGGTGTCCCAGGCTGGCTCCAGAGCAGAGGGGCTCCAGCCCTGGGAGCATCTTTGTCACCCTCCTCTGGACTCACTCCAATAAGTCCACCTCCTTTGTTACTGCATTATGGCCTGGCAATACAAAATTTGATTTAGAAGATGGCTATTATCCAAAATATAAGGGTTTACTCTAGGAATGAACACTTTTGATAGCTTGAAAACAAGAATCTTTTCATTTGCAGTTGGATCTAAGTGTATATACCATGAACTTCAAACGCTCTCTTGAATCTAATTACCAGTTTCTATTTCTATGCCTGTACTGATCATCTCCCCATAGCTAAGGCTGGGCTGAGAATCAGAGCTAACTCACAGGGTAATTTTAATTTTTCAGATACAGGCTGTTTATAAAACTGCATCTTTCTGATTAGACATGAGCAAGAAGGTATTACTATGTTAGAATGGTTACAAACTTGGGTGCCAGTACACATACTCATATTTTTAATTTACATTCAAGTGGGACCTTCCCAAAGAAGCATTTTATTCTTCTGCAATACACCATAAACAATACAGATACCAGAGTAACTGTTTAGTCCTAAGGCTCAACTGACTGTTTTAAGGGGTTCCCAGAAAGTGATTAAGAAAAGGAAGCTAAAAGACACTAAATGGGAACCCTCAAGTGACATTTCTCAAAGAACATTTGCCATGGTGCATAATTTTATGGGGACTATATGTGGGAAAGTGCCTCAAAGCCATCTCTAAGCTGTGACCAAGGTGGGCTCTGTCCCACCAGCCCAGCAGCTCCTGCTCATATTCCTAGTGAATCCCAAGGGAACCATCCTCTAGATTTACTGTCATGGCCCATATGGATAATAAAAATCAAGTCAGCAGCACATGTAGAGATGATTAAACCATTTCACAAAATACTTACTTTTGATCTTAGAGCAAAAACCTGGCAGAGCAGCTCAGGGCTAGGGAACAAGCCATGACTCATTTCCATTGAAGGGGAAACCCTGTGGAATTGCCCTGCTGTCTCCCGAGATGTGTCCAAATGTTCCACTTAGAAAGAAAGACTATATAGAAAGACTATATAGAAAGACTTCGAAAGAAAGGCCAAATATGAGCCTGGCCAAGAAAAACAGGTTTTAAAAAAAAAAAAAAAGTTGCAAAGCTGATAACAAATTGTCTTGTCTGGTTTGTTTTGTTTTTTCAATTTCTACAGCTCCTGCAATCCATTCCAGTCGGCGTGGGTCAGGTTTATGGTTGTGACAATCCCTGGACTGGGGGAATGTTCCTGATTGGTTTATTTATCTCCTCTCCACTCATTTGTGTCCATGCAGTGATTGGCTCAGCAGTAGGGATGATGGCAGGTAATTATTTGGCTTGTGTCACAGATTTATATAAAAAGCATGGAGAATAAAACAAGAGCTACAATAAGTGGAGCACTTAAAATCACAAGTATTTCACCCATCGGAGAATGGCTGCTTGAAAACAAAATATACTCAGACTTCTGTTTTAAGAATTCTTTTGATTGACTTCCCCATTCTCTTACCTTGTTTTATGATGGCAGAAACCTTCAGAACAAAGAAGTGTCTTCTGTGCTGAGATGAATTTTTACCATGAAATAATTTCTGGGTGTATTCTGGTGGGTTTAGGGGCAGATCAATGAAAGTCACAGCCATCAGCCTAAATGTGCAGGCCTCAGGGCCTTATGATTCACACATAGGCCCAGGTAGGTTTTGTTGAAGTTGTCACTAAATTCAGCTCAGGAGAAAGGGGGAAATTCTGCCACAACTCCACTAGATTAAAATGACTTTGCCCTTAGACTGTAGCAACATGACTACAAACAGCAACTCCACCTACAAATGGTGGCTAGAACCCTTCAGAATCTGCATTCATGCCACTTCCCCATCGCTTCTATCTCTTTCACCAAGGAATGACACATCTCTGACTTTATTTTCCAGGGCTGAGCTTAGCGACACCGTTTAACCAAATCTACTCGGGGCTGTGGGGCTACAACAGCTCCCTATCCTGTGCTGCCATCGGGGGAATGTTCTTGGCCCTCACCTGGCAGACACACCTCCTGGCCATGGCCTGCGGTAGGTACCCGGCAGGTTTTCATCCCCCCTTGAAGTGAGATGGGATGCCTTTGCAGCAGAGGTGGGCTGGAGCCAGATGGGCACCTCCAGGCAGGCAGATGGATGTAGGTGAGGCTGACGAGTGGTGGAGCTGGATGTTGAAGCCATGGCTTTAACATACCCTGTGCTTTCATTTTCGGCCAAAAGTTGTGTTTGAAGCAAGAGCTGTGATCAGTGGACACATGTTAAGTAAGGTCTTTGAAATCAGATGTTTTGTTTTGAGTCACTATTTATGTTTGTTCGTTCACTGCTGGATGAAATCACTTTGGTTTTTTCCAGCCATAGATACCAGCTCAAATTCCTTCTTTGAAGAAGGATGTGCCTAATCTTCGAGAAGAGTGGAGCTCAAGATCTGTCCACAGCTGTAGTTAGACAGTACACATTCCCCATTTTCTTTAAATGGATCAAAGGCATGAGCTGGGCAGCACAGTAGGACTGAAGAGTTATTTATAAGGCAATTCCATGCAAAATTTCAATATTGAAGTGAGCTGGGAGTGAAACTATTGCTCATTCAGTGCTCATATAAGAAAGACTTAGCTCTGTAAGTCATTGACCTACCTTCAAGCCCTGGAGGCAGGACAGGTGAGGGTGGGAAGGTTATTTTCCTATTTAACCCTATCCATATTTCCTATGTCAGTGCATTTTTCAAAAGCCTGTGATACCATAGCACATCTGTCATCACTCCAGTTCTTTTTGTTTGTTTCTTGTTTGCTTGTTTGTTTGTTTTGCCCTTTCCACAAGCTCCAGGTTGGAGGGGACACAGTGTTAAGGAAAGGCTTTAGTGGGGTACTGTCCAGACAGGGGTCACAATCATTGGTTGAGCTACCCAAGGCAGAATGAGCGATGTTTGTCCTTGCTGTTCTACCCCATGAGCAACTGAACTAACAGGGAACCACCTTCCTTTTTCACAGCACTCTTCAGTGCCTACCTAGGAGCAGCAGTGACCCACATGTTGTCTGTGGTAAGTAGTGTATCAGCTAAGGGCTGGTTTCCAACGCTGGATTTTTCCTGGCTTGTCAGACAAAACACCAAGGTGGGGAGAAAAATTCAGCCAAAGGCAGAAACAGTCTGGGAGAGAGATTAGTATCTGCCCAGCAGGTTGGTGTGATTCCCACTGGAACAGGCCACTTGAAATCATCACGTACCCCTTTCCATCCTTGGAGTTTGCATGAACTTCCACAGGTCAGCTCTTGACACTTATGAGATCACAGAATCATGGAATGGTTTGGGATGAAAGGCACCTTAAAGCTCATCTGGTTCCACCCCCAGCCATGGGCAGGGACACCTTCCTCTAGAACAGGCTTTTCCAAGCCTCATCTATCCTTGGATACTTCCAGGGATGGGGGCAGCCACAGCTTCTCTGGGCACCCTGTGCCAGGGCCTCACCACCCTCACAGCCAAGAATTTCTTCCCCAAATCCTATCTAACCCTGCCCTCAGGCAGAGGAAAGCCATTCCCCCTTATCCTGTCCAGGCCCTTGCCCGAAGTCCCTCTCCAGCTCTCTTGGACTCGCCTTAGGCACTGGCAGGCTGCTACATCTCCCCTCTTTAAGAGATTTGTGCCTGAAGCAAAATCTCTGGAAAAAAGGGCCCTGCACATGTGTAAAGAAACTTAAAATTTGGGTTAACTTCTTATCGCAACTGCCAAAGGTCAGTCAGTATAAAAGCCCAGGGAAAAAGCTGAATGTTTCTGGTATCCACTCTCCTGCCTCCTCTCCACCCACCGCTACCTCATGTCCACCCAAGACCGTGGCAGATGCACGAAGGGCAGGCAGCCCTCTCACCAGAGCTGGCAGATGTTACAGGCTAGTGCACAAATTCGAGACCTCATGAAGTCCCTAAGGAAAGACTCAATGCAAAGCCAAGTCTAGACTTGCTTCAGAAACCGTGTTCCAAGGTGGCTGGCCCTGGGTGTTACTCCAATAAAAGAAAGACATGTAGTAAATAGGTGGTTTGTTATTTTCCTTTGCAGTTTGGGGTGCCATCAGGAACCTGGCCTTTTTGCTTGTCTGCGCTGACCTTCCTGCTAATGACCACAAACCACTCTGCTATCCACAAGCTGCCACTCTCCAAAGTCACCTACCCAGAAGCCAACCGAGCTTATTATCTGATGATGAAGAAACATGAGCGGTCTTGCTGTGAGGCATAGAGACCCAAGCAGAGAGATACTCAGCAGATTTTAAGGCAAGAGCATGAGGTGTTTCCCCAACAGACTGATTTGTGTGCTACAAAGCCCAACACCACCTTCTGTGTGGAGAGACTTTTTCCACCACATCTGTTTGTTCTGTTAAGAAGATTTCTATTAGGTAGGACTGTGCTATGCTGGAAGGATCTTTCCCAAGATCAATCTGCAATGATATTAAAGCACATATGTCTGAAAAGACACTTGAATTTTAAGCAGTGGGAAAATGACTTATAAGCTGAAAAGAAAAATCTCTGTGAAATTGAAGACACAGCAATCAAACATAAAGAAATAAAGAGCATCTTTCAGCATCTGAGGGGACTTCAAATTAATGGCTAAAACCAGCTTATGACAGCAAACGGAGGCATCTTAGAGAGTTTCATTGTAGCAGAGAAATGGAATAAAGAGCACCCTTTGCCAAGTAGAAAATAAATTGTGAAGGATTCTACGTGGAGGGCCTCTCAAGCCCCGTGGAGAGAGATGTTCATTAGCAATCATCAAACATAAGATGGACATGAATTCTGTGATTTTTGTGTTAATCTCATGATTCCTCTTAATACTTGAACTTGGTGATGGGTTAGCAAAGGAGGGGACAGCAAGAAAGTCAACGCTGTCCCTTTCCTATGCAATAAAATGGGTCTGTTCAGTCAATGCAAAAACAGAACTAAATCGAGCTGATCTTCTTAATTTCCCTCCCTACACTGGCCTCCTCAGCCCACGAACATCAAACAGCAAAACGCTGCACTGTCCCAGCCTGCTGCTGAAGCTCAGGAGGCTCCGGGGGGACCTTCTGGCTCTCTGTAACTCCCTGACAGGAGAGGGCAGCCAAGGGAAACAGCGCTCTGCTCCCGGGAAACAAGGGGCAGGATGAGAGGAAATAGCATCAGGTTGTGCCAGGGGAGGTTTAAATTGGATATTGGGGATAATATCTTCATAGAAATTGTTACCAAGCCTAGAAACAGGCTGTTTGGGGCAGCAGTGGAGTCCCCGTCCCTGGAGGGTTTTAAAGGCCTTGTGGATGTGGCACTTGGGGACATGGGTCAGTGGTGGCCTTGGCAACAATTCTGTGATTCTGTGAGGCTGCTGCTCTGCCATTTCTCTCTGCCCCACAGTGGGACGGGGATGTTTGAGGACCACTCCAGCAGAGCTCTGCAGGACACCAGTCATGTGCCACCTCTGCCCAGGCTCCTGGGGTATGCAGGTAGGGAAGAGGGAAGCTGGCCTTGCATCCAGTAGTGCTGATCACCTCAATAGGCATTAACTGTGCCATCTCCCCGCCTGGCTCACTGACGGACTCTGTCTCATGTTTAAGCTGATATCTTCACCAAAAATATTACCTATGCTCAGGTCATTCAGCTGACAGGAGCCTACATGCAGTGACATCACTCCAGGAAAAACAAATAGAAACCTGTTTTCCTTGTAGCAGATGAAATAAAATCTAACATGATTTTTGAGTTTGGGAAGGGATGAAAGCCCCCAAACCCTGTATTTTTGTAAACATGACAAAGATCTGAGTGTAAAATATTTGTGATGAACTGTTGGCAGTATCTTCTAGTGAAGTTTTAGGTTTTCAGATGTTCAACAGTATTTCTGTATGACTGACACTCACTTGCAAAATGTAGCATTTCCATGATTAAATAAATGAATAAATAAATACATAATATTAATTTCTAAAACAAACATTCATACTTTTTTGAGTTTGGTATAAGTTTCTGTTTATTATCACTAAGTTCTTCTAAAGATAGGTTACCTCTTAAACAAGTGGTGTAGAAGACATTGGAAAATAAAATTTTTAAATCACTATGTATGGGATACATAGGAAACTTTTAAATTCTGCTCTTTGTGCTTATCACAGAATCATAGAATCACAAAATTGTTTGGGTTGAAAGGGTCCTTGTTACACACCTCCCGCCATGGGCAGGGACACCTTCCACTAGCCCAGGTTGCTCCAGGCCCCATCCAACCTTGCCTTGGACACTGCCAGGGATCCAGGGGCAGCTACAGTTTCTCTGGGCAGCCTGTGCCAGGGCCTCACCACTCTTACAGGGAAGAATTCCTTCCTAATAGCCCATCTGTCCCTGCCCTCTGGCAGTGGGAAGTCATTCCCCCTGTCCTGCCACTAGAGACTTAGCCAAAATCCTCCTCCAGCTCTCCTGGAGCCCATTTAGGCACTGACAGGGGCTCTAAGGTCTCCTCGGAGCCCTCTCTTCTCCAGGATGAACACGTCCAGCTCTCTCAGTTCTTCGGCATTTTGCTGCATCAAACCTTCTTAAACAAGGTGCAAGTGCAAGTTCTGGTTCCGTAGAGGAGGCACGATCAGCCCAAGGCACAGCTGGGCCAGCGGAGCTGTAGGCAGGGCTAGAAAAACCTCCTCAAGACCAGGCAGTGATTCATTCCCAGGGGAGATCCTGGACAGGCCCCCAGGCTGAGGTTAGATGAGGTCATGTTCTGTCTGGAATACACCTGGGGCAGGCCCAGAGGGCCACAGAGATGTGCTGGGGTTTGGAGCCCTTCTGCTCTGGATCCAGGCTAGGAGAGCTGGGGGTGTTCATCTGGAGAAGAGAAGGCTCCAGAGAGACCTTATTGTGGCTTCTCAGTACCTAAAGATCTCTTTAATAAAGATGTGGACAAACTTTTAATCGAGGCCCCTTGCAATGGGAAAAGGGGCGACAGTTTTAAAATAAAGAAGAATCAATTCTGACCAGATAAAAAGAAGAAACTTTTATGGGTAGGATGGTGAGGCACTGGCACGGGTTGCCCAGAGACATGGTGGATGCCCCATCCCTGGAAAAGTCAAGTTGGACAGGTCTCTGAGCCACTTGCTGCAGTGGAAGATGTCCCTGCTCATTGCAGGGGGTTGGCCTGACAACCTTTATGTGTCCAACACAACTCAAACCATTCTCTGGTTCTATGCTTTATAGAAATGTAATGTAAAAGGATATTTTAATGTCTGCACTGAGATCTCCCACCCAGGAGCATGCCCAGAGAGGCAAATCTGCAAAGGCTGCTTTCACTCTTACATCAAAATATGCACTCGAGAAAGAGAACACAGTTTATGTCCAGTGTAAATCAGCAGATTTCCTCTGACTGGTGCTATTCCAGCCTGCTGTTGCTGAGCAATAGCGACATTTTGGCAGTACCATGAAGAAATCATATGCACAGAACTGAAAAACAGCAAAAGGTGAAGGCCCTGTCCCAGCCATTTAGAAAGATTTTGCACATCATTCAGAATTAATTCTACATTTTTCACTCCAGAGAATTTATCCTTCCCATCACCCCTCAGAAAATAACAGCTATTTGGAAATTTGACATGTAAGTCAGCGAGAACATGCTTTTTCCCATTATTGTTCAAAATGCTGTCTTTGCTAACGAAACTAATTTTTCTTATTACTGAAACTGTTCCTTTTCATTTTGTTTTGTTTTTACATCAAATAAATGCTATTCAGATCACCTATTTTTTTTTCAAGAACTCTTTTTTCACTCTTGTTTCTGATGCACATGTGATGCCAGACTCATAAGAAACACTTAGGCTGGGCAGAAATTTTGGGGTGTTTTCCTGGTCTACCTCCTTCCCTGTGCCAGCAAAGAGATGTCATTGTGTTTACAATTCTGACAAGAAACACATATATATATAAAATAAGTAAACACTATTAAAAATAACTCACAGGGGAAAAATTAATAAAAACAAATAAAGAAACCAAAACATAAATAAAAAAGGGAAAATTTAAGAATAAAAAAGAAACCCAAAGCCAAACCCTAACCACTTGGAAACATCTGCTTGGAGTCACGTTTTATGCAAAAGTCTAACTCAAATTAACTGCCCGACTGCCTCTTCCTGAACCACTCTCACTGATGGTGTCTGAAGTGCATAATTCTCCCCAAGAGTCCCAGTTTCATGTCAGGCACTCAAACCTGGGGAAATGCAACAATGCAATGTCCTTTATCTGATCCTCCAGGACTGCTGCAGGTTCTGTTTGGTTTTACCGTGTTGCACATGAAATATAAACAGTATAAAGAATGCTGATAATTATCTAATCCTGTCGATCTTGACACTTAGTGTGAAGGAATTGACACAGAATTTGGCCATAGCTGGGAATAATTTACCCACTAGGAAAGATGCTACCCATGAGGAAGAAGGTCTGTGCATTGAAAAGATTATTGCTTGATTATTGCTTGATTGTTTCCCTCTCCCTCAGAGTGCAAGGACTCCATGACAGGTGAATTGTTAGGCACAAGTTAACACACTTCTGAAGCTTTCTGTTTGTCTTGCCATGGAAAACTGCCTTCAGGTGGTTGGCCCTATTTTGTTACCAGCAGTTGAGCTTTTTCCAGATTTGGAATGAGATGAGGAAACAGTAAAACTCTCAAAGCAAATACACCTCAGTGACTTAAGGCCCTCACTCTCCTTGTTCTCAGAGGCACAGGTAGACCATGGCAATTAATTTCACATGTATTGAAACAGAACCTGTTTAAACAGGAATTGGAAGCCTTAATATTTCAGGGATGTCAGTCAGAAGGATCATTTTAAGTCCCCAAAGGTGCTTTACTTGCAAAGGGGCTGTGAAGGTTAAATTACTTACCTTGAGGCTGAGGCCTCCTGACTTGCTATTGCACTCCAGTGCATAGCAGAATCACAGAATAGAATCACAGGATGGTTTAGGTTTGAAAATATCTTCAAGTTCCTCCCAGCACTGCCAAGGCCACCACTGACCCATGTCCCCAAGGACCACATCCACATGGCTTTTAAACCCCTCCACGGGAGGGAGCTCCACCACTGCCCTGGGCAGCTCTGCCAGAGATGGACAACCCTTTCAGTGAAGAAATTTTTCCTTAATATCCAACGTAAAGCTCCCTTGGTATATCTTGAGGCTGTTTCCTCAAAGCGAAATAAGAAAAACCCCTTAGCTTCATATCATTCACGATTTAGGCTGGAATATACCTGTAAGATCATTGGCATGAGGATTTCCCACAACAAATTCAAACTCTTAGAAGGGAGCGACAAAATCAATCCTGTAAGCAAACAGAAGCACCTGTGAGGGAAAATACAGCTCAGTTGTACTTGCAACACTGGAGCAATTGCTTCTACTTTTAGGACCGGACCAGTGATGTCATCAACAGTAATTTTTTGGTAAAATAAAACTACATATGCACAGTTACAAAAAAATGGGAGTTCAAATGCAAATACTTTTTTAGGAAGTCTGTATTTTTTTTCATTTTGCCTCTCATGAAAATATATAGATTAGAAGAAAATGGATAGGAGCCATGGGCTTAGGAAACCAACTAACTACAGATCCCCTCACTTTAGATTAAACATTCTTGGACTGGTCATCAGTTTAATCAGATAAGGCTGAGATCAGTGGGAGGTTGAGGATCAGATTTGCTAACTAGAACACTTAGAGAAATAATTCTAGGAAAAGCATGCCCCTGGAATGGTGCACTGGGAAGGAAAAGAAAGAATTTTTTCTAGTGGAATTTTCCAGCAAACAGTCCTGGTGCCCCAGCCACAAAGGAGCTACAAAACTCATCGTAGTGTATGGTTTTGGTGGGAAAGGATGTGACACTGTAGGAAAGTGCAAGTCCAGAGGAGGCCATGGAGCTGCTTCCAGGGCTGGAACCCCTCTGCTCTGGAGCCAGGCTGGGACACCTGGGGGTGCTCATCTGCATAAAAGAAGGCTCCAGAGAGACCTCAGAGCCCCTGGCAGTGCCTAAAGGGGCTCCAGGAGAGATGCAGAGGGACTGGGGACAAGGCCTGGAGGGACAGGACACAGGAAATGGCTTCCCAGTGCCAAAGGGCACAGTTAGATGGGATACTGGGAAGGAATTGCTGTCTCTGAGGGTGGGGAGGCCCTGGCACAGGGTGCCCAGAGCAGCTGGGCCAAGGCCAGGCTGGATGGGGCTTGGAGCAGCCTGAGATAGTGGAAGGTGTCCCTGCCCATGGCAGGGGGTTGGACAAGATGAACTTTAAGGTCTAATCCAACCCAAATCACTCTGGGGCTGATTTGTTTGTGTTGAGATGCTAAAACACAAATAGGATTCTCAGCAAGCAGACAAGAGGTATCTGTGTGAGGCCTCTTCACTGCCGGTCTATAGAAATGCTGTTACTTCATCTGGCAGCCCTCATGAACTGTTTTTTCACCTCATTAGACATCCTGGTGTTGATCAGCTTCTGTGTGGGTAAAAAAGATAGATGAGGTTTTGTTAGTAACAGCAAAGAGGCCACATAAGGAGTGGCTTGTGTTACATCTGTCTCCCCACGAACCTTCTTTGGTCTGCAGAACAAAAAAATAAGAAAATTTCCTGCATCTGGAATTGTGATATATTTTTCACTGGAATTGTGATATACTTTTCACTACACATTCCCAGGCCATCCACATCTTCCCTTTGCTCTTTGTTGTTTTCCTCTGCTCATGTGACAGAGAACACCTACAGCAAGTGGCAGCAAATGCAGGACACTTGGCTGTGTCCCACTGTCTTGAAATGTCCTGGCTTTCCTCAGCCAGAGGAAGATACAGCTCCTCCCTCTGTTCATGCACTCGTGCACACAAAGCAGCAGCTTGGCTACGAGGATCCAAGGTGATAACTCCCCTGGCACACCTCTCCAATTCCCCTCACCATAACCCAACACATCACTCACCTTCAACTCACCTTTATCTAAATGGTGTGGGTGACTCAGTCCTGCCCACATACAAAATACCTTAAAACACAAACCCTCCATCCCCACAGGGAGAAATCCCACTCAACAGCAGGTGTCCTGTGGTGGTGGCTTAGCAACAAGAGGCACCTCTGTGTAGCTTTTCTGCCAGGCTCTTTGAGCAGTGAGCAAGCTTGCTACATGAATAAACCAAAGTTTTATCCACAGAACAAACAAATCTCCTGGGAGATGTTGTATTTCTGTCCTTTGCCCCAAGAAATACCTCCTCTTTTTGGCTACCCAATCATGAATGGCTCTTTGAGCCATCATTCCCTTTTCCATTTCCCCAGTCCTGGTTTGCTTGCAGTGCGTTGCTGGTGGTGGACATGGCCACCAACCCCTCTGGGAAAGCATTCTTTCTCCAGAACCACTAAACATTTCAAATTTACTGATCCTTGACATTCTTTAGCCACAACACCCTCCAGTTCTACCAGAGCTTATTCAGTGTCTCTTTGCACCCATGTCCCTGCCACAGCATTGTCCATCCACAGGCATCCGTGAGCAGGACCCTCACTGGAGTTCACTTCACCCCAGCTGCCCTCAGCATCTTGTTGGAAAGCAGATACCATTCATTTCTCTCCTGACACACCTAAAGGCACAGAATTACATTTCCATGGGATGTAGAATGATGAAAAACATGGCAAAAGGCTCTACAAGTCCACCGGTGACTTGCTCTATCCGGGTGCAGGATCAGCATTCCCCAAAGATCTGGGAAATCAACAAAAGTATCACTGAGGCATTCAGAAAGGATAGATTACATGTCACCTGACCACCTTTCAATCTCATGATTCAGAAGACATTTTCAGATTACACTCATTTAACTGGAGAATACCCAAAAAATGGATTCAAGAAAGAAAGGATCCACACAGCAGTGTAACAAAAGACCAAAACATAGCGGGGTTTAAACACGAGAGCACAAGATTACACATAGCCAAAGCATGAGTGATATAGCTTTGGGATGAATTTGCCATGCTACAGTTTTTTATTTTACCCAGACAAAGGTGAATGCTGATTCAAGGCAGAGAGAGGAGATAGAATAGTTTTGAAAGGGCAAATGCCCCTAATAAACTAAATGAGAGATGTTTGACATGGCCTTAAGTTGTGTTAGGGGAGGTTTGGCCTGGATACTGTGAAAATTTTCTTCACAGAAAGGATGGCCAGGCACTGCAACAGGCTACTCAGGGCAGTAGTAGAATCTCCATCCCTGGAAGTGTTCAAAAGGCATGTGGCACTTGGGGACATGGTTTAGAGGTGAATTCATTGCTAATTCAGGTTAAGGGCTGAACTCTATGATCTGAGTTCTTTTCCAGTCTTAATGATTCTATGATTTTACCTTGTGAACTGAAAGTCCTGCTGGGGAATAAGAGCAGAATAGCAGGAACAGAGCAGAAAAGGAGATCTGTGCTTGTCCCTGAGGTGTTTTCAGATGTGCTGAGAAGCAGCAAAGGGGGTGGCACAGAAATGAGTTACATCCAACGTGCTAGAGACACAGGCTGAGTGAGACTGAGACATCCAGGCTTTCCCCACTGAATATCAGAGGCTTTTGTCTTTATTACGGAAGTGATCATCATTTCATATTTTGCCTTCAGTGAAAATACCAGAAGAACAATTTCCCCCTAACTCGAACCTCCTGAAAGCAGAAGTCGTTTCTCATCTTCAGCATCAGCAAGTGTCAAAGGAGGAATCACACACAAGGGATGCAATCTGCACAGCTCCAGCCTAAATTCTGCTAAGCCTTTGTGGGATAGTCCTTCACAGCAAATCAAACCATGCATCAGGTCCTTCCCAGTGCTGGAAACCTCAGCTGTAAGCACATCACTGCCTCCCAGGGTGGGAATTCTGCAGGGAATCCACCAGGCTCTCATATACCATCCAGGCAAAACCAGTGCCACCCTTCAAGCTAGAGCACGTGGCAGGCCAGGGAATTTTTAAGCCCAGACAGCTGAGGAGGAATGTCCACAAGAACGCCATGCAGGAAAGTCACATTGTCCACACAACAATGCTTCTCCCAGAGGAGGCTGCTAATTTGTATGCTGCAGGTTTAGGTAATAAATCTAAGGAGGCAACAGAAGCCCCATTTGTGATGTGACTGATAATCATGCCAGCAATTTTTTCACATTCCTTTGTTACACTTTCCTTCCAAAGAGTGATGGTTATTTGTAAATCTTGCAGAAATACGCGCTTTCAGATGAAGCTGTGAGGAAGCAACAAAAGAAACGCACCCAAACAGTCTGACCTCAGACACATGGGGCTGCTCCTGTGCTCCCCAGGTATCCATAACCAAGTTTTCCACTGGTCACAGGAGGGGTAACCACAAACCAGTACTGGAGAAGACAGCTGCCTACAGGCATGTTACAAATCCATCCAAGATTTAAGTTCTCCTGGAAACTTAGCCAAAAGCATTCAAAAGATAACTCAGAATTGTTTATATACTCAGAGAAAAAAGGGCAAAAGCCCTGACTATTCAAAATAACTCAACCTGACAGGAAAATGAGTGATTGCCCCTCAGAGCATGTACATGTCTGCTCGTCCTCTCCTTGCTAAATCATGGCCTAATCTTTCCACAATATGATAATCTGTTACAAAGCAATGCTCTATGTCTACAAGAACCTGGCTCTGTTACACCAACATGGGTTTAATTGAAATTTCTCTCTACGACAATACTGGCATGGGTTGCCCAGAGCAGCTGTGGCTCCCCCATTCCTGGAAGTGTCCAAGGCCAGGTTGGATGGGGCTTGGAGCAACCTGGGATGGTGGAAGGGGGTTGGAACGGGATGAGCTTTAAAGGTTCTTTCTAACCCAAACCATTCTATGATGCCATGACCTGCATTCTACTCCCTAAAAGCCTGCCCGTGGATGGCCTCAGTCACCCAGCTCCCCAGTGGAAAGAGAAACCTCCTTTCCCATCTCACATGGTGGGAAATACAACATGGGAAACCCAGGGCCTCATGTTTCTAACCCTTTGCATGCTTAAGGACGTGCTGCAACACAGCAGAGCGATTTTCACACTCCCCAAGGTAAGCCCACACCCAGCCCCATGGATTGTGGAAAGCCCAGGAAGAGTTTGCCTCCAGGGACTGCAGAGCCTCTCTGGTTAACTGCACCAAGGTCTCCGAGGATGTCACATGAGAAGCAGAGCTTTGTGAGAAACCCATCTGCCAAGAAGTGCCATTAACTGCTCTTTCCATCCATAATGTCCACTCCTAACCAGCACAGTCCCTGCACCATCTGCTTTACCTGACCCCAGCTTCAGACTACCAGCATTTTATCTACCCCGCAGCATGACCAGATTTCCATAAAGGTGGCTCAGGACTGGAGAGCAAAGACTGTATGGACGTGGCAGGCACTGATCTCCGCTGTCTGTGAGCCGGGACAGGACCCAGGAATAGCTGGAGCTGTGTCAGGAAGGTTTAGGTTGGGTATCAGGAAAAGGTTCTTCCCCCAGAGGGTGCTGTGCACTGCCCAGGCTCCCCAGGGAATGGGCATGGCCCTGAGGCTTCCAGAGCTCCAGGAGGGTTTGGACACCACTCCCAGGGATACACAGGGTGCGGTTGCTGGGGTGTCTGTGCAGGGCTGGGAGCTGGACTCGATGATCTGGTGGGGCCCTCCCAACTCAGGATATTCTGTGAAGCATCCCCATGCAAGGGTCCATCCTGCCCTCAGCTCCCAGGCTCTGCTGTTCCGTGACACTGCAGCATCACCTCTGCCCAAGCCCCGGCTGCACCTCTCTTTCACCCAGCTTTCCCACCATGCTCCCTCAGCTTCCCTCACTTTGCCACTTCTGTGTCGAGCATCTTCCCTCCTCTGGTGAATTCTCCCTCTCCAATCCTGCCTGGACAGGAATGCTGGGCTTCCAGCAAGGTCCTGCCAGCAAGCCAGCAGCCACGTGCACACATGGCTGTGAGCAGGGAGTACTGAGGAATGTAAATTATCTATTGTTTGCTCCAGCCCTCATGAGGTGAGAGCTGATATGAACAATGCACTCCCCATAGCACTTCTCCTCCACCTTATCAACCTCTGATCTTAATCCCAGGAGTCAATGCCATCATCCATCACTGTTAATGAGAGCGAGCTCCCCTAGGCAGGGGCCTTATCTCACTCTGTATCTCAAGAGCCACATGAGGTTATGTCAGTCGAGCAATTAAGTGAAGGTTACGCTGGCCTGAAAGGGTTAGCACCAGCTTTTTGGGAACACTTCTGTGCTGTCAGCGACCAGGAGAAGCAAAAGTAAAACCGGAAAGTTGTCTTCAAACAGAAAAAGAGTACGGTTAGATTTGATATTAGGAAAAAATTCTTCCCTTTGTGGGTGGCGAGGTACTGACTGACACAGGCTTCCCAGAGCAGCTGTGGCTGCCCCATCCCTGGCAGTGTCCAAGGCCTGGCTGGACAGGGCTTGGAGCAGCCTGGTCTAGCAGAAGGTGTCCCCATACACGGCAGGCAGGTTGGAAATAGGTGATCTTTAGGGTCCCTTCTAACCCAACCCATTCTATGAGTCTGTAAATGCATTTACATGCTACAACTCGCATGTAACTCCCATTTTTGGGACATTCTGATCCAGCAGACCTAGTACCATCAACACAGAAACAGCTGGTTTTGGACAAATATCCACAGTTTTGCCATCTATTCCCTCTAAATGTTCCATTTTCCACCTGAAATATTTCCTCAGGTTAAGGTAACTAGTAAACACACCATCAGTAGCTCTGATTCCATGATTCCGTATTTCTGCGATTCGATTTAGTATGTCCTCTGTAGCCCTGCTGCCCGCATCAGTCAGAAAATCACCCCCAATGAGAAAACCAAATTCTAAGAACAACCCCAAGGAAAGTTAAACTCCAACAAAATCCCATCACCAAACTGCTTTCTGGGGAACCCCTACCACGGGGCAAAAATGACGCCTTCTCTTGGCTCTGCCCCAGGCAGATCACTCCGCCAGGGCAAGGGAAGTTGCTGCCTTCATCTCTCTCATCTAATTCCTGCCCCGGCTAGAAAGGAGCTGGTCTTGCATTGGCAGGCTCTGCCAAGAATTCCAGTCAAGGTCTCCCGTTTCAATAGTGGTTCAGAACATTGCTTGCTCCTCCCCCAGGTCATGTGCTGCCGACAAAAAAATTATTTGTAGCGGTCTCCTTAAAGGCACAAGTATCTACAATGCCACTAAAACACCCTTGCCTCGGCCCGTAACTCAGCTGCAGATTTCACTGCAGCATAGACAGTCCCAGGACAATCAGGCCAAGGCTGCCAGTGAGTATCGCCTCTGGATGCAGTTCACGGGGAAGAGTGATCACCCAGCCTTGCCTCATTCATTATCTCAAGAGCTTGGCTTCAGGTCTGCAGCTTTCCTCCCACTCCTGCCCAGTGCAGGGGCTGTGGGAGCTGTGCCTTCCCTCACGCCTTCCTACCACACGTGGTAACTCAGCACCCAGGCCAGATCCAAGGTTTGGGATTCAGTTCAGGAGGAAATAGATGAAAACTCCCCATGCTATGCTAGAAATTACATAGCAGAACACATTAGCAGGTGCAATGATGTCCTCTGGCCTTTTTTAGTTTCAAACACATGCTGGGTCATATTTAAGGGTAGAGATGATGGTGAGGTAGCCTTGCAAGGTGGGAAACCTGTGGATGATGCTTACAGATGCTGAGGAACAGTCAAAGCACTTCTGGAGCCACACAGCAAGAGGCAATGCCAAGTGGAGAAATTCAGCTGAAGTTCACCAGCAAGGGGAAACAGCTGAACAGTCCAGGTTTAACCACAAACGTTCCAAAAAAAAACCCCAAATCCAACAAAAAATCCCACAAACAAACAAACAAAAACAAACAAAAACCATGACAGCAATCTGGGTAATTTTTTCCTTTAAATCAGTGAAAACACTACAGGCTGTCAGAGATTAGGAAGGACAAATGACAACAGGATGGAATATTTCTCAGAGAAGATGCCACAACAAATGTCATTCTAAAGGGCACGGGATCTCAGGCAAGACAGGGTCTGAGTGAGTGAGTGAGTGACAACAGTGTAAAGTTATTCTCCAGAGGCACATCCTAGAGAGGTGCCACATTCATCACCACAGACCTCATTCTAAGTGCTTTTGAATCTGTTTAGAGCCTCTGAAGTGAGGCAGTACACAGGTGACCAAAGCTCAGACCATGCACCAGACCCAATCCTTTCACTGGCCAAGAGCGTCCTATCAAGGGAAAGCTGAGGATGTGCTTCAGATGTTGTGTGGCCTGGTGGTTAAAACCAGCCCACGCTCCTTCCCAAAGGAGACCAGCCCTCATCCCAGAGAAGGGCTATGAAATCTACAGCTAGAGGAGCATAAATCTTTTAAAACGCCAGCTGCGCCCATTCAGCAGGGAAAGACAGAGCACACAAATCTCCAAAGGCTCACTTTCAGTAGGAAGGGTGGGCAGGGACTTCTGTTCTGGTGGCATTTCAAGTGTCTTTAATCAGATACGTCATGTGGATTAGTCTAAAGGGATGTGCAGTGTCTCTGTCCTGCCAGCCTGCTCAGCCCCTGGCTCAGGCCACTCCCAGCGTCACACAGAGACCAGGCCGGACCCTCAGTGCTTCTTTGGGTGACAGAATGGCCAGGCCAGCAGAGGACACTCACTGGCTGGTAAGGTGACACGGGTCTGAGGAGGGCTGGCAGTCCTAAAACATTCCACAGCTGTCACTAAGCAAGTAGACACAGATCCCTTGCGAGTCAAAGGTCTCTCTGCTGTAATGAGTGGCCACCTCGGGCTTGTCAGCACAAGGCAGTGGTTAGAGCAGGTGTATCTACACTGTTGGCTGGGCTCGGGACCCAGACCAGTCTGGAGGAGGTGAGCACCAGCACTGTCGTGGCCCCAGGATCATCCTCTTAATGGCTTTGACCTGCCTTGGTATGGGCAAAGCAGAGACCACCAGGCCACTGCCTGTCTGCAGGTGTTCCATGGTCAGAGCAGGGCAGAGGGTGCCAATAGGCAGCAGCAGGGACAGAAATGCACAAGTTTGGGAGATCAAAGCTGTTCATCCACCTCAACAGATGAGTCAACAATCAACTTAGAGAGCGACACTTCTCATCTTCTTCCACCTGCCATGCTCTGCCCACAACACAAGCCGTTTTTCATGCAGTAATTGCCCACCAGGTGCAAATTACCCAATTATACACTTAATTTGCTTTAGCTAATGCTCACCAGAGGCAGCAAAGGCTCACCAGCACCATTCCAGCTCCATCAGCCTGCCAACACAGCTTGGGTGATGGAACAGCCCCAGACTTGGAGCAATGGGATGGCAGGCAGGAGAACTTCCCAGGGCAGGAGCTTTGGTGAGGGGCTGAGTGAACATCACGAGCAAGTAACTGAACCAGTAGACTTTCAGACTGGATCAGCAGGAGCTTGAGGCAGTGGTGACAGTGTTCTGCAGCAACACTCAAAGCCAGGAAGCAGGATCAGCATTGCCAGCAATAATGGTGCCTGCACTTGACACCCTCCATCCATTTCTACTTTCCCTGCTCTGTAGGTTTACCCATAATTTTTTCCTGCCTCTAGTTTGATGAGGATGAAGTGGATGCAGAGGGAAGACAGGCAGCCCACAGCAGCTTCCCAAAAAGGGGAGCGTGGCTCCACTTTCTGCTGCTGACAGGGACTTCATGGAGGGAAAGCCCCTCTGACCTCCCAGCTTCACTTCCCAGTACTTCATAGAGCCAGTCCCTTCAGGGAAGAGAGCCAGATGTGATAAAACACGAGGCTTTTGCTTTGAATATGTGCAGGTTGGCACACTCAGAGGACTAGGAATGCACATGATGCTGAAGTAACTAGAGTAGAAAAACTCGGAGCTGAAACCAAGACCTAAAGGGAGGGAGGGCCTTCACTGTGACCCCTGAGTAAGTAGGTGCACTGTCAGCACAGGTACAGCTACACAAATAACTCCTTCCTTCAGTCCTCAGTGATAAACCTGGGACCAGGAGGGACCAGCTCTGCCGTGCTCATCTCCAGCCACACGTTGCAACCTGGGTGCAGATAATCACCACCCAACCACAGAATCATGGAACCACTTAGGCTGAAAAACCCTCTGAAATCATCCAGCCCAACCATGTCCTCAGCAGTGCCAAGGCCACCACTGGCCCATGTCCCCAAGGGCCACATCCACACGGCTTTTAAATCCCTCCATGGATGGGGACTCCACCCCTGCCCTGGGCAGCTCTGCCAGTGCTTCAAAACGCTTTGGTGAAGAAGTTTTCCCTAATATCCAGTCTAAACATCCCCTGGGGCAATCCCTCAACCATTCCTCACAAAACTGCAGGGATTTCTTAGGGAGACAGGAAAAATGTTGTTATTTTCAGCCTTTAAGTTTACCAGTACTAAAACAAGTATTTGATAAATATGGATGGCATCCTGGTTATAGTGTTGGACCAGAAGCAGGCTTCCATACTGAAATCTCACATATTATTTAAGCACAGACCAGGGAAAAAAGGTCACAGAGTCTGTGGATCACATAGCCAGGGATGATTTTGTTTACAAAATTTTTTGGCTGATTCAAATAGTTGTAAATCTCTCCAGCTCTATGTTATCAACTCCATATTTTAAACATTAAAATGCCTCATTCCAACAGTCATGGTCCAAAAAGAAAATCAGTCCACAGATGAAACTCAAAGGGTTTGTAGTTCTGCTCTGATTTACCAGATATTTTTCTAGGAGATGCTGCAGTAAAACATTAAAGAAGAAGAGGATCATACTGGTGTTAACTGCAGCTATTCTTTACATGAATCATTCATGCTTCACTGTAACAAGATGTTTTTAACACAGATTTCACTTTAATCTTTTACTTCAATCCACTGAGTCCCACTGTGCCATGAGTGGTGAAATGCTTAAAAAGAGTCACACTGCCAAAAACTTTACATCACAAACAGATAAAATCAAACTGCACATGGAGGAAGAGGGGGAGGTACACAGAAAAGGCACATATCACAGATGTGATAGGGATTACTGGTCTCTTGCTTCCACCACCTTTACCTTCAGATTTCTCAGCTGCTGGTGGCATGAATTATGTTTTACAGCTACTAAGGACAGTTTGCAAAGCAATTAGACCACTGCGTCCTGATGCTCCTGCTCAAGCATGACATGCATAGGGACTGGGCAGGGATCTAAGCCAGTTTTTGAAATAATAAGGCCCTTGGCTGAGTACAACAGGTCCAAACTACCATAAATAAGAGCTGGATACTCTCAGAGCCTCCTCCAAAAGCCTGGGGAGAACAGAAATCTCTCTCTTCACAAACACTATAAAGAGAAGAAAGGGATCAGATAGCAGCGAACACACTTCACACTATCACATCTCAAGGTCCCTCTTCTAGGAGGTTTTCCTCAAGTTCAGAAGGGAACACAGGTGAAGAGTCCCAGGAACAGGGGAGAAGCGCCTTGTGGTTCCTCCTGGGGTGGGCGCTGGCTCTGGGCACGGAGGAAGCGGCAGGAGCGACTCATCAGCATCTTATCCTGGCTCCGGGAGCCCTCCAGTGGCTGCGGGCAGCGGGAATCACGGAACGGCTCGGGATGGGAGGCGCCTGGAAGCTCATCGCGCTCCACCACCATGGGCAGGGACATCTTCCACCAGAGCAGGTTGTTCCAAGCCCTGTCCAAGCTGGCCGTGAGTCCTGCGGATGCTGCTGTCCCCGTTCCCATCCAGGAAGGAGGCAGCGGGGCCCTACAGCAGCATCCCAGACGAGGTGAGGTCAGTCAGGACACACCATCCCTCCCTTCCTCCGGCCTGAAGCAAAGGCAGCAAACCCGGAACTGAACCCAGACAGGGAATTCATGCCCCAAGGTTAAACGTAGCCACGGGATCACCTTAAGGGAGATGACGAGGGGGAGAACACGGCATGCTCCCCCCAGGCCCCGAGCTCTGCAGATGAGCAAACTGCACAGTAAATTTCCCAAAGCTAAACCCAGAAGGAAAGCAGCGAGCAATTGCACAAGGATGCTGGGCAAAAAGCTGGCATTCCGCTTGTTTCAGAGGAGGGAACGACTCATCAGGGTCATGTGAGTGTGGGCAGAGCAGGCTGCCAGGGGCCACCAAACTACTCACCCACCAGTGAACCTTGGCACAAGTGACTTCCAATAGAAGAGTGGTTTGGGGTTTTTTCTATACCTAGGGATGAAAACAACCAGTGAGCACAAGGAGTAAAGCACAGCTGGTTTGCAGGCTCCAGGTTCAGGAGAAGGAACTGCCTCAAGCCGGGACAGCAAGATCTTGCTTGTCACACCCTCAGGCAGATTGCAAGGATTTCCTGCAGACTGGTGAGCTGGTGGCACTGCAAAGCCATCCCCTCTTGCCCCATCACACACATGGCGTGGGTGTTTGCAGCCCCAACCTGCAATTCTCTCCCTTTAGATGGAAAAGGGTTAGTGCTGTGATTCCTTCTGGTGTAATTTTCATATGACTGACCACAGAACTATTAATATCTGAACTCAGAGCTAGTTCAGCTAAACAGCTCATTCCCTCCAAGGAGAAGAAAACCACAACTTCTTCTACGCCTGGAAAAACCTTTTGTGACTGCAAGGCCAGCAGCTCAGATGTAACGAGATGGCTCTGGTTTGCTGATGCCCCTCAGGGGAGAACATCAACCAGCATGAGAGAGCTCGGTTTGGTTCTGCTGTGCCTCCTTCGCATCTCCAGGAAGGGTGAGTTCTGAGCTTGCTGTCAACCCCTGTCTGATCACAGGTTCTCCTCTCACTCTAGTCCAAGTGCCAGGGAACTGCCTGCTACAACAAACTCCCCAAGAACTGCACCCTCCATCACGTTGCTTAGAAGCATCCTGAGATTCCAAGTGTGTGTGACAACACTGGGAACACTCAGGCTTAGGAATTGTCAGAGAGGTAGCCAGTTTGTGGGGGGTTTTCTGCATTTTTTTGTTTTTCTAGCTTGTGCAGGGAATCCATCTAACTTTTTCCCAGCTTTGTCAGGTGGATGCAGCGTTTTCATCACCGTCCTGCTTCATATTCCTTAGAAGTTATTATGCAACAGATACAATATTTTCCAGTTCCACTGAACACTTAAGCTCTCATTTAACTTCAAATATGCACTTAAATTCCATTAAACTCTGTGGGATTTGCTTAGAGACACTGTCAAACAGCATTTTCCAGAGCAAGGGTGGTGCCTGGGCTCGTCCCCAACTCTTGCTGTTGTCTTCATGACCTTTCCCACTGACAACCAGCAGATTCACTGACCTGACAACTCTTTTTGGGAGTTACTTTCTGTAAGGTGTGCAGGCTATTTGCCTCTCTGTTTCTTGCAAGAGCTTCAGTTGCAGGAACAAATGGAGCCTGGATATTAACAAAAGGAATAGGGAAGACCTACCACGCTGAAGCTTTAGAGTTAAGGGTAAATTATACACAGAATGTTGACAACTCCTTCCACTTATAACTAGGGAAACTGTGTTTCCATGGAAATGGGTGGAGATGCTAACATTAAAAGCACTTATTTTTAACATTATTTTTCATCTGGAAGGCAAAGAGGGGTTTATGTACTTAAAAAAAAAGATGAAAAGTGTTCTTTCCTTAAGATTGAAAACAAAAAAAAAGCTTTATCAAAGTGGTGGCAGAAAGAAGCAAGTTGTACTCAGAAGCACATAACCTACAGCTCTCCGCAAGTAAAGGTTGCAGTGACATGCTGCAAAATAACTAAAACAAGAGCAAATAAGCTAGAAAGCAATAGCAATTTACTGTTTTCAGTGCCAGATCCTTGTGCTCCAAGTCCAGGAGCTTCACGAAGCTCCTGCAGTGCTGCAGCATTGTTTATTAGGTTACCTGGGCTGGAAAAGGTGCCCATATTGTTATTGTGTATGACAGGGCAGCACGGACTCCAGATCTCAGTAATCAAAATACTGGCTTGGAGCTGACTCCATGTAAATATCTGCACAGAGAACTGGCCCTGGGATGGCCTTTGTCCATTGTGCAGTGCACAATAGATGAATACAACCTGCACTGCCACAGGGATGTTTGTCAAGTGTTATGGGCCACAGATGCAGGAACAAAAAACAAATCTTATCTTTGAGTCTGCAGAAGTAACCTGACAGCTGAACACTCATATGGTGAAGCCAGCAAGACCAGGGGTGGGTGGAACTCCTTACAGGGCACTTTTACATTTTACAGGTATTCTCAGCTACTGAGAGCCCCTGATCTAAATGAAGGGAGTTTCCTAAGTCAGGAACGTGGGCACAGAAGTTTCTGAAGCCACAATCTGCTGCTACAGCTGTTGATAGTAGCAGAACTGTGGGTAGATAGACGTGTCTATATATTAAACTGAAAGAGGGGAGATTTAGATCAGATATTAGGAAGAAATTCCTGGCTGTGTGGGTGACGAGGCTCTGGCACAGCGTGCCCAGAGAAGCTGTGGCTGCCCCTGGATCCCTGGCAGTGTCCAAGGCCAGGTTGGATAGGGCTTGGAGCAACCTGGGCTAGTGGAAGATGTCCCTACTCATGGCAGGGGGGTGGAATGAAATGAATTTTAAGGCCCCTTCCAGCCAAACCATTCTGCAATTCCACGATCCCTTCTTGCTGGTAGGTGTGCAGTGCAATGGCTGGTCTGTCCACGTCCCCTCTGATGTTACCGGAGAGCTTGGGAAGATGGTCATCCTGCCCTGCACTTTCACACACCCCTACAAAACATTTGACCGGGCCCTCACGGCCATCTGGAGGATCAAGGAGCCTTACAATGGCACGATAATCTTCAAGTGTGTGAGCCAGAGCAGCAGTGAGCTCTGCAAGACTGCCATCAGCCACAAGAACAAGTACAAGCTGCTTGGCAACCCCCGGCACAAGGACCTGTCCATCAGGATTGACAACCTGACCTGGAGCGACAGCGAGAGGTACTTCTGCCGGGTGGAGCTGGCCGGAGACATCCACGACAAGTACGAGAGCAGGAACGGGATAAAGCTGCATGTGATTGGTAAGCGGGCGTGAGAGACAAAGGAGGCAAAGCCACCCTCTAGGGAAGAGCCACGGGATGTAGGAAATGAAAAAGGGTGGCAGAAGTCTACCTGAGGTGGCTTTCCAAAGGGCTGGCTTTTCTTTCTCCATTGTGACAGGTAATATTCACTGTCCTCCTCAGTCTTCCAGCGTGAGACAGTGAGCACAATGCAGGGAAGGGAATGGGAACAAAACCGGTGAGGAAATGGCAAGGCTCTGGCAGTTGGGGTGAGAGCCTACCAAAAGCTGTGCATCCCACTTAGTCCTTGCAGCACAGGAGTAGGGCAGGCAGCAGAGGCAAGCTGGGGTCAGCCAAGCTGGGCCTAAAGACATCCTCTCCATCAGTACCGGAACTGGACAACCCAGGTGCTGAGCACATGTTCGCAGGTGGTAGCACAACAGGGCCTGGGTGGTAACAGGGGATTGGAAAGACAAGATACCTGGTACCCAGGTAAAATAAATCCAAAATCCTCTGGAGCATTGAAACACGAAGTACAAATGTCCTGGAAAACCAGCTCGCAGCAACAAATGTGAAATGCTAATCCCACTTCCCAGGGCAAGCTCACAGATCAAGGGGGAGCTAGGAGAGAGGCCTCAGAAGCAGACTCAGATCTTACCCAGTCCATGAGGATGGATGATTTTGCTTTTGAGAAGGAAGTTCCTTATGCCTGCTATGCAATGTGGGTGTCCAGATGGGACCCGAGGATGAGCTTGGTTGTTTCTTGAGAAGTTCTGCACAGCTGAGGCTCTCCTTGAGTTGCACCAGCTCCTGAACACCCACACACAGCAGGACCAGGCCAGGATGGCAGCAAGACCTGTCTCTCAGGGGACTTTAACACGAGAGGAATGATAACACACACAGATACAGTACCCTGCTTGGGAATGGGCCCCAACACTGCGATTGGAAGTGGTTAATTAATGCTTAAAAGGTTAATTTGAACACCAAAACACAGAGACCTGTGACATACAGCCTCAGATTCCTCTTGTACTACATGTACAAAGGGGAAGACATGCTGTAGGTGGTTGCAAACTCTATTTTTGTTGTCTAGTCTGAAAAAAATGAATTCCCACTCTTCCTCTGTGAGGACAATCATTTAGCGCCCTTCATTTTCCCTAGCACCTTTCTGAACACCTCCGGGGATGAGGGCTCCACCATCTCCCTGGGAAGCCCCTTCCAATGTCTAATCACCCCTTCTGTGAAGAAATTTCTCCTAATGTCCAACCTAAAGGTGACCTGGTCACTCCAGGGCTGGAAAAAACCACCAAAAATAGATTGTGGCATGAAGCAGAAATTTTCCCTATAACTAACCTGCCAAATCTGGCAAGTCCCAGGCGCTGAGCAAAGGGCTCACACAAATGGGTCCATCCACATGCACTCTGGAGGTCAGGGATCAAAGGAATAGCCACAAAATGCTTGTGCAGAACACCATGGTTGACATGTCTCGGGCCACGTGGAGATGCAGCCAAGTCCAAAAAGGTCACCAGCTGCACCTGTGCCTACAGTGGTGGGTGGCACCCCTCTGCCTTCTGCCACCGAGGAAGGGCACAGCAGCTGAAGTTGACCAAGGTTTAGAAAAATGAGTGAGGTATTACTGGGATAAAACAAACAGAGGACACATCCTTGCATCCAGGCTTTGCTGGGTGAATCCTACTGCCCTTTTATCCAACATGGGCTGGGTGGGGAAATCTAGGGGAAGAAAGTGCCAAGACAAACAAGGAAGGAGAGGGCTGATGCCAACATCAATAGAGTCATAAAACAGTTTCAGTTGAAAAGAATCTTTAAAGCTCACCTTGTCCAACACCCCTGCCATGGCCAGGGACACCTTCCACTGTCCCAGACTGCTCCAAGCCTTGTCCAACCTGGCCTTGGACACTTCCAGGGGTGGGGCAGCCACAGCTTCTCTAGGAAACCCTCTTTTCAAAAAATTTCCTCCTTACATCCAATCTAAATCTCTCCTTTTTAGTTTCGAAACAGCAACCCTTGTCCTTGTCGTGTCACGAGTCCTGTCCCCATTTGGCTTGGAGCCCCTTTAGGCACTGCCAGGGGCTCTGAGCTCTCCCTGGAGCCTTCTCTTGTGCAGCTGAGCACCCCCAGCTGTCCCAGACTGGCTGCAGAGCAGAGGGTCTCCACCCCTGGGAGCAGCTCCGTGGCCTCCTCTGGACTGGCTCCAGCAGCTCCAGGTGCTTGTGCTTTTGGAGCCCAGGGCTGGGGCAGCTCTGCAGGTGGGGTCTCACCCGAGCGGGGCAGAGGGGCAGAATCCCCCCTCCCCTGCTGCTGGGGATCAGCCCAGGGCACGAGGGGCTCAGGGCTGGGGCAGGTCCAGCTCTCACCCACCAATACCCAACTTCACCCTGACAGAGCAGTGCAGGGTCCACCAAGACCAAAATTGCACTCAGGCTGTTTTGCATCAGACCCTCCTTAGCAGCCTGACCCACTTTCCCTCCCCTGTTGCGATTCCCACAGCCGCCCCCAGGATCATTAACATCACGGTCAGCTCCAACAGGGACCACTCCTTCCAGGCCCGCTGCACGGCCGAGGGCGAGCCGGCACCCGCCCTGACCTGGACCGGACCCCCCTACGGCAACCTGAGCTCCAGCAGCAGCTCCGGCCACCGCGTCACCAGGGAGCTGCGGTCCCTGACCCACGATGGCAAATACACCTGCACTGCAGTCAACAGCCACGGCCGGGCAGAGGGGGCCCTCTACTTCTACAAATTCAGAGCCTCCGACAGCTCCTCCTTCTTGATCCTGATCTTCGTGCCGCTGGGGATCAAGGTGCTCATTTTGCTGGTGATGCTGAGCTTCACCGTTTTCTCCAGAGAAGGTCAGTGTCCTGACTTCCCTCCAGCCGGCTGGCAGCCAGGGATGGGTGCAGCAGACACAGTCAGGCAGGAGGGGACTGGGTTAGTTTGGGGGGGGGGAATATTAATGATTTTATGATTTTCTACCCTAGGAGGACAGTAGGAAGAGCCAAGAGCTCTTGGCTGGCTGGTCACAGCCTGCTGACAGAGGGGCCTTCGAAAATGCAGAGAGGGCAGGAGTTTCCCTGTGCTCAAGAAGAAATGTTAATAAACCAACAGAGGGGAAGTCACTGCCTACATAACCAGATTTTTTTTTTCCCTTGAAGCAGGCTAGTTACTATCTCTGCCCCTGTAGCTCACAGCCAAGATTTACCTTTGCTGCATCCCACACAAGTTTAGTCGCCTGGGACAGGCATCCTCATTTTACAGACCGCCCCTGTCAGTCCCCCAGGGCCTCACTAGTAGTACCCAGCATTTGTGAAATCCCACCTTCCAGCCACACCAACCAAGGCTGTGAGATCAAGGAGTGCCCAGCTTACAGGAGATGAGAATCAGCCCATGGACTGAGGGATATGACATCCCAAGCAGCCAGGAGGCTGCTGGGTCCCAGCCCTCCAGTGCTGCTGAGTAGTGGCACGGGCAGGAGGGGACTGAGAGGAATGAGATGTCACACCGGTGAGACTCATCTGTAGGGGACAGTCTGATGTCACACTCATGGAAGCCATCAGAACAGCAGCAGTTGTCAGACCAACCAAAAATGCTTTGCTCCTCCTAATTTCCAAGCACATGGAGAGGGCCACATGCCTGACTTCAGGGCTTCTTCCCGTTCACTGGAGTGTCACAACCACCCTCCAGCACAGCTTCCCAGCAGCTCTAGGTCACTCCTGGCTCCCCAGCCCACTCTGACCTCATTGCTAACCCACATCATCCTTCCCACTTCACAGGTCCCCCCTCTGCTCCGTCTGGCCTGGCCAGGTAAGAATGTCTTGCCCTCTACTTGTGTTACCCTGCAGGAGAGTGAGGATGGCCGAGGTGAGAAGTGCAGCATGTCCTTGGTCTTGGTAACAATTTTCTGGCCTCAGAGCAGGCGCCTGGGGCACGGAGAGGGTTCAGCTGATGGCCAGGGGGGCCAGTGTGAGGGAACAAGGACTGGACACTGCTGGGAGGATGTTCTGGCTTGGGCACAGCTGAGAGGTGGACAGAGGACAAGGACTGGGCAGCAGGGTGGAGAGACCACAGCACACGGCTGCTGCACCAGCAAAGGGCTAACAGAAGTTTGGATGTGCCATAAGCCCAGAGCATGGCTGGAAGGCTGCAGGCAGGCTGTGAGAGCCAGGCTGGGGTCTTTACCTGGAGAAGATAAAGCTCCAGGGAGAGCTCAGAGCCCCTGGCAGTGCCTAAAGGGGCTCCAGGAGAGCTGCAGAGGGACTGGGGACAAGGCCTGGAGGGACAGGACACAGGGAATGGCTTCCCAGTGCCAGAGGGCAGGGCTGGATGGGATACTGCGAAGGAATTGCTGTGTGTGAGGGTGGGCAGGCCCTGGCACAGGGTGCCCAGAGCAGCTGTGGCTGCCCCTGGATCCCTGGAAATGTCCAAGGCCAGGCTGGACAGGGCTTGGAGCAGCCTGGGAGAGTGGAAGGTGTCCCTGCCCATGGCACGGGTGAGACTGGATGAGGTTTAAGGTCCCTTTCAACCCAAACCATTCCATGGTTCTGTGATGCCACATTAACCTAACAAAGGATTATCCACCCAAGGGAGAGGTCAGGGATGGGGTCTGTGCTGACAACTGTGAAACAGGAATCTTCCCCTCCCTCAGCACCCCAGTTTGTAACGGAGCAGAAAAAGTTGCCACACCAAAGCTGAGCTCAGCCAAGTGTGCAGGGAAGGTGTGGAGACAGCAAACAGCCCAGCTCAGGTGTGACAGGGCCTGATTCTTGGGCTGGCATCCACACCATGCTCCCATAAACCCCTGGCATTTCCCATTACCCAGCACAACACTGATCTTGGACACTCCCGACAGATGGAGTGGCCAAACTACAGGGATGGGAAAAAAATAAATTAAAAAAAAAAAAAAATCCCACCAAAACCAACCCTTGGGCTAATGGTACAGAAGATGTCTGAGGTCAAGTATAATTACATCTGTGTGGGGCTGCTCCCTTTCAATCTGAGTAATTTCATTACCTCTTTCCTGAGTTACCCCTACAAGTCTCCTTCCCTGACTTTACCTGAACAATGGCCATGGCCATCCCAGCAGGACAGTCAAGTGTACAGGGCACAGCCAAAGAAACAACACGGAATTTAATCCTACAGTCAAATTTGTAATTACTTGTGAAAAGGCATAAAAAAGCATGGTTTTGCTGATTTGTAAGGGTCTAAACCACACTGCATCCTCAGTTATATTTGCATAAATACCTACATAGATAAGAAGGCTTAAAGCCAACACTTACATGAGAAGATCCTTCACAGGAGAAGTTCGTCACAACCTCCCGATGCTCTGAGCAGGACAGTAGCACAGTGGATGCTAAGGGTGCAGGAGATTGCTCTGCATGCTTTAGGATGTGAAGGCTTTTAAGGTGTAAAACAGCAGTTGCAACTCAGACCCTTAAAAACTACTGTGAGGTGGAAGAGGATCCATCTCAGAGTGTCACAGACACTCTGACATTCACTGGAGCCGCCTGCAAAGCCCAGAGCATCCTGAAACGTGCCCTCACCTTTCCCACGTCTCCTCCTGCCAGGTCACAGCTGCCAGAGTGCACCTACGAGAACTTTGACCACAGACACGGCGGCAGCCAGACCCTGCCCACAGGAGGGGCCGTGCTAAGGCACAGCTGAGGAGACGTGGACCCATCCCCACTTGCTCCCCACAGGGGTGTCCTTCCCCAGGGAACACAGAAGTGGCCTTGGCTGAGGCACAGAAGGTCAGAACAGCCTCGGGGAGGTTGGAACTGGATGATCTCTGCAGTCCCTTCCATGATGCTATGAGTTCCAGCCCTGCTGCTCCTCGCAAGTGAGAGTAGCCTTTCAGGAGAAAAAAA
>VYXC01009188.1:81611-150833 GCA_013397175.1 Platysteira castanea
TGAGCCTTCTGAGAGAGCCTGGGCTCCGACCCAGCCTTGAGGCGCACCTGGCTCTCTGCAGGGATCTGCACCAGGAGGAAGGCAGACAAACTGCGGGCAACCACCCGAAACCTGCACAGGGAGAGCACAGAGGGACAAGGTGACACCAGATAAGTTGTAAGATCTATCCATGAGGTACCTCTTGCATGAGGAACAAAGTAAAGGCTTGAAAGGACCTATGCCAGTGCATTAGGAGCCACTTCAATATCACAGAATCCCAGAATGGTTCAGGTGGAAGGGACCTTAAAGCTCATCTCATTCCACCCCTCTGCCATGGGCAGGGACACCTTTCCACAAGACCAGGCTGCTCCAAGGCCTTTCCAACCCGGCCCTGGAAACTTCCAGGGGTGGAAGGGGACTCCAGCTTCTCTGGGTATACACACAATAGGACACAATACATACTGGAAGATAATATAATACCCCTCACGTGAAATGTTGCATCAGTTTCAAGCCTAGCTGAAATACTCCCCACCTCATATCTGAAATACTCCTCAGGTGACAGAATATAAAACATCATTACCGCCCAAATCAAGGGATGAGTTGAATGACACCAAAAATTCAGGGCAATTTGAACACCACTGCATCCCATAAGGTCTTTATAAACACAAAGTTATGTTTAGGTGCAGGGTTGAATCGGTGTTCCACAAACATTTATGGAATTTTTTTCTCAGCATTCTTTCCACAGTGAACTTGATTTCAACACCTAACAATCAAACCTGGTGTCTCTCTTTAGCAGGTAGATTGAATCACGAGCAAGCACATGCTCCTTTGAGCTTCTCTTAACATGTCCAATACCTCAAGGTTAGAACAGAAAATGCAATGTGTCTGTTTTTAAACAAAATCTTGTGAAGTCTGAGTAGAAAACTGAAGCAGTTTTCAACAGACCAGCTGGAAGTATCTCCCTCTAACAAACAGTTACAGTACAAAGTTTGTATCTGCCTACAAACTTTGCTAGAGGTGGACAGAATCAGAGCTGCAATTTCTTTCCTTTTTCACCACAACCTTTGCAGAGGCTCATACTCACTTCTTAACCTGATTAACACACTCTGCGTTTTCTGTGACAGGCCCAAACGTCTTTACAGATCAGGAGGCAGCCTGGATTCTGATCACCTTCTGACACTGCACTGGGCATTCTGGACCCAGGCTGCAATTTCTTCAACACCATAACTCAAACCAATTGATTCACCACAGCCTCAGCCCTCACCTGGGTGACAAAGGAGACCTCCTGCCTAACCCAATAGCACCAAGTATTCCAGAAGTGAGTCTCTCCTCAGCCAGCTGGCTCTGCCGGCCCTGGACGGACAGCAGGGTTCGGATGACAGATTCAATCAAAACAGGGTCATCTTGCTCCAGCTGCACCAAGGATAACTGCATGGCTTTATGCCACCACAGAAACAGCTTTGCCTCTTCCTTTGCTGAACTTTGGGGAATACGAAAGGAAAAAAATTAGAGAAAATAAAGAGTCAGATGCATAGGTTAAGAAGTTTATTTCTCTCCCCATTAGGTCCATGAAGAATTCAGATTGTTAATTAGTGAGAGCTAATTTTATTACATGAGGATAGCATAACTATACTACCCCACCAGTTACTATACTGCTGTAACCGCTACTGTTATGGATTTGATCCACCAGCTAGCAGCTTTTAAGAGCCTGTAAGAGGACAAAGAACAGTGCTTCCTTTTAAGCTTTACAACTGGAAATAAATGATACTGCACTCGTAAGTGGATTTAAACTTGCCTAAGACTTGGCACAAAAGGAATGAAGCTGTATCTCTACTCGTTTGGTTTTCTCTTTACTTTCCAATAAAACACTTTAGGAAGCACTGGATGTTGTTACCACAACAATTTAGACTTTTAATATGATCCTTGAGATTAGGAAACATTGAAGATTTTTGAGTAAAGCCCAAAGTGAAGTTCCCCCTGCGCTATTTTTAATCTTTCCCCAAACAGTTGGCAGTTCAAGTTAACAAGCTCAGATTTTGCACATAAAGCACCAGCATGAGTTTCCTGCATCAGACTATCCTCACATTACTCCTCCCAGTCGTTTCCTATCCCAGGCAATCTCAGATCTGATTTTTAGAGCAAGGTTTAATCTGCTTTATATGGCTTTGCTGTCTCCTTCACACCTTGGCAATCAAATTACCACAGTACCTACCACAGTGAAAGTATCTTTTGTATTTCAAGAAACAGTGGGAACATGCGTTTTTCCAAATTGTTCTTTTACAGAAAATATGAACATTGTCAACATTAAGACAGAAAAATAATAATCAGATTTGCTAAATCCTGGCAACTTCAGCAGCAACTCTACCTACAGTTGTTACATATATTAAATATTTTTATTTTGACCCCAAGGCTATGCATCCTTTCCCCACAGAACGCAGTTATCTAAGAAGTTTTACAGCAATACAGGCCACCAACCCGGGGAATCCCACCAGATCCACTGGCTCCAGACTTGGTTCAGAGCTGCTGCACAGTCCCCATCCAGCAGCTTTCAGCACCAGGTGTCTCAGAATCCCAGACTGAATCTTCAGCACATAACACATCCCACCTTGTGGACACGCTGGGAAGTGGAACCCAGAGTGATTCAGGCTTTGCTTTGAGTCATTTTAACTGAGCACAAATCCAGGCTGTCATTGAAACTGAGCTCATCTGACTGAAAAATGACTGAGACTCACTAATTTGCTAGGAAATTTAATTCCTTCTTCTGTTTAACCACCACAACTATTTTCTGTTGCCACTGCAAATGGACAGACTCAGTATTAGTAGATATAGAAGGAGAGGCCATTTCATCCAGTACCCTGTTGAAATTAACTTAAGTAACCAGGGCCACTTAATTATACCAACTATACAACTCTAAATAAACTTTAATCTAAATAATAATAATCTAAAAGTTCGGGCATATTCAGAAACTTCAAGTTTCATACCTGGGGTACACTTGCTCCAGCCATTTGCTGATGGTCAGCAGGATTTTCATTTCATTGGTAAGGGTTTGGTCAGTGTTCAGGCATTGCAGCAGGTAGACATAGAGGGTCAAGTAGCTTCCTAAAGACAGGCACTCCTGCAGGAATTCTTCCATGGTTAGCTCAGGAACTTGGAGGGAGGCAAGTATAGGGCCCCAGCCTAACTCCTGGTAATGAGGGGAATCTTTGAAGAAAGCAACAAAGGCAAGAAAAAAAGCATGTGAGAAAGCAGCACTTGGTAAAACCTAAGAACCAGGACTACTAGGAAAGAGAATCTGGGCTGGTTTAGCTGTTTTTCAGGTAATCAGCATGTCATGCAACTCTGATGGAGAGAAAAGAAAAATTCCACTATCATACAGCACCTCCTTGAGGTCAAGGTGAGATATTTTCTCAGCATTCAGCCAGGACTAAAATTTGAACATTTTTTCAATGGAATTAGAAGTATTTCCCTCAGGTGTACTGAAATTTTCCACGGAGTGAAAGAAACAGAAATGTAGCTCCACAAGGATTATGTAAACAGAAAAAAGAAGAAAAAAACAAAAAGAAAACCATGCACACCACACTTTCAGAGTTCTACCAAACCAGAGTATTTTTTTCTTAAATTAGCCTACAGAACACCCTACAGAGAAGGGGAAAAGTGTCTTTTTTTTCTCTTGGGGTGATGTTTTTTATGAAGTCCTCCACTTTAGCTGGAAAAATGGCAACACTACACAGAGCAAATCAGTTTTCACAGAGACAGGTATGGATATTAAGGAAACACATCATTAGAGCAGCTGTAAAACCCAAACCACAATCATGGAATCACAGAATACTTTGGGTTGGAAGGGAACTAAAAGACCATCTTATACCATCCCCTGCCATGGGCAGGGACACCTTCCATTATCCCAGGTTGCTCCAAGCCCCTTCCAACTTGGCCTTGGACATTTTGAGGGATGGAGAAGCCACAAGTTCTCTGGGAAACCTGTGCCAGGGCCTCACCACCCTCACAGGGAAGAATTTCTCTCATATCCCATTTACCCTGTGTCAGTACAAAGCCATTTCCCCTTGTCCCAACCCAAGGCAGAGGGGCTGGAACAAGCTGATCTTTAATGCCCTTTCCAACCCAAACCACTTCATAATTCCAGGCAATTTGTGCTCAGTGGCATCCCAGACCGACCAGAGGCTGTGCGACAGAGACAGGCTCTTACCCGCGCTGAAGTAGGAAGTGATGCAGGCCTCTGTGGTCTCGGCCATGTGGCGCACGGAGGCCAGGCTGTGGCACGCGGCTGTGAGGAGGGGCATGGCCAGCAGCCCCTGCACTCTGCTCTCGATCCACCGGTGCAGGCAGCCCCGCAGAGACTCAGCCGTGGTGATGCTGGACTTGTTCAGCATCATCAGCGTTTCCGTGAACAGGCTGCTGAGGGCCAGGTGACGTGTCTGCAGATCCATGTCTGCAAGGCAGAAAGTGGAGAACCATTTCAGTGAAGGGACACTGGAACTCAGGTTCAGCTTCACCACTGGACACCTTCTGGGGAGGCTGGGTAAAGCCTCCTCCTCATTACGGACCTGTGTGGGCCATGGGCAGGAAGAGACACAACCCCTCACAACCCCTCCACTTTCTGTGGAGTACAGCGAGACACGGATTTCACCTGAACTCATGGATTGACAGAGGAACCTCAAGATGGTACTAGCACTAAAAAGGAGAGCTAGATAAATCCTGTGTGTCTGGACACACCATACCACTAGGGTACACCAATACACGTCTTCTACTTCAACACTGTTCAATTTTCCCAGTTTTATGATTTAGAATCATTTCTGAGAACTGAGTCATAGCATCATAAAATGTTAGGAGTTGGAAGGCACCTTAAATATCATCCAGTCCCAAAGTTCCTGCCATGGGCAGGGACACTTCCACTAGACCAGGCTGCTCAAGGCCTTACCCAATGTGGCCTGGAGCACTGCCAGGGTTGGGGTATCCACAACCCCCCTGCGCAACCTGTGCCAGGCTCTCGCCACCCTCATAGTAAAGAATTTCCTCCTAATATCTAACCTAATTTTCCCCACTTTAACTTTGTACTCATTACTTCTAATCCTTCAGGACCAAGAGAATGGATTTGTGCCATTCTTCCCTTACAAAAAGAGGTAAATGACAAGTAAAATAAAAATTAGAAAAAACCCTAAATCACCAGATGACAAAGATTGAATCCCTCAAACTCCTGTATATCAGCCAGTTTTATTCACAACAAAATCCGTTTTTAATGTTGGTTCTGTCACTCTTGACAGCTCTGTGGGGTAGGATTCATATTTTTACTTTATGCCAATATACCTATACCACTTATATATACATCACCAAATGTACACCAAAATACATGCCCTGCTGCCCCTAAGGGAGACATGACAGTAATGCAAATAATTAAATCATCACAGATGAATCTGCTCAGCAGAATAAAGCATTGAACAGCTTTAAGGTGCCATTTCTTCAANCACAGGGAAGAATTTCTCTCATATCCCATTTACCCTGTGTCAGTACAAAGCCATTTCCCCTTGTCCCAACCCAAGGCAGAGGGGCTGGAACAAGCTGATCTTTAATGCCCTTTCCAACCCAAACCACTTCATAATTCCAGGCAATTTGTGCTCAGTGGCATCCCAGACCGACCAGAGGCTGTGCGACAGAGACAGGCTCTTACCCGCGCTGAAGTAGGAAGTGATGCAGGCCTCTGTGGTCTCGGCCATGTGGCGCACGGAGGCCAGGCTGTGGCACGCGGCTGTGAGGAGGGGCATGGCCAGCAGCCCCTGCACTCTGCTCTCGATCCACCGGTGCAGGCAGCCCCGCAGAGACTCAGCCGTGGTGATGCTGGACTTGTTCAGCATCATCAGCGTTTCCGTGAACAGGCTGCTGAGGGCCAGGTGACGTGTCTGCAGATCCATGTCTGCAAGGCAGAAAGTGGAGAACCATTTCAGTGAAGGGACACTGGAACTCAGGTTCAGCTTCACCACTGGACACCTTCTGGGGAGGCTGGGTAAAGCCTCCTCCTCATTACGGACCTGTGTGGGCCATGGGCAGGAAGAGACACAACCCCTCACAACCCCTCCACTTTCTGTGGAGTACAGCGAGACACGGATTTCACCTGAACTCATGGATTGACAGAGGAACCTCAAGATGGTACTAGCACTAAAAAGGAGAGCTAGATAAATCCTGTGTGTCTGGACACACCATACCACTAGGGTACACCAATACACGTCTTCTACTTCAACACTGTTCAATTTTCCCAGTTTTATGATTTAGAATCATTTCTGAGAACTGAGTCATAGCATCATAAAATGTTAGGAGTTGGAAGGCACCTTAAATATCATCCAGTCCCAAAGTTCCTGCCATGGGCAGGGACACTTCCACTAGACCAGGCTGCTCAAGGCCTTACCCAATGTGGCCTGGAGCACTGCCAGGGTTGGGGTATCCACAACCCCCCTGCGCAACCTGTGCCAGGCTCTCGCCACCCTCATAGTAAAGAATTTCCTCCTAATATCTAACCTAATTTTCCCCACTTTAACTTTGTACTCATTACTTCTAATCCTTCAGGACCAAGAGAATGGATTTGTGCCATTCTTCCCTTACAAAAAGAGGTAAATGACAAGTAAAATAAAAATTAGAAAAAACCCTAAATCACCAGATGACAAAGATTGAATCCCTCAAACTCCTGTATATCAGCCAGTTTTATTCACAACAAAATCCGTTTTTAATGTTGGTTCTGTCACTCTTGACAGCTCTGTGGGGTAGGATTCATATTTTTACTTTATGCCAATATACCTATACCACTTATATATACATCACCAAATGTACACCAAAATACATGCCCTGCTGCCCCTAAGGGAGACATGACAGTAATGCAAATAATTAAATCATCACAGATGAATCTGCTCAGCAGAATAAAGCATTGAACAGCTTTAAGGTGCCATTTCTTCAACACAAACCTGGGGGATTAAAGATGACTATATCATCTAGCAACTTGGCCATTTCTTGTTCCAAAACTGCAAGGGTTATCTTTCCACTTTGTTCTAAGGTGCTGAGGAACTGAACCACCTGGCGAATGTATGCTCGGCACTTCAGTGTTGCGTCCTGTCAAACAAAATTAAAATCAATTAGGGGAAAAAAAGAAAAAAAAAGAAGAATGATCACACCTAGAACTCTTCCCATATTCTGTAATATACACAAGCAGAACTTAGCATAAGCCAAGAACAGCACGGAGATGGTCCAAAACTAGCTCAACTCACAAGGTGGATGTGACTATCCGAAGATGCCCCAAAGCCTGCTGAGATTTTCAGGAGCTTCACAATCAGTTCAGCTCCAGCATCCTTAGCAAGGATAACAGAGGGAGGGTAGTGACTGTTGCAGTAGCTGATGATGCTTTGGTAAGATGAAATGCCCACAAGCTGCCAAGGAAGGGAGCTGGTCTGTCCAAGAAGATTTATGAGTGGAGACTCCTGAAGATTTAAAGACATCAGTTTAAGCTACACCTTCTTTGCAGTTTTCAATTCCTATTCACAGTACTCAATACTGGAAAGAAGCTCTGGCTTCAGAATTTGAAGGAGATGGAACAGAAAACCCACAGAAATAGATGACCACTGGGAGTCTGTCTGAAAACCAATTCCTTACTCAAGCAGTAAGCTAACACATGTATTTCATCTCTAGAATTTGCAGAACTGTATGCAGACTGTTGCAGCAGCTCTAACCAAGCACAAAAGTCAGTGAAAAATGTTAAAATTTAACACATAAACACATAAAGACAGCTAGAAAGATATGGAGACCCCTCAAGTTAAAGTCCCTTCAGTACAGGTTTAAAAGAGGCATTAAAATACTATTTTTAAAAATAGGTTAATCTAAGTTCACAGTAGAAATGGTGTCCCTAATTTTTGATTCAGTGAATCATCCACCAACCTGGGGGACTCCTCACATGCTTATTCTCATAAATACCATCCTAAACAGCACAGCAGCCCCACAGCTCACACAGGCAGTACAAGCCATCAGATGGAAAACTCTCTGTTTACGAGCAGCTCTCATCTATTCTTAAACATCTGCAGTAAAAAAAGAGCCCCCTGGATGCAGAGAAACACCAGCTGGCATGGAGCTGTGTCAGGAGAGGTGCAGGATGGATACCAGGAAAAGGTTCTTCCCCCAGAGGGTGCTGGCACTGCCCAGGCTCCCCAGGGAATGGCCACAGCCCCAAGGCTGCCAGAGCACCAGGAGGGTTTGGACGCTGCTCCCAGGGATGCACAGCGGGGATTGTTGGGATGTGTGTGCAGGGCTGGGAGTTGGACTCCATGATTACTTCCAGCTCAGGATATTCTATATCCTATTCTGTGTTTCTACAGATTTTAGAACGAACAAATACTAGAATTGTGCTGACAATCAAGAACCAACACAAATTACACTACTTCTACAGGAATGTGACACTGGTACAAGTACTTCTCAAGTTGCTCACGCCCTGGAACACAGGGCTGAGAAAGTTTAAGATTTAGATCAAGGTGCCACAGGAGTGCTCTGGGAGGCAAAAACCTCCTGACAGTGTGTCAGTTTAACACACTGCTGGAGGGAAGGAGGGAATTCCTGAGGCTGACTCACACCATGTGCAAACAGGTATCTTCCGAAGCTTGAGAAGCTTCTGATAAGCAAACACGTTCAGGTCAAAGCCCATGAACTCTGGTAATTTTCCTAAACTGAAATACAGTGATGGTCAAAGGCTGCTGGTGACATCTTGATGCAGCTTCTGGTAATGGCTCAGAGGAAATGCAGAACAGAAGATACTGCAAGTGAGAGAAAGCTGACAGATGTGAAATGGGACCTCTTGAAGACCCTCTGAAGAGTCCTCCAGAAGCAATGAACTGGATTTAGTCACACTGCATGTCCCTTCTAGTAAAGGATTATTTTTTTTTAAGAGATGGGTAGGAACCTTCACAAAAATTACCTCTTCGCCTATAAGCTGTTCCTCCTTTGCCAACAGCACCATCATATACAGCAAACAGACAATCATGTTGTGAGTCTGAGGGTGAGGGTTGGGATTCCAGGCATCAGAGAGGACACTGACCCAGTTTATTTCACATAAAACATAACCCAAGAACAAGAAACAACTCTTGGGGCTGCCTCTTTCAATCTAGAAAGGAGAAAGGGAAAAAGACAGGTGTATAAAACAATGTAAGATGTATGTACTTTCATACTTTTCAATTCCTCAGCCAACTGCAAATCTACAGCAGCATTTTAGGTCAGCAGAGGAGTTGACAGATGTCTTTTCTCCATCATTTCATTTCCCCTTTTGCAGCTTTACCTTGTCTCGGGCAACTTGGAAGTGAGAACAACATGGCAATAGCAAAATATATTAAAACTAACTAAAAACATGAAATACATATGCAATAAATGAGACATTCAGGCAGATCAATGAAGAGGGAGCTGTAGAGCTGCCCACAACTTTGTCTAGGACTCAAAAGCACACCTTCACAAAAATCCATCACAAACTGAGCAGCTGTGAATGCTACAAACAAACTTTAAAAGCCTACTTGCTACAAGAACTGTCCCCTGCTCTCCAGCTCTTTTCAAGGGCAGCACTGACTATGAACTTAATTCAACAGTTGCCATGAACTCACTTTAAAGAACTCTTCCATAAGCATCTGGTCTGGATGCATTTCCTTCCATGGAAGCCTTCTGAACTCAGTGTGGAAAGCATAGAGAATGAACTCTGGCATTTTGGGGGCTGTGCAACACTCACAGTAATGCATTAGGTGTAACCAGAGGGCCCCATGGTGGCTTGGCAACAGCTTTTCTAGAATCAAAGAAAATTGCTGAATTAACAACAGAAAAAAATTCAGACAAAAGTCGCTTTCAGAAGAAAGTCTATTTCTGAAGATGAGAAACTTGTAAGTTACACTAAAATACACTCAAAGAAAAAAATGCACACTAAACTTTGTATTTTTTTCTTCCAAATCAACAAGTGGGGAGGCTTAGGACTTCATGCCCACCTTTAAAGCTCTCATGCAAAAGCTTGATGCAATCTGCAAACAAACAGACCACGGTGGAGGCTACAGGAGTGTCACTCTCCAGCCAAGGGTAGCAGGGCTGGCTACTGAAAAGAAGCACAACACAAATTTCAGTGTTCAGTTACCTGTTCATAAACATATGCAATTTAAATATTCTAATGCAGTGAAGTACAAGTATCAGCAGTTCTTCCAGTTTCAGCTCTTTGGGACTCTCCTCTTCTTCCTTAGAAGAGCTGCATAGCTCACTATCCCACTGAAGATCCACGGGGTAAGCAGAAATTACTTGTTTGATATTTTATAATACAATTAAAACAACATAGTGAACTCCGTGATATTATTCACCAGCTGCAGACAACCTTCTAACTTCAGTGCTGAAGGTGCCCTCACAACTCCAAAAGTTTTTAATTTCAAAAGAAAGCAAAATTTGAATGTACAGTAGCATAACTAACTTTTCATGTGAAGATAGAGGTACACAAGGCAATAGAACACCACAGCACTGATTTAGCCTGAAGTTTCTTTAGGTACCACTGGTATTTGGGGTTGTATTTGTTTGTTTTTCTTGTTTTCTTTTTAACAGGTATTATAGATATTATGAAAGCTAAAAAAAAGGGAATCTGAAATGCAAGTTTCAGTGTTTTTAAGACTAAGTGAAATCCTTCACATAATCAAGCTCTGCTCATGTTATTGTTACAAGATCTTTCTCATATCTAAAATAATTATTCTATCCAAACCTTGGCAAATTTGACGTAGGTCATGAATTAGTTCTGTAATTATTAAGGAAATGACAAAGTGAGAGCTATTTAAATGGAAGGCAAGACAGTCACAAATTATTAAAAACCAGGTAATAATGAAAGCCATTCTTACCAGACTAAAGTCCCTACTTTAGCAAAAATTCATTTATTTTTAAAATGCAATATATACCTTGCATCTTCTTTATCCAAGACCAGTATCCATGGTTTAAAGAGGCCAGCAATGACTGAATACAAGGACTGCAATGCTAAAAGGAAACAAAACAAAGTTGCTTTTTTCCTTCAAATCAACAGCTGTGAACATATTACACTTTTCTAAATTGGCATATAATATCCTTTTCTCATTCTAACATTCACAGAATTATAGAAAAACTAAGACTAGAAAAGACCTCTAAGATAATTGAGTCCAACCATTCAATCAGTCCTTTCTGGTCAAATAAAAATTTAAAATACAATATGCTTAATAATAACTCCAGTTAACAATATGGCTGTATGAACAACCATAGTAAGTATTTTGCATTGTTAAGATGTTTTATTATCATAATTTTAATAACACACCAGAGACTGTGGGCGTAATGATGATTCACACTTTAAACCTCCACGTACTTAAATGTGTTAATTAAAATTTAAATTAAAATTAATAAAAAATTAAAGTAAAAGCCAACCTTCTCCAGATCTAAATCATGCAAGATGAAATTCAGTAGTGTCCTTCCAAACCTCTGCTCAGTGCAAAAGACTACTTTACTTGAAGAAAGTACAATCGCCTTCTAAAATAATTCTGAACCAAGCTCAAGTATAAAAAAGCTTCCTCTCAGATTATAAAGCATAAAGTCCTACACGGCCATGAAGTAGCATCAGCATTTCCTATCTGTATTTTAATATTCTCATTATTGCACAAATGCCAAGTAAAAGATTTTACTGTATATTTAAATGTCCCTTAACGGATGGAATTAAGAGAAATTAGGTGTCTGTTCTTAAGTAATTTGCTTTTAAGGCACATCACCTGCTAAAATTCTGCTACTCCCAACAGGCTCTTGGGCTATATTATCAACTTCAGTGTCAATAAGTCGTTTAATGAGATACTCCAGGAATTTGTTCACTTCAGCCATATAAGGAGTCCATTTCGAAAACAGGCCGAAAGTCCTGAAGTCCACCGAGGCCAGACGGAGTTTGCAGAAGGATGTAGAAAGCCATTCTATTGTCTCTCTGACCTGTAAAAAGAAGGAAACTATTAATCAGCTGCAGAAAGGCTGCACAGCAGTGCTATCTGTCACTGGAGGGCATCTGTTTCACCTGAAAAGTATAAATCAACCCAGGAGGCACTCACCTGTTCTGTGGAGAGGAGACTTCTTTCTGCAGCATCCCTCACCACAGGACCTTCAGCAGAATCACTTTTCTTGAAACTGCCCTGCTCAGTCGCCGGTAAATCACACCCCAAAGCTTTAAGTGATGCCTTCCAACAGTCAGGGCTTAGAAGCTGCTCTGATGAGCCTTAGGAGAAAGAAGGGAATGAATGTGTGAAAACCAGAAAGGTATTAATCCCCTTCTCTCAAAAAAGGTTGAAGTTAGAGCTCCCTGCTACAGGAAGAATTAGGTAACACAGGAGTTTGAAAGCTCCAAGTTAAAGTGTGAGAGATTATCTCTAATTTGCAAATGTAATCAACATTTCCTTTTGGCATCTACATGTTTCTCTTCTTAGAGAGCTTCCCTGGCACTTTGCATATCCCTGGCCACAAACAGACAGCTGCTACCTCAGCAGGTATGGTTGGACAAAGGAAAGTACTTTTGTTCTCATTTGAGGGACACATCAGGTTATGGGTGGCATCAAACGTCAACCAGGACATTTTCAGCAGATTTCAGTGTCAGTGCCAGGTCTTCATATTTCCAGTTCTCCACCTGATATTGAAGGATGATCAAAAACCCGTTGGGGTTCTGCATTACAGACAGTGGCATAACCATAATTAATAGGTGCTTCCATTAACAGAAGACTCTCCCCCATCCTTCTCCTGTTACATGGGCTGAAAAATCTGTTGTCAGTGATGTGTATGCCTTGACCCACAGAAGAGCTACAATAGTCTAATAAAAATACATCACATAGTAAGGCACATAAAAGTGCCCACAGAAGCCTAAGGAAGTGTAAGTCATTCTGCATTTGTTGCTTTTTAACTCTACTGCACAGAGTTCGTATTTTTAAGCCAGAAGGGTTCTGCACAAGAGGCACAGGATGCATCACCTCAGATACTCACTTTGCACAAACAACCTTAAGAAATCACTGTAGTGGTCAGGGAACTGATACTGGAGAAGGTTAGTCCAATGCTTGCAGAAGATATTAAATGGCATCAAAATATCTTCTTCAGGTTCCAGGCCACATGCATTGAGGGCCAAGTGAATGGACTCCAGGAGCTGGGTGCGCTCCGAGAGAGGCGGCTTGGCCACGCTCAACCACTGCGTGAGGTCAAACTACAACAGAGCACAGGGAGCATTTGTAAGCACAAGATGCAACAGCCACAACACCTCTAGGAGAAATTGCCAGGGAAATTAAATCACAACATTTTTATGTAAGTAAGAAAAACCTCATGAATTTGCGTCTCGTTAGCCCTAGCTCCAAACCTCACTCTCCAACGGCTATGATTTAGCATACCACAGAAGTTCCTAGATTTATTAAACAGCCCTTGGCAGAGGGGCTCCGATTCATAAAGATGTATCTGAGTTTTCACACAAGCATTAAACTGGACCTGATGTCCATAGTCCATAAATTTTTGGGTGGAGGAACAAAGCTTTAACAGCCTCTTGAGCACCTGCTCAGACCTTGGTCAGCAGGGACAACGCTGGCCACTACCACCATGGACAGCTCACAGTCCTGCCCAGGACAGACTGCCTGCTGCTCCCAGCTGTCTCCCTGTAACTAAAGAGGAGACTCAGAGCAGTATCAAAGGCCAAGTGTTACACTAATTCTCCTCTGGCAGTATCATGAGTAACACAAAATGTGCAAATCACTTGCTATTACCTAATTCTGTTTTAAGACAGGCAGGAAGGACATGGGTACCAAACAGAGCTGGAAAATGCAGACACTCTTGCAGGTTTTGTTTTGATTGTTAGGATACCTGGCATTTATTGGCTATTGTGATGAATGCCTCTGCAGAGATAATCAGGCAGAGGAAGCCATCGAGAGATGGTTTTAATTTCAGCACTAAGCCGTGGAAAGCACATACTAATACTATCTGGGCTAGAAAAGGCCACTTAAGCTATTTGCTTTTGATTCCAGCACCTCTTGAGCTTTCATTACCATTCAGTATGACCAACATAGCTCTACAGAACCTGTCAATGCTATTTTAAAATACCAGATTTGCACATCTTTCCTCTTTAGCCCAAAGACACAGTCTTTAGGGGAAGAACACCCACAGAAGACCAGACTTTACCTTTGTCAGCAGCATGAAGACAACATCACTATTATCCTCACTCAGAAAGGCCACAACTCTTTTGTATAAAGTCACAAATTCACTGGGAGAGGCAACAGGAGTGAAGTAAGGAGAGAGGAGAGTACAAAGCCTTCGATTCTGCAGGATTGTCTGGAGCAGATGCTTGCACTCTGACTTGGTCCCACTGATGAACACCTGAGAAAAGTGGGAATGGTGGAAAAAATAACAGCCAAATATGAGTCAACTGGAAAATACACCTCTTAAGCTTGTTGTTGAGATAGTCACAGTTTTGGTCCTTTTATAAAGAGGGAAGTTTTTCTCAAAAACAAAAGACTGTACGAGATTAACATCAACTAAATGCTGTTGTTCCACAAGATATAACACAAAATAAACACATCTCCCTAGCACATCTTAGAACAGCATTTGTGATCACATATGTTGCCTAAAAATACCTAAAAATACCATTTTTTCTGATGGAATAGCATAAGAAAATGCATCTTGATCCCACCAGCCCTGCTCGATAATAGGAATAATTTAACAGAACTACAGCTCTGAAGAACTTCTCAGCACTTCAGCTGTTAGAGGTGCTCAAGGACAGTTGCACATGGAAATAAGCTGTACCTAAGATAAAAATAAGGATCTGAACCCAAAGCAGAGGCTAATAATTTTTCTCAGTGCACAAACACAGCAAACATTACCACCACCAACAAGCACTTAGCTTCTCTACCAGCAAACTTCTGGTACAACTCACTACACAGAGAACACTGCAAGGCTGTAGAAGAAAGGTGTAAATACAGAGGTTGACAAGATGTACATCAACCAGTGACAGGTAAAAGCAAAGTCTATGCTGAAACACACTTTTATGAACTGAAAGCATCCAAACCTTAGACACACGGCCAAAGCTCCAGCATTTAACTAACACAATGACAATTTATTAACACTAAGCAGGCACCTCAGAGCAACAGCTTTTATTTTGCTTAAATGCAAGCTTTGTCTTTGCTAAAGACTGTGCATATTATACAATTAGTTGAAAAGAAAATGGGATAGAAGCTTAGAAATAAAGTTGCAGGTTTCTGAACGTGTTAGACCCTCCCATAAGAGTAGTGAACTTGGAGTAAGAACAGGCATCAAAAATCAAATTTAAAATATTTAGAAAATATTTTCATATTCAAAAAATAAACTCACTTGTCCCAGAATCTCAATGCAGGACGTGAAGAACTGCCTTGTGGGAGGATTGCGTTGAGTTTCATCACACACATATTCCACCAACGTAAAAAACAATCCAATTCCAACTTTCTTGATTGCAGGCATAGGCTGCACCTTGTAGATATTTATCAGGGCCCTAAAAAAATTAAGTTAAAAAGGCAAATTAAATTTACACACAGAGAATAACCAGAGAATGACAGTAAAGAAAGGTTTCTTGTCAATATATAGCCTTGAGATGGGTACTTGTGATACCCCCTGAGTAGCCCTCCTTCTCATATCCAGGATGAAAAGTCACAGATTTAGCTTATGTAATTTTGCTGCCTGAAATGGATACTTCTAAACCTTAGAATGTCTCTATAACCAGAGTCAGAAAGTGCACACTTAAAGACTTCCACAGCAGAGTTCCACTGGATTACTTCTCCCTCTAATCATGTAATCATGATATTCTGATGGCATCTCAACTGCCTTTGTATTGCAATAAAAATTACCCCATTTTATTTCACAGGCTCAACAATAAAAGAATTAAAACAGAACCGATCTTTTCTTGTGGATTGCCAAGTAAATGTTTTGTTGAGATCAAATCCGTTGTCTCCCCTGAGTCTGAAATAAAACAGCTGAAGAAGATGCAGTTTCACAGACATAAATCCCAAGACCTAGTTTATCCACAGAATTTTTCAGATCAATGATCAAGAATGAACAAGTAGAAGTAGTAAGTAAATCCTTTTACTTGTACAATCATTACACTCTGTAGTAAACCAGCTACACTAAGAGAATCCCAGCAGAAATCTAGAAAATTGAGAATGAAGTTGCAAAAGTGAACCTCTGGAATGAACTGTAAAAAATCTTCAAGTGAGGAAGAGGGCCTTGGATGACCCCATTTTATTCACACTCCCTAAAAAAGTGGTATTATCCACCCTGCTTCCACTGCACCATTTTGTTTCACAATTTGAAAAAGTACTTCAAATTATAGCACTGTATTAAAGAATTATGTCCTGCACTCTAACACAGAAAAATCCATGCAGAGTCATATTGAAATCATGTAATTTAGCCTATGGCTGAAACAGCTGTGGTACAAGTTTGCCACTTCCTGAAGTTCGGAACAGCACCCCTGTCCTGACTCAGTGTGCTTTTACAGGATTAGGAGGCCTATTATAATGCACAAAACAATAAAAAGAAGTAGAAAACAATAAACAGAAGTAGAACACAATACTGTGTGCTCTGTCGAGCCTCAGTGACCCTCTGATAATAAGAATTACTCCTTCAGAGGTCTGTGTCACAAACACACAGGTCTCAGGATCCCAGCTCTGTTGTTGGCCCAAGCTGATGAGCACGAGGAAAAACACATGAACAGAGTCCACATTTTAACTCTTAATATACCAAAATGGAAACACAAACGCCACTACCTAGAGCAGTGTCTGAACAACCTACGTTATGAAATTCTCCACGTGTACAGCTGCTTCCACGACACCCAGGGAAGGTGGCTTCATGGCTTCTGCCTGCAGCTGTCTCACTTCTTTGCGCAAAGCATGAAGCTGCTGGCTCACTGCTTCGTTTTTGTGCTTCCCTTCAAACTAAATGACAAAATGACAATCATTTCAGAATTAACATGGTTTTGCTAAAACTCTTCCATGTTGCAGCTATTTGTAAAAATAAAGCAGAGTCCAGTCAGAGAACTCTGAATTCGGATGGTTTTCCCCTGAGAGCTTTGATCAGATTTAGTATGTCATGCCCAAGCACACATCCTTGGACGTGTTCCTAATTAATTACCACACGCACTAATATAATTCATGTCTTTTATCTAAGGCTTTTAATCTACAGGGACTGAAACTTAGAGGGGATCCAAAAGTTCATTTACTAAGCAACATGGGAGTATTTCTATAGACATTTTCATGCTTCTATTCCTATCAGCAAGCAAATTCCCACATCCATACGCTGGGAAGCGGTTTAGAATGGATGCCATGAGCAAAACAAATTATGCAACAACTTGTTCTTCAGCTGTTGATCTGCTTCTCCTTTTGAGAATTACACATGAGTTGTTACAGATCACTAATATGTCTGTGGATTTCTTTGGTAAAATGCTACCATTTTTACAATAATTCAGCCATTTCACACCCATCCTCTATGTCCAACAGCCCCAAGAGAGAGGTGATGCCGTGCCTCTAACCTGGATGGTGAGCTGAGCTGCTCCCTGGCAGCCTTTATTTGACGTTCCCCTGCACTCCAGGTGGAGGGTGATCTGCTCCTCCCTGTTGACATACAGCTTAGGCACCGTGTCCAGTATCTCACTGTTCAGAGCAACATGCTGAGACTCCCAGAGAGCTGCAGTTCTGAAAGGCATCCAGTAATAAAATTACCAAAATCTTTCCCGAAAACAGCAATGCTAAGATTTTACAATCAAGAGAGGAGACTTCAATTTGATGTGCTGTACAAAGACTCATGACACTTCCCTGGTAAACATAAAAGGTTATTAAATGAAATTGACCTAAAACTTCAAAGTAATAGCACTTCAAAGTAATAAAAAAACAGGTTCATAAGAACAAAACTACTCAAGTACGTGTGAGTTCTTTTGAATTACTTTATATGACAACCTGGAAGGAAACTAAACAGAATAATCTCTGTAGGAAATGTAATTTTCCACCAGACAAAAAAAAAGCTGGAGTGTGATGATTCAGTCAAAAGTGGAAAGGAAAAAAAAAGAAAAAAAGAGAACCCACCTAAAATTAATGCTGGAATTGTTTAGACACAGCCTCTCGTGGGCTTAGTAATTTTTGTTCTGGTTCATAATATTGTTATTAAATTACTACACAGAGTAAGAACAGCTGCAGATTGAACAGTTGTGATTGAAAACAATTCAGCTGGATTATCCGAGTAGGAATATTAAAAACAAAAAGTCTCTTTCATTCACAAAGCTAGCAGAACCAGAAATCAGATTTCTCTCCTGGGTGCTTCATATTGCAAATACTACAACAGTGCAAATGGGTTAAATAACCCATTGTCAACAAATCTAGCCTAAAAGGAGGCTTTATTTCTGGAAATATGCCCCATGAGAAAAGAAGAGAGATGCCACCTGATGTAATCTTGGTCATTAGATAAGACTTGTGCACTCTTATCTCAGTTGAAGAAGTAGAATAATAACGTAGACTAGAAGAAAGAGAAAACAAATGGGACAAGAAGCAGAAATCAAGTACTGACAGTCTTGTGCCAACACCACAAATGAGGCTGCTGTGAAGGGCATCTTTAGGAAGAAATTGTTCCCTCTCAGGGTGGTGAGGCTCTGGCACAAGTTGCCCAAAGAAGCTGTGGCTGCCCCATCCCTGGAAGTGTCCAAAGCCAGGCTGGATGGGGCTTGAAGCAATGTGGGATAGTAGAAGGTGGAACGGGGTGAGCTTTAAGGTGCCTCCCAACCCAAACCATTCAGTGACTCCACGATCATTTTAAGGCACTGCTGGACACTCTGCTGAGGCACAAGGAACACAGACATGACTCACTTTGCGTGTTGTTGCAAGATGTTCAGGTCCGTGCGCATGAGCTGGATCGCGTCTTTCTGACTCACGAGACTGGCAGAGGAAATCACTGGCACAGGAGCTTTCATCGTCTGCAGTGGCAGAGGGAGCTTGGGAGCATCAAACTTCTTCAAATTATTCATGATCCTTGCTTTGGCTACAGAAAAAAACAAAAAGCAGAAGCAAGTCTGGTCAATAAGAAAAGTTTAGGAGAAGCTGAACGAAAACATCAGTTCTTTTGCATTAAGCATTTTTAACTGCTGACAAATATTTCTCAGGACTCCCCCTCTAAAAAAAAACCTCCCCTCAAGTAATCTTCCTATTTTTGTCAAAGTTTATTTCACACAGCTAATTTTCATGACCAGCCCTTCCATCACACAAAGATTAGGACCAAAAGACCCACTGGTTTCCTTGTTTTCCCCAACCACTCCTATCTTCCAGTTTTCCTGTCCCGCTATTTATTTTACTCATCTGACACAGGCCCCCAGAAAAAATTCCAAGCAAAATTCACATTCCTTTCCCTACAACTCATGCTCACCTTCAGCCCTGTCAGTTCCAATTCCTCCTCAAAGCACAGCCTCTCTCTGGGTGAGCCCTCTACTCCTGCTGTTTTCCATTCAGTTTCTTTGTCCAAACAATGACAATTCACCTGCGACACTATTCCAGTTCCCTTCTATTCCCTCACTCCTTCACCTTTGGTGGATCAGCCCCAAATCCAATCTCACCACATCCTTAATATACAAGCCATGACTATCACCCCTTCTGTGGGTGTTCCGCTAGAACAATCCTTTTACTATGCCATAATTCCACAGAAATACACTGGGAAGAAACAACACTAAACAGAAAACAAAGAAACAGAACAAAACTAAAAAAAAAAAAAAAAACAGAGACAATATGTCTTCAGGTACAGCTGGTTTTACCTTTGTTTGCACCTGTCACTGTCTAAACTTTGGGAAAATGCATGGATCATACTCTGTGCAGAGGAATATTTGGGGAGCTCACCCATGAAGCCCTAGCTCTGCTCTGTGACATGGCAACTTGAAGCCAAAAAGCATCAGTGTTAGCCTCTCACATGAGAATCTTAGTGAGAAAACCATAACAGCTTCAAGGAAAATACTGTACCCATAGAAAACAAACTGTATTAATATCTTTATTGATAGGCATCATCAAGCTCCTAAAGAAACCAGGGCTCTGAACATCCCAGTAAGTCTTTAGGGCACAGTTTCCTTAAAAATATTTTTATCTCTTACCAGATAAAGGGTTGGTGAAATCTGTTTGCCCTGCAGAAGCACAGGTGATATGGGATTCAAGCTGAACCTGCAGCCAAAGGTTCAGAGCTTCCTGAAACTCATGGTGTATGAGTTCCACATTGACGTACTCCATCCACAGATCCTGAAACACAGAGTAATTAAATTTTCATCCCTATTTTGGTCAGTACCACATACTGCCCACCCATCCAAGTACCTGGGGAACTAAAGCAAATACAGAAAAATATACCCTGCAGTTTTAAGTCACGTGAAATTTATTATTAGGGGCAAAAAATCTAAAATGAAGAGAAAAACTGAGCACTTTTTATTATAGATCTAGATATCTACTGAAAAACATTTGTGACACTTAGAGATGAAACCTAACGCATGGTATAATTTCTAACAAATAAGAAACAAAGGGAAAGACAGATAATTAAAAGTCTGTTCCTAAAAGGGGAATATCTGAGACCAAGACAGTTTAAAAGATCATGGCACGATTAACTGCAGCCAGGCTAAAGCAGGCTGCATTTTCAGCAGTCACATACACTGCAGGAGAGAAAACAAAGCAAGCATAAGGAAATGCCCTTCCAAAATCTCCCCTCTTTGCTCACACTAACTCTTTAGGCTTGAAGAACAGAATAATACACACTCACTAACTTATATTTGAACCTGACATTTTACAGACTATCAGCACAAGCAGGTTTTGGCTTCCAGTCTTTTGTTATTTAAAGTTCCAACTTAAATAATCCTCTAATACTAACTTAGAACATAAAAAGAATTACAGAGCAGTACAGAAAAAGTACTGTGTTGCAAGAAATGACAGATATGCAAGAAATCTACATCTGAGTCCTCTTTCAAACATAAAGGAAGGCAGTTTGGGATAGCACAGGATTTTAGGAAAAAAGGTTAGAGCCATGAAGGTATCATACATGCTGTATGTGTATTAAAGACCAGTGACACAACTCTCCCACTGATTTCAAGGACTCATTTTAGCAAGTGAGCTTTAGATTTCAGATTGTCAGTGTTATTAGCAACTCACCTGCTGATTCTGCATGACTTTAGCAAGTCTGTGTGCATCATACTGCTTTGGTAAAGAGGGAATGTATGTATCTCCTTTCTGGAAACTCTCTTCTTCTAACCACAAAATTAAAACATTACAAAGCCTGAGGGGAAAAAAAAACGGAAAAAAAGGAAAAAAACAAAATTAGTGTGAATTTGATTGTTCTAAGGTTTAGAATTAAGCCATCAAATAATGCTACAAAGTGACATGGTTAAAAACAGGTACTGTCAAGTTAAAGATCAGTGGTGGAAAGAAGCTACTTAGAGAAATATGAAGGGCAACAACAAAGAGTAATAGGATAAATTCTGAAAAGGAAAACACTTATGTAGACTAGCATAAGACCCAGAACTGGAATAGTCACTTATGTCAAGAAGTATCACCACAATCCCATTCAAAAGACCAAAGGAATAAACAGAGTACATGTGAGCAAGTTTGGCTTCTCACCCCACAACCTCTCTGCAGTGTCTGCTCCAAAAAGGTCATCCCTGAGTTAAGTCACATCTTTTATTTTCTTTTCAGAGTCTCAGTCATGGCTAGTTCATTCTCATTTTCTCCTCTGTTAAAACTTTTAACATAAATACACCTTTTTCTTCAGCTGTTTTCAAAATCCCACCATCCAAGCCTTCCTGACAAGGAAGCACTAGAATGCCATTAAATCTTCACACTGTGGTATTAAATATCACAAGCAAACTCCTGCTTCCTTCATCAGTGTCACTGGTGAAAAAATGGAAGTAGACCAGTTCCAAGAATCAGCCCCTATAAACCCTACCAATAATTTCCCTCCTGTCTAAGAAACTAGACAGGTCATTAAACTTCCTGAGCAAAAGATTTATCTGGGTGTAGAGCAGTCTGGTTTTCTGTTGGAGTGGGGAACATATTTGAAATGAAAGACTGAAAATATTAATCAAGTTCACCCAGTGAGCATCTCTGGATTATTTTTCACAGATGACCAAGTGGGATTTATGATCTCCCTTGTTTGTTCGTACAGGACCTACTGATTGCTGAGGGGAGCACTGAGAAGGAGCCCTGAACAAGGAACTCTTTTTGAACCATCTTTTCAACTAGTTCCTAGGAATATTCACATACTGCCTCAGGTTTAGTGTACATGTGGTATAGATAGCTCTTAGGAACTACCATCCCTCACAAAAGTGGGCATTCAGCAGCTAAGTGGCAGTGAGTGACTGTGTACCCCTCTTTAGCCTACTCCAAGACAAAAAGGGAGTCTTGTGGCAAGGTTTTGGTAAGCAGATTTACCATTTTTCAGGTGGCACAGAAGACACTTGGCAGAGCTCACCTTTAGGCTGCTAACCAAGCAAACTGCACTGAACATGTGCTGAAGTCCCCAGTAAATTTCCTGATGAAGTAACCTTACTCAGACAAATTCAGGCCCTGGTCTGTGACAAACATGCACACACACCAAGTAGCCTTTTACATTTATAGCTAATGATGTACATACAAGTAGCAGATATGCCTAAATAATAAATATTTTGCCAGCATGGGGCTACCATTCACTAAAAACCAAAGCTTTTCCCCTAAGGGGAGTGACAAATCTATCAATAATGTTTTATTTTTAGAAGTAAAACCAGCCCCCTCTCAAACTAAACAAGTTGTGCAGAGGAATGGGTTTGAGCGCAACTATGCACCATGGGTTAGTGGTGGCCTTGACAATGCTGGGTTAAATGCTGAACTTGATGATCTTGGAGGGCTTTTTCAACCTGAATGGTTCTATGATTTTATGCTCTTAATAAGTCCCTGCAGTACATCTAAGGTGACATCCCTTCATTCCTCACACAGCTACGACTGTGCTGTAGCAGTTACTCGGGCAGTTGCATTGATTAAGATGGAACTGGGCAGGCTTTTTTTACCTGACGAGTTCCTTATGCAGCTCAGGTGAAGTCAGGTAATCGGGAGAGCAGCTGGCCTTCTCTGGTGACCTGTCACTGCCCTCAGGATTCTCCACTCTCAATGCTTTACTGGCAGCATGGTGGAAGTCTGCTACCTCTGTCAGCCGCTGCTTCATCTCATTTAGCAAGTTAACATGAACTGCACTCTGGAAAAAGCGTCTTCCAATACAGCCATCTACAGGTAATCTGAAAATGAACAAAAAACCACAACTAAGTCTTGTTGCAAGTGTCAAATCAGCATCTCTGCAGATAAACTGGCTCACCAGAGAAGCTGCTGGTACCCACTGCTTTCAGGTTCAGTCAGTGTAAATGCACTTACTCTTACTTGCTGTGCACTTAATTAGTGCTTGCTAATCTGCTGGAGCAGGTCGGACTCACCCATACTGTGGTCCCGGTCGGTGAAGGTACAGAAGGAAGAATTTCTGCCAGATCAGTGGCATGAGAGGGTGATCTGCAGGGGTAGCAAGGGCCTGGTGAGCCCAGCGGTAAATCATGAGCCTCTGAAGGGAAGGGACGATGGGCAGCTTCAGCTGGGTCTGGGCTTTCTGCAGAAATATTTCCAGACAAGTGTGGTGCTGTAACAGGCTGTCACAGGTTAACTGAGCAGATTAACACAGCATGAACACTTGGTAACTACAGAGGAGAAAACTTTGGAAGCAGTCACTCATCTGCTACAGGCCTCAAAGGATGAGCTGCCCATCTCACAGTTATATTGGAGAGCAGACCTACACCTCTGATGCTTACAAAAACCCAGCATGATGACTCTGATGCTAGGCCAACATATGGGCCACTGGTGTTAATTACAGTTAATTACTGTTCTTCCTCACAGAAGTAGTGTCCCTGGTTTAGATCTCCAGCATGCTCCTTTTAGCTTTCTCCGGATTACATTTAATATGCCTCTAGTGAAAATTGGAAATGCAAAGTATAACCAATGTGAAGAAAGAACACAGAAGCAAAAACAGAGCAAAGACAAAACAACCTATGAGCAGCAGCACCCCATTTTAGCAACACCACAGATCCAATAAATCACTAAACAGTCCCACTCCAAGCTCCCCTGGACTGTGCTTGAAGCAGGGGAGTGGGAGGCTCTTCTGAGTTCCCAAGTCTCAGAGCAGACCCTGGCACTCCCTCATCCCCTGCACCAGACTTCTGGCATCCTTTTCCACACCCTGCCCATACCCGATTTGTTTTCCAGCTGACTCAAGCCATGCAAGCCAAAGAACAAACGTTCTCCAGACCAGCTCCAAGGATGCAAGACATGTACTGGACACAGCCCAAGCAAACCTATTTCCACAGAGCTGCCTCCTTCACTAAAACACTCTGAAACAGCTGAGATGAAGGATGGGCCGAAAGTTACACTTTGAGAAGGACAGCTTTGGTTTCCACTTGCTTCACTCCAGAATTTCTAACTGAATTTGGGCAAAGAAGCTGAAAAATTCTGCAACGTGGCCTGAAGTACAGCTGATTAAGTGGCTTGTTAAAGGAGAGACCTAAACAGTTTTGAAAGCCTTGGAAAATAATTCAGAAAACAGAGAAAAGTAAAGGCTAGTCCTCTTCAAATTCGGGTCATCTGAGAAATCATCTGTTTAGATGTTTAGATAGACACATTTTCCTATCTGAAAAATAACACTCCCCATATCAGGGGTACAGAATAAATCCACTGAAGTTTGTGAGGTATTTAGATGACCCAGAAAATCATGCAAAAGTACAAATTAGTTTTCTGTAAATATTGATATAGTAAAATCAGATATTGCCATGGTAGCTTTTAAATGTAGAAGAACTCAAACATACTCAAAATGTAAAATTTTCCTGAGGTACATTTTCTCCTGCACAGCCAGGTAAAGCATTAGTTATGCTTTTCTCCTGGTAAGAAAGTAGTACATAGGAAGAAAACCTAAATGATATGACTTTTCTCCCTCTCATAAAATAATAAAAAGGGATGAACAGTTCTCTCACCTTCAAAGCTTGATCAGGAGTTAAAGCATTGATAACCAGCTCCCCCTCCACAACTCTGCGAAGCTGTGAATCTTCTTCAAATATTGACTCCATATTTAACACCGTCCATGAAAACCAGACCTGGACAACACAGAAACAAGAGAAATATTGATAACAAAACGGCAAGGGGCAGGATCAGGAAGTTTGATGCTTTCTTAAGAGGAATAGGTGTTGGACAGATTCTCATTGCAGAGTTGCAAAAAACAGTATCACATCTCAACAACAAAATCTCTTTACCCTTAAATTCAAACTTCCCCTTTGTAGAATCTTGGGAAAGAAGGGGAAAACCAGACACAACTGGCAGAATTACCCAGATAGTTCTGGAGGAAACAACCTTCTCAAGATCAGCAAAGTAAGATCTCCTCTCTTCCACCACACTACACATCTCTATCTGGGGTACTGCAAGGTTTTCTTCCCTTTTTGCTTGAAAAAGGAGCTCACTTAAGCAGAGAGAAAGCAACTGGAATTCAAAACATTTACCAGATAAAGACTGATCTAATTGAAAAGTCAGGCTTTATAGATTTTGTCTTATTACACAGATCAAGAATAGTACTAGATTAGAAGAAAATTTAACTAACAAATCCTATTATATGAATTCTTGGATGCAGATTAGACAAACTCTCCCCAGGCAAAATATCCATGTTCCTTTTAGTGCAATATACCCACACTATTCTCTTAGGCTAAATTGGGATTTTATCATAAGAAAACTCTGGGATAGGAAAAAAAAGTGACCAGGAAACAAATCTGAAAAAAAAAGAAGACCCCTAGACCAGTATGCTGCTTTTCCCATCACACAACACCATCATGGCACTCACCTGAGAGGAGTTGGCACTGCCCTCCACAAAGGATGGTGTGACATTGCCTGCCACGATCCAGCTGACAAGTGAAGACAGCAGACCCTTGTCACAGTGATAGCCCAAAGCGTTCTGCACAAAACAGAAAACATTTGGGGTTATTTTTTGTGAGCAGGTGATTTAGAAGCTATAGGTACGTCACTCAACCTTCATCCAGGTCCAACCTCAGCTCAGGCAGGCACCACTGCTTGGACCTTCTTTTTCAGTGAAAGTATCCCATTATAGTGACAGTGTCTGGTTTTTCAGAAGAAGCTCCATTTTTGTACTTAACAACCAAATATTCGAAATGCAAAGAAGACAAACTACAACAGAACTCATATTAATGAAAACTGTACTCCAAATTGGTTTTATTAATAATTATCACTATTATTAAAATACCAGACATTTCATTAATCTTGACCCACTCAGAAACAAATCAGATAATCCCATCATCACTCATCATCATGACTGGATGTCCAGAGAAGTTGTGGCTGCTTCATCCCTGAAGTGCTGAAGATTATGTTGGACAGGGCTTGGAGCAACCTGGTCAAGTGGAAGGTATCCCTGCCCATGCAGGAGTGGAACTGGATGGGCTGTAAAGGTCCCTCCCAACCCAAACCATTCTAGGATTTCGTTCTTGTTGCACTTCAGGAAAACACATTCACATCAAAATCCGACTGTACAACACACAAATTGACCATTTACTAAACAGCCAGACCAAAGCACCACAGCTATTTACCTTGTGCTGCTGATAAAGCAGCTTTTGCACACAGTCCTCTTGGCTGTACTGGAAAGCAGCTTTGCACAAGTCATCCAGCAGGCAGAGCGTGGCCCGGTCCCTGTGCCACAGCTGCTGGCTCGTGAGGACCTGCACCCAGAACTCCAGGACTGCAGCTGGCCCCACTCCGTTTGGCTGGTCACTTAGAAAAATGTGAGTCTGACAAATAAAAAGGTAAAATTAGTCAACAGATTTCATCTTTGAGTAAAGCTTAAGAATTTATTGGAGAACTGTTTGACTTGCTTGAGGCTGTGGGCCTATCCTTAAATTAAAAAATTTACAACAACAGTCCCTATACCCAACTAAGGACAGTTTTGTCATCTTCAGCCTCCAAATTTCTGCAGATTCTGAAGCCTGGAGAGCAGAGCACCTTGTACAATCAGCAAAAACAGACACAGAAGCCTTAAGCAGGACCCCTGCTGGCATAAATAGCACCTATTTCTAAAGTTCAGCCTGCTGTTGCTCCAAAAGGACATCCCAGAGTGGGACTGTTTCCATTGCACCTCTCTTATCTTAGAGAGCCTTGGGTTTTGATCTCTCTGAGCTTAAAAAAATACTACTGTTCCCTAACTCAGAAACATTTTTCCATTCCAGAACCCTAAATTAATGGCCAAAAGTAAAGCTTTCAAACATTAATGTATCTGCTGCATTCCTCAAATAACACAAACAAGAAAGCAGTGCTGCATATTACATTTCCTTTTTTAAACAGTTTTGACCTGGTACTGGGATACGGATTTTCCAAGAAGTCTGTAAAGGCAAATATTGTTGTTAGTGTCACACGCATTGCCAGATTTAGGCAAGCTTAAACAGGAGCCTTTCAGGAAACCAAGCCCAACCACTCGTACTTGATACCAGGTACTCTGTGACTGAACTGCCAGGTTCATTATCCTTTCTAACCTTTAACTCAGTCAAATAAGCCTAGTTTTAAACACTCTCCCCTTCTTTTCTTTTTTAAATAATCTTCTTACCTGTATCATACTACTGAGCAGCTTAACATTTTCTCCATAGTTCACTCCTGTCAAGTGCTGTGTCACTTTATGGGTAACCTGCTGGGTCACTCCTTGAGGGACTCCACTATCCAGATGAAGGAACAGTTCAACATAAGATAAAAACCTAGGGATGTCAACAAATGGAATTAAAGTATCTCCTACTGCATAATAAACAGAAAACCTGCTTCTAGAGAATTTAAAACCAGCTCAACAGCACCAGTGAGACACATACAGAAGGGCTTTGATTCACAACCACAATGCAGATTTAATTGCTCCAGTTTAGCCATATAATGGGCATAGCACAAACATTTCACAGCAGACTGTAATTCAAGGTAGCTCATCACAACTAAACACAGTTCTACATCTTACTCAGGATTTTTCTGGGAGATGGTCAGGTGTCTAAACCAAAAGATTATGGTTAACTTTCACTGCAACTATGAATAAATTAAGTAAATAAATACATAAAATCTAAAAATGAGCATATTATGAACATATAATGCTTACTGTTCATTCTTCAGGAGGTAATACTGGCAAGAGTAAAACAAGGGTAAAATTTTATCCAGTACATGGACTACTGTTCTCAGATGCCTGTTCTGGACAAGTACACCCAAAAGAGGGATGCCTTCAGCACAGAATTTCTCAATGCTGTCAGAAAACAAACAACAAAGAAAAAAAACAAAACAAAACAAACAAACAAACAAACAAAAAAACCATTACCTATCAGGAGAAAGGGAGACAAGGTGCTGATTTAAATTTTATGAACTTAGATGTAAATACATTAATAACTTTACACTTTATTTTTTCCCGATAAAAGAAATTACCTCTAGAACCACCATTTCAGTAACTGTGGTTCAAAGTTACTCCTGTCCAGAGAAATTATGTTAACCCCCAGTTTCAGTACTATTTCTTATGACTGGACTCTAAAGTGCAGAAGGCAAAAAATACTATTAGAAAAATCAAGGAAGTAACATGTTGTTTGAAAGAATCCAGGAAGAATTCCTTCACAGAAAGGACTATTAGGCAGTGGAACAGCTGTCCAGGGAGGCAGTGGACTCCCCATCCCTGTGTCTAAGGTGGTATCTAAGGAATGACTGGACATGGAGCTCAGTGCTCTGGGCTGGGTGACAAGGTGGGGACTGGTCACATGTTGGACTCAATGACCTTGGAGGTCTTTTCCAACCTAAATTATTCTGGGAGTCTGTGAAACTACAGTCACAGAATCACAGAGAGCTGGGGTTGGAAGAGACCTTGAGATTACCCAGTTCAAACTCCTACAAGGCAGGGTCACCCAGAGCAGGGCACAAAGGAACGAATCCAGGTGGATTTGGAATGTCTCCAGAGAGAGAGAATCCATGACCTCCCTGGGCAGCTGTTCCAGGGCACTGCTATCCTAAATGCAAAGAAGTTCTTCCCCATGTTGAGGTGAAACTTTCTGTGTTTTAGCTGTGGCCTTTGCTCCTCATTTGGTTGCTGGACATCACTGAAAAGAGTCCAGCACCATTCACTGGACACCCCTTTGAGATGTTTAGCTGCATTAATGAGAACCCCTCTCAGTCTTCACTTCTCCAGACTAAAGAGGCCCAGCTCCTCCTCGTAAAAGAGATGCTGTCCCTGACAAGCTGCTCGATCCCTTGCATCACAAGTCCTTTGCTCTTTAAACATGCACAGAGCAGTTAACAACCCTCAGCTCAGCATTAGGGAGGCCGCTCAGTCCCTGGGGCCACCCACCCAAGGCAAACACCCAAAAAGCCCTCACCTGTGCCCCAGGGTGGTCATTGCCAGCGCCAGGTAGCAGCCGATGGGGATGTTTGCCTTCACAGCCTTGAGCAGGGGGTGCAGCGTGACTGACTCGGCCGTGTCCAGTGCACTGTCATACACAGGGACAGCCAGGCCGCTCTGCTGCACCCCACGGTCATTCCTGTGCAGTTTCAGCCTCAAAATCAAACTCCACACCCACTGATTGAAGGAAGTCTCTGGTGTTTCCCCATAGCGAACGATGCTGGCCAGATAGGAGACCTGGAACAAAGCGGCAGGAATGAGAGGAAGCACAGCTGTGACACAGCCCGTGTGGCACTGGTCTGGGATTTGGTCCATGGCAGGGGAACTGGATGATCTCTGGGGTCCCTTTCAACCCAAATCTTCCAGGATTAGACCAACAGCAATTATTTTCTACACATATCATGACGTTTATCTAAACACTCTCTTCCTATGGCCTAGATTTCTATCTCCCTCTCCTAGCCCCCATCCCTGTAGGTAAAGGCTATCAACTTACACTGTCTGCTTAAATTTTTCCAAGCTAGATGCTGACCTTGAATTAAATTTTAATTTTAATATTAAAAAAAATAGCCAGACATAACCTTACATAATGTTTAAAACATTTAAGACTGCTAGTGAAAGGAAACATAAAAAACCTACGCAAAAATATTACCTATCAACAAAAAGCCTAAAACCTGGCAGCCTCTCCCTAGAGAAAAGCCTGTATGTGGATAGGCAGAGACATATGTATATGTGTCCACTGTCACAAAGACCCTGTCTAGATCAGAAGAAATGATAAATCTCTTGGGAAAAAAATACTGTACATGCTATGACAGAGCAGTGTAAATTGCAGAGCTGGAAGGCAATGCAGGTATTTCATCATCTCTGAGTAGGAATACAAGAACCTAAGCACAATTTTCTCTCAAATTCTCATTATAGGCTCATGTAAGTCAGGACAGGTTCACAAGCACAAGCCTGACACAGGCTTAGAAAAGAGGACTCATGTGGCTGGCACAGGACAACAAATCATGGTTAAGTAGTGCAGAGAAGCGAATCAGAACACAGCAGAGACAACAAGGAACATTCAGAGTGTGGGAAGAAAAGGCTGGGGGAAAAAGCACAGAGAAGGAGAAAACACTGTACAAGAAATACTGAGAAAACAAAAGCCCAGCACAACGCTAAAACCCCTGAATAAATAAAAAGAAGCATCTTGAACTGAATATCCAAACCAGGGATTTTTTAACCTTGATCTTTCTACCCTTCCATTTGCCTTCTGTAACTTGGAGCTATTGCTTCACGAGTCCAGTGTGGTGTAAAATCAATTTAATAAACGTCTGTGGTGTGTTCAGGTCACACAATGCTGCTCACTGCTGAGAAGCTCCTAAAGGGATTAACACTTGAGTCTTCAAATAAGACAAGAGCTCTCTTATGCTCACCAGTAATGAGAAACAGCCTTTCATTAATCAAGTACTGTCCACTTCTGCTTGAGTAAAGGACAAGCAGTTTGTAGCTATTAACAAACCTGCAAGTGGGTCAAAATTAAAATGTCTATTTCAAGAAGGATAGAGAGAGACTGTTTGTAAGAGCATGGAGTGGCAGGACAAGGGGGAATGGCTTCAAACTGACAGAGACTAGACTTAGATCAGATATGGGGAAGGAATTCCTGGCTGTGAGGGTGGGGAGGCCCTGGCACAGGCTGCTCAGAAAGCTGCAGCTGCCCCATCCCTGGCAGTGTCCAAGGACAGGTTGGACGGGGCTCGGAGCAACCTGGGATGGTGGAAGGTGTCCCTGCCCATGGCAGGTGGTGGGACTGGATGATCTTTAAGGTTCCTTCTACCCAAGCCATTCTGTGATTCTGTGATTCTCATATAGATGTGCAACAGAAGCCTAACAGTATCTTCAAATAGCTCTGTGGGTCCAGACAACACTGAGTGTTGGTATGTTATGAAATTCTATTTGGACAAAGAACAGCTTTAAAAAGAAGAAATTAAAAAAGAGAAATAAAGGTCTTGCCCTGCAGCTTTTCCTGTTTATAGCTATCCATAAGCTATTCCTTGTAACTCAGAGGAAAGGATACCTGTTTTATGCTTTCAGAAATCAGCCCAGCATATGGTTTTTGGGAGAGGTATTTCTGATATGCTTCCAGGACCATCAATGCAACTTCAGAATGGACAGCCGGATCCAGGTGAAGAGTATTCTGCTAAAAACAGCAACCGAACACAAAACTTTGAGTCATTTAAAAGGTCTTTACAACTGTCCATTCAGCTGAACTACAGAGAAATAAATCCTAATCTCTTCCTGGCTCTTCAAATTAATTATTGCAAGATCCAGGCAAAAATCTTACCCAGTGAAAAAAATTCAGCTCAATGTTAAAGAGTACCAGGCTCACACTGGGCAATACAAAGCCCAACAACTAGATTAGTTTTTAAGATGGCATCATAATATTCACTTTCCAGGTGCATTTTATGAACATATAATAATTAATCCAAAAATCCATAAATGTCATTTTAAATTACATAATACAGAAACATGAACTCTTGCCTTTAAAAACAAAACCAAATCACATCACCATCTTTTTTGTATGAAAACACAGCAATTCCTCTGTCAATTGCCACATTAAAGAGCCATTTTTTCCCCATATGAAAGGGTACAGACATTGCACTGCTACTGCACAGTAAAGAACTCTGTTAATTTTCCATAATATTCGTTTTTCTTTACACATCCACAAGAAACAGGGAGAAAAAGTAAGTCAATATTCATGTACAAGCATCAGCGTAGCAAAGAGAAGAGTTCAGGATGACCAAATGCACAGAATGCAATGCTAAACTAAGTCACTGAACACAGGCAATAGGAATTTTTCCCCAATTTTATTTCTGCTTTTCTCTGAAATAGCATTCAACCTCAACTGAACCCTGAACTCATGGACCTCCTGGAGCAACCCGATATTATGGAGTAATTTTCAATCATTTAAATTATGCTCAGGGTTTTGAAATGTCTCATTTCAATCATTACTTTTCCTGCATTGTGAAAAACAGACCTAGATACCAGCATGCAAACTAAGTCACACCAGTCTCCTACACATTTTTTGGAAGATTCCTCTGTTTCTGCAGCCAAAAGCATTTTATTCACGAGACTCATAAAAATTGTCCTGACAGCTGTTTCCTCCTGTTTATAGAGAAAAAAAGTCCTGCTTACATGTCTCTTTTAAACTCAGATGCAGCACTAAAAGAAAGCAACACAAGCAAATCCTCAGGCAGAGTGCTGTAAAATTATTATGAAGTTCCCATTTTGCACCACAAGGTGTACAGCCGTAACATAAAAGCATGTAATTAACTGTTTTCTAATTCTGCTCAATTCCCAGGTTGAGTTAAACTTTTGCTCTGAAAAACTGAGGAGGTTCAAGGCTCCTGTTTTCAATACATACATGCTCACCAAATCCCCAGTTCAGCCCTTCCAAGATAATGCAGGCCAGTTTATTCTCCACTGTTGTCAGGCTATAATTCAACAACCAGTCACGGATCAGGGCTATCTCGGATGAAGAAGGCTTCCACAGGTAGAGGGGCAGTTCTTTAAACAGATATAAAGAAACCTTTAAGGAGACAGAAAGCAAAAAGTGCAAATCAGGACTCAGCACACAAAAATAATCAGCACTGTGCTCTGCTATCTGAAAGGGTGGTATGACAAAAATACCCCACAGACAGATCTTTTAACACATCCACTCATACCAAGTCATGTCTTATCACACAGCCTGGTACAGCCCACAGGTTCAGCTGGGTGTCTGATTTAAATTATGGACATCAGCACTTACCATACCCACTTTCTCAATGGTCTCTCTAATCCGATCCAGCAGTATAGAAATAATCTGTGTGTGGATGCTGGCAATGGCTCCCAAGAGCTCTCGACCAACCTTGGAAAATGTCTCTCTTGTGGAAAGACTAACATAGGACACCTGAAAAGATAAGAAGATGAGCAGGGAGAAGATGAGCAGCTGCTTCTGGCTGACCTCCACTGACACAGAAATAAAACGTCTTTTGGAAAACACAGGACTAAATTGCTCTTGGTCATCGTAGACAAAGTTGATAAATGCCCATATGAAAACTGAAACTGATTGCCCTAGAAGATCAGAAAAGTTCTATGCCACAGTGCCAAAAAAAAGTCCAATACTAAACACAGGAACAATACCACCACAGGCACTAAAAAAAAAACCCATCAAAACCTACAGAAATAACATCACATAAGGAATTTCATAGCTACAAGTTAGGCCTGCATAAGAAAAATAAAGCAAAAATATTCTTCATCATTTGTTTCATTCTGTCTTTCCCTACAGAAAAGCTGTTCTTTTTCCCAGAAAAAACAAGTACTTCAGGCGATTTTAATTCAGTACTTTTTTAAAGTAGCATTTTTTTAATTCCATGGTAGAACAAACTACAGAAGCCATGAAAGTTTCACATCTTCCACTGCTACAAATTAAAAGAGAATTTTCATTCTTTTCCTGAATGGACCAGTAACATTATTCACCTCGTAGATCTCCAAAACAATGATTTTGATAAAATCCTCATCAACATCAGCCCGTTTGGTTTGTGCCATCTGAGCAAATGTGGTGAGCAGACAGATTTCTTCTGAGCAGTTCATTGACTGGAGATACTTTTCAAACTGTTCAAAGTGCTCTGGATCTAGAAAAAAAGCCAAGTGAAAGAAACATGGTAGAAGTGCAATAGGACATACATCATCAGCATCTATACAGTTATTCACTCAAATCCCAGAGAAGTGATCTGTGGAGAACATTCCATGCCAACTACAAACAAAAATTCTGCAAGTATCTAGCCCCAGGTCTTGATTATGCCCAAAAGCTACAAGGAGAGGCCAGTTTTAGTTTCCTAAATACAGTACAAGAAAAAGTACTGGATGCACTTGTTTGGAATCTATCTCTGAAAACAGAGAACTGAACCTGCACAGGGGGAGGGCAAAGAGATGCTTTCACTCAAATTCAAGGCACGTTTCCTCTTTAAACCCAAAAGAGATATTGCCAAAAGCAAATAAATATTCCATTCCTCAGGGTATGGGATAACAGGAAGGTAAGGATACAAAAGAACCTGTAAAGGGCTTTAAAATGGGGTGGTTTTTTTTATTTCTTCCAAGTAAGTTTAAACAGTCTTCGCAGCAAAACAAACACAGAAAGCAGGATTTGAGCTGTAAGAAGTTTTTGAGAGTGATCTGCTTTCTCTGAACCACAACGTGCCAGAAAACACTGTTTACAGTGATTTTATCATGGCAGCTGAATATACAGAAAAAGCACCCATTGTGGCAGTCAGCTACCTAACCTGAACAGGCATGTGCTCAGCGTGCTTGTGATCAAACACTTGCACTTAGTTTACATTCTATTTTAAGGGCTTTCAAGCGTTTTGCAACTGTACTCCAACCTGAGAAGGTCAGGCTTGTATAGGCAAAACAGCGCATGGAACAGCGTGCTAGAGGATTGTGCAATTTAAGGAAACAGTGTCTTCCAAACAGTAAGACAACCTACACCCCTGACAGATACAGCAGATAAACGGGGTGCCTCATCCATTCACCTCCCTTTCCTAATGCTATTTTTTATCCTTACAGCAGAAGTTACAGACAACCATGTTTCCTCTTGTACTTCAGGGGTCTTTTAAAGTGATGCAGAAGGACATCACAAATGACCACATCATTACTGTTATCTGATAGCACAGCAGAATGACCCACAGTGAGGAGAACAGGTCACCTGTGGGCTCCACACCAACCCTAAACCCACACCAAGCCATAGCCTGGGACTGAAGGATGGGGGCCAGGAATAAGGGAAGCAGAGAGACTCCACCTAAATCCTGTCATCTCACAGTGAAGAAACAGCAACTTCACCATCCACTTTCTACTTGACGCTATTCCATTCCTCTAATCACACTACAATTCAAGTTCAGGACACCCTAAAAATCAGTGACTTCTCAAATCTTGATACTGGCAGCAAGGAAACTGCGATCAGAAATAATATCATAGTATCCTTGGATTAAAAAGTATCTTAAATATTATCTAGTTCAAATCCCTGCCATGGGCAGGGATGCCACTCACTAGAACAGCAACTATGCTCCCAACCCCTATGGATTTGATGCCTAAAGCTTTCATCAACCACCAAGGCTTCATTCCACCTGTAGATTCACCACCCTTTTCTCAAGAGTAATTTGGGAAGGAAAATCACTAAAAAAGGTTCTCTCCCAAGAGAATGCTAATGTCATGGTCTTCCAGGGTATGAATTACAGTAAATTAAGCATTAATTTATTAAGTGTCGGTTAAAAGAAGGTATTTCAGAAGATTAGATGGATTTCACTGAAAGAACTGTTGACATTCCCTGTCTAGATGCTGCTGAAAAACAGTATTATGCTGACATAACCCACTGAGGAGAATGAAGAGGATAAAGAAATCCTGCATCAGCATACCAGGGACTTTGAAACATAAAAGTTAGCTAGAAGCAAAACAGTGCCTGCCAAAAATAATTATACATTTAGAAAAGTTCTATGTTTGCTACTGCAACACGTGATAGATGCAGTAAAAATTTTCTAACAAAATCAAAAATAAAGACATTCTATTGAAACAGTGTAACAGTTACTGTTTTGGCTGGCAAGTGCTTATCAGATCAGCACTTCATAAAGTGCACACAACTATAATCTTGGTATCTCTCTCCCACTCTGTGTAAATTGCCTTAAATATTAACTGAGTTTGCACAGAGTCAAGACATTCAGTTACCTCTCAGGATCACCATTTTCTCCTGCTTCTCCTGTTACCCCTGTTACGTCGGTAACAGCTACCTGGGATACCACCAGCCAGCTGAGAAGTAAAACTGACAAAAATGAGATTTGCTCTCCCTGAAGACATCAAAGAAGCTATGAAGCAGGGAGTTACTGCTTGTTTACTTGTCCCCCTCTCAATCAAGTTCTGAAATATTATCCATGAATGCAGCAGCAAAGGGAAACTAGCATTCCAGCTGGCCTCTAAATAGCTCTGCTATAGCTGAAGACACCACAGTCACTGTGGAAAGCAACATGGGACACAAGTCCAGAAGAAATGAAAATAAAAGGTGCCACTTAGGACAAGAAATGTATCAAAAGAAGGCTTGAGATAAGGGAAACATCCTTGTGGATGATAAGCAGGTAGCCAAAATGTGAGTTACTGAAACCAAAACTACTAAGTTTAGTGGGAAAAAAGAGGACCCTAAAAATACGTTATTTATAGAACTATCAACAGTTCAACAGTCAGTCACAAAAAAAAACCCCAAACCAACAAACAAACAAACCCAACCAAAAAACTGCCGCACCAACCCTAAGTGATACAGAACTCTGCACTTTAGGATTTAAACCTTACTCTCCAAATACTATTGAAGGTCAAGATGGGAAGCGATACAAGAACACACAAGAGGTACCTCCTATAAGTCACTCTTGCAGCTCTGAGGCAGCTAGAGAGAAAACTCAGACAGTAAATCTATCAATTGCTGTTAAAATGACAATTTGGGCAAACAGGTACTGCAAAACCATGAACTGCCCAAGACATTCCTAAGGCCCAGTCATGCTCTCAAGGGTATATTTCACAATCCAATCTGCAAAGAGTTAAACCCATAGCTAATGCAGCAGCAGCTGAATGGATTAGAATTGGTTCTGTGTGTGAGAATTTTACCTTTCAGTCTCTGCTTGTAGTCAGCAGGTTGCAGAGTAGAGCAGAGCTGCTCCAGGTGCTCGTTCTCGGCACAGTGCATGACAAAGAAGAGCCTCCAAAGCATGTTGCTGGACAAGGTTCCGTAAGGCATCTCGGACATGAACAGCCAGACTCCCAACCTGTTGGATTTGAGGAGGCAGTTAGGGACAGTTCCACCCTGATAAATCCTAGCATTTGAAAAGCAGACATCTCTGACCAGCACAATGTGAGGATGTGTATCAGCACCTCAAATTCTGAGCTAACCTCATTCTGAACTGACCAAGACCTCAGAGCTTCTGTCAGATGCTACAATTCATGGCATAATTCCTCCCCACCTTGATGCTACCAATGCACTGAAAAATCCTGCTTATTTCAGTCTTGTTTAAACCTTTAAGTATTTAAAGCTACTCCAAATCCCAGTTTCAAGTATTCAACTCCTCCAAGATGAAGCCAGCAAAGGGACAACCCACCTTTTTGCCTTCAAAACATGTAGAACAGCTCTAAAAAACAGCTCATCAAACTCCAGTTGCAATTTTTCCACGGAGTAGGGGTGTTCTACTGATCCATATTGTTTATTTCCACTAACATACTGGGCCCAGTGATCACTCACATGACACAGTGTCATCCTACACAGCAGAACAAACAAGCCAAAGAAGGATCATTAAGTATGTCACCACCTCATGAAAACACAGGCAAGGGCAACCAGATCAGAGTCTAGCCACAAGAGACATGTCCAACATTTTGCCCTCTGGGTTCCAGAGGTTTCTATATAAATGGCATCAGTCAGATTTCTGTGTTCTCCTTTCTTGGTTTTGTAAGCAAACAAGGCTTAACATTCTGCTACAGCAAATTAGTTTGTGTGTGACCTTTGGAGCCTTGAGGTAACTGTACAGGATGAAATGGCAGTACATGCAGAAACCTCATACAGGGATAATTACACTGAGAAAGTTACTGCCTACATAACACAAAGAAAAAGATGGATTTTGTTTATGATTTGACTGTATTCTCCCTTGAGAACACACTCATAGAAGCCATGTAGAGTGAATGCTAGAGATTTAAAAATAAAGAGCAACTTTTAGGCTTCAATTAGATTTACTTAGTGCAAAAATAAGACCATTTGCAGGAAGCAGATTAAAAACTCCAAAACAATTCTGGGTAAAAATGGAAATAAAGCAGTAACATCGGTTATAGACAGGGGAAATTCCAGGAATTTCTGTTTGTTGGGTTTCAGTGACTACCCGAGACAAACCTAATCACATCACTGATGGAAGTCAGACTGGTATTCCACTGCTCACCTGGCTCCTTTGTACCCATAACACTTCAATTTTGCAATTCCCCACTTTGGATTCCCAGACCGGTTAACCCTGAACTGACCAACTGTCAGAGCAAAACTCACATGACAACTCTTTGGGGAGGGGTTGGGTTTTTTTCGTTGTTTGATGGTTGTTTCTGGGTTTTTTTTAGCAGCTCTGAATATCAAATATATGTATAAAACAGATTAAATCACATGAGAGAGAAAAAATTCTCTTACTTGATGAGCTGACCAATTCTCTTCACAAACTGCCGGTACCGTGCTCTGTTAAATGTTTCTAACCCCACAGACAGAAGTTCCACTAAGGAATTCGCAAAGGCAAAAATCTTCATCATCTCCTGGGGAGATGTCTTTTCGGGAAAATAAGCACCTAAGATGGAGACACAAAAATAACAGTCAAAAAAAAGTGTGAATTACCCATTTTTAAGTAATTTAACAAGCGCTCAAAGCAATAATTAACTATATAGTGAACTGAAATGTATGCCTTGTTTATGAAATGAACAATAAACACCTGCAAAGTATGCAAGTACAAATTAACTATGCAGATAGTAAGACCTCTGGCAAGCAATTATCTTCATGTACTTCCCCATGGATTTTGAAAAAAAAATCAGAAAAATCACAGTAACTTTACAACTAGGAGGCAAGGGGAAAAAGCAGTTCTGAAAGCATTTTTGGGAATTAACTGACAATCAAATCCAAACTAAGGGAAAAGACTCTAATGTTTTGCATGCATATTGCTATAAGGTTTTTATTTTTCCCATACACATGGCATATACTTCCATCTCATCTTTGTAGCCTGTGAGCTGTTGCACCGGTTCATTATTACTTCTCTCAGAGAGTTTCATAATGCAGTAGCACTCTTGGCATTGGTAGTCATTAATATAATTAGCATAAGCAAAATGAAGAATAACTCTTTAGCAACTGATTTACCTCCAGACTTAAACCCAAGGAATTGCTGAAAGAGTTCATGAAATGGGAACTGTGACAACAGAGCAATCAAGTCATCTTCCGAGAGTAGAATCCAGCTTGTTTCAGGATCCTCATCCTATAGACAAACACAGGTGCTGTCAGTAGCTTTACAATAAAACCCATATAAAGGGCTTCACTATTGTACTAATTACAGTTTTGCAAGGAGTAACTGAAATATTTGACTTCTCTCTGCCAATACTCACTTACTGGAAGCTCCACTCTCTACAATTACACCACAGAGATAAAAGTAGAGTAAAATAGAAGTAAATTTCAAATCATGTTATTTAACTTAACAAGTCAGATTTTCTTCATCCACATCAAAAGATCAATAAGCTTGAACAAAAGCATAAAGGACAAAAAACAGAGAAACAAAAGAAGTAATAAGCTGTACCTCTTCTCCTCCTTCATCTACCAGAGTCCAGTTCCCAGATTCCTTCCCAGATGAAGAGGAACTTTTCCTTTCACTTGGTTTCATATGGCACATGAAGTCCACACGATTTCTAGTTTACAGTAACAGATCAAGTGTAAAAGATGAGAAAATTTAAAATTCTGAATTAATTAATATTTCAGTTAAGGGAATATATTAAAAAACCCAAATGCAAGAGCAAAAAAAATTAGCAAGTAAAGCAGAAAGCTGCCTGGCAGGAAAGGCCCTGGGGGTGCTGGTGCCAGCGGCTGGACGTGAGCCCAGGGGTGCCCAGGTGGGCAAGAGGCCAGTGGCCCCTGGGCTGTCCCAGCCATGGTGTGACACAGCCCCAGGGCAAGGCCCATCCCATGTGCTGGCCCTGCTGAGGCACCTCCAGTGCTGGGGACAGCTCTGGGCCCTCAGGACAAGAGAGACATTGAGGGGCTGGAGCGTGTCCAGGGAAGGGAACGGAGCTGGGAAGGGGCTGGAGCAGCAGGAGTGGCTGAGGGAGCTGGGAAAGGGGCTGAGGCTGGAGAAAAGAAGGCTCAGGGGGGCCCTTGTGGCTCTGCACAACTCCCTGACAGGAGGGGACAGCCGGGGCGATTTGGCTCTGCTCCCAAATTACAAGTGATAGGACTGAAACAGCCTCAAGTTGCACTAGAGGAGGTTTAAACTGGTTATTAGTGAAAATTTTTTCCTGGTAATGTGGTCAGGCACCACAACAGATTGTCCACGGCAGCGGTGGAGTCAACATCTCTAGAAGTGTTCAGAAGGCTCATGGATGTGGCACCAGAGGACATGGTTCAGCAGTAAACACAATGGTTCTCGTTAAGGGTGGACTCAATGAACTGAAAGATCTTTTCCAACCTAAATAATCCCGTGATTTTAAATGACTCTAGGATAACCTGGTTCCTGACACGCAGGACCTGTAACTGACAAGCCTCAGCTCTTTTACCAGTAAGAGCAGACCCTGTGGAGGCTCTGAGTTCTGGTATCAACATTTAGAGCATCACCCCAGACACTTTAAGTTAGCTCTTGTTCCAAACACAAGTATCAAAAGGCACTGGCAACATTCCCTCAGGATACGTTGGTTTCCCCAAGCAGTTCTAGAAAGGAAAATGCGAAAATAAAACCCTTTAAAATAACAGCTGTCACTAAACAAAACTCCCACTTAACTCAGAACCAGACTATCAAGATCACAGTGACAACCCTAAACACCAGCAGCTTGATTCTTTGATTTTGAATCTCAAAATTTGGTCAGGGGAGAGGCAAGTTATGTATTTTATCTGGAAAACATAATAGCTTTCACTAACAACTAATTTCATTTACTAGCTTCTCCAAGCACCACATTCCTTCTAGATTTTAAAAATAAAAAAAATAAAAAGAAGGATGGAAAATAGATCAAGAAGTCCAACCAGTGTGTACACCAGCTTAACACCTTTACACAGGAGATTCTGCTGCAGAGACAACATAAAAAAACAGGCCATGGTGCAAAGTAAGAGATACTTCAGAACCCACAGTAACAAAACACGTGGGTCTGTCAGTCTTCACAAACTATTTCACTGCTGAAAGAAAGCTGCATCATACTGTGTACAGCACAAGGAGCTACTGCCAAGGCTGAATTTTAAGATGAATGAGTAACACGAGTTTGAATTAAACTGTGAATCTATTTGTGCCTGATTTTATGACTTTGCCTGCAATGAACTTTCAGAGTTTTACAAGTAGATTGTGTGTTGTGTTTTCTACTCTTAAATAATCAGAACATATTTATAAAATAATGTTCATACTTACTTGACAGGAGACATAAGCAAGGCAAGAGATTGCATGAAATGAAAGACGCCCGAAGGGTTATCCAAGACTTTGATCTGAAATTAAATGCAAAAATCTAAGTCAAACTAAATTGGCAAAGGGCAAATTAATCTTAGCAGAGAAATTCACATTTCTCACTAGCTTTTTGTTAAGAATCCATAAAAGACAGCACCCACACCCTGGAGAAAATATTGCCATGGCAAAATATTGTGACTTGTCCAAAAGAATTACTTATAAGAATTAAAGGAGGGGGAAAAAAATCACATCAAAAGCACCACAAAAAAAAAGACAACCTCTCTCTTTGTTCCCAGACATGTAGGTCTGGGCACCAGGGCTAATTCAGACACTGAGCACAGGGGAAGTCAAAATCCTACCACGTCAGGTTGACTGGACTCAATGATATTACGGGTCTTTCCCAACCTAAATTATTTATTCTATAATTTTATTGCATTGTTTGCCTTTTCTGTTAGTGTAATTGAAGCCCTTTTCCTCCAGCTGTATTTCCAACATTTTCTCCTCTTAGAGGAGCAAGTTCTTTGAAAGAACATCCTGGTGCCTTTGGATATCTGCACTCCCTCTGACCTAGACAAAGTGAACCTTTTCCTTTGCCCCTGAACTTCCCAGGGAAATCCACCCCATTTCAATGTATAGGATACAAAAAAATCTGTTTCTCCTGATCCCTCACACATCACAGAGCTGACTCCCATCTCTCACTTCTCATATACAGCTGCTGCTTCACGTCTAAATACACTTTCCACTTTTTGGGAAACATTCCCGAAACCTGGTGCATGAGGTCTTGACTCTCCTTCATGGAATCTTTCCAGTAAGAGTGAAGTGTGCTCCTCTGTTAACCTGCTCATGGTTGGCCAAACATGGATAAAAGCATTCCCTGACAAACCCCTCACTGCGACCATGATTCCATGCACCTGAAAAGGCAGTGTGGGTCACGAGGGATTAAGCAGGCACAAGACACTCTCCTGTCCTACCCACGCCACTCCCACTCCAACCTGCTGATGATAAAGAATTAAACATTCACACCTGAATGAATGGACAAGCCCAGTCGCTGATGCCAGCTGGACATCGAAGGATGTGGTTGAAGAGGAAGAGATGGTCACCTGGACAGCCAATTCTCTGCAGCACAGATACCTAGAAAGGGATGTATATTGAAGTCAAGTAAATAATTTCAAAGTTCATTTTCTCACAGTCTTGCTAACTAGAGTAATACTGTTCCTTTCTTTTCTCACACTTTCTAACAAACCTCAGTTTTCAGAGCATGTTACAGGAGAACAATATTTTAAATGTTTGCTTGCCTTATGAGCCACAAATCGTTTTCTTTCGTGTAATTATTTTTTCTACACTTGCATTAAAATCTAATTTATTTAGAAATTGGCAAGAACAGAAGTTTCTCAAACATGACAAGTCTGAACAATTCTAATTTCAAAATAAGTGAAAGCATAATGAGTATTATTAAGTTCACTTTGAGCAGTGTTGGCTGCTCAGGTGTCAGTCCTCACTAATGCTGCTTGACTTAATCAGACAAGGGAATCAGTTCTAAAGGTTTGTTAACAGATTCTGTTCCTCAAGTAGAACAAACCTCATCAAAAAAATCATTGCCCATCAGACAGTGAGAGAAAGAGTAACATTTTCACAAATTATTCCCCAATTCATCCCGTGTTGGATCAGATATATCCACGTCTACTCCCCTACCAGTCTCTGCAGCCACATGAGAAGGTCACTGTGAAACTGAGGATCTTCAATAACCCTGCGAGTGAAGCTGAAAAGGACACTGATACATTCCTTCAAGTGGCTCAAGTCTGAAGAGAGATTTTCTGACTGCTTCGAAACTGTAAATTAAAAACAGAATTAAGGAAGCTTTGACAAGAAGTAGCAACATGAACAATGAGTTTGAGGCTGCATAAAAATTTGCTTTCTTTATCTGCAGACACCAAGATATTTCAACACTGCTGTTTGCTAAAACTGACAGAGAAGAATACTTAAGAGTACTTTATTTAATCTTATAATTAAGCCCTGGACACTAATTATAAGAAGAATATACTATGGTTACTCTCACAAAAGGCCTTCCCTCAACATCACCTTTGTAAGAACCACCATTTACTATGCATATACATTATCTGTGAGGTGGAGTGCCAAGGGAGGAGCACTAGGAAAGAAAAATATCTGGGGCAGGAGGAAGAGGAGAAATACTTTAGCTAAAATATTGCATTGGCACGAACTCAAACCAAACACTTAGGATGAAAACCAAACAGATAATTCTAAATATTAACAGCTTAAGATTTCAAATGGCCTTCCAAGAGGAAGTAAAGCTGGAAAAACATCAAGCTCATTTTAGAATTGGGAAAAAGAACTGTATTAGATATTGCCTTGGACAACAGAAGATTGGGAGTTTGGGTGTTCCATCCACACAGTGTTTCTGTACAGTAGTCAGTGTAAGTCTACAGCTCAGACAGCAAAAGTCACTCCTGCATTCAGCTTTTACTGCCCAGGTGATAAAGTCAAGGGAATTTTAGATTTTCCTGTCAGAAAATTGTTTCACTGATCCCTACATAAGATCAACAGTTTTTTGTATCAGAGGAGAAACACTCCAGTACACAAATTCCACCACAAGACTCTGAAACTGCAGCTGCACAAGGTGCTGGGCACCCTGACCAGGACCGGGAGCAGTCCAGACCAGCAAACACACCTTGTTCCTGCTGCTGCAGGGCCACAGATCTCAGCAAGGACGAGCTGCTGAGCAACCTGTAAACATAGGACTCCACTTGCAAGCGGGACAACACCGAAGTGTACGAGTGCAGTGCCAGGGTCTGGTGCACGTGCTCTGCTTTGGCCTCAAACAGCTTCTTCAGCTCCCCAAGCACACTGTCGTTCAGCTCCACTGTCTGGTAGCGGTGGTGACCCGTCACTTTGCACTGATCTGCACACACACCCTGAAAAGAGAGCAAATATTTTATGTCAGCTGTTCTGACATTTTGCCGGGTCACCCTAACAGAAATCAATCATGATATAACCCTCTCCTAAATGAATTTCAAAGCCTTCATAACAGGGGACATTTCATAAATGGAAAAGACAAACATTTGGCAATATCCTAGGTGCTTTTTAGAGCTACTGATTACTGAAGATTCATATCCTTGACTTCTGAAGAAAATATATTTTATAAACCCTCAGTAACTCAGGTTTAGAAACAACCAGAAGTTACATGTCTGCAGCACTGAAAGATGTGAACAAAACCAGGTGTTTCACTCCCAGTGAGTCCACCTGCTTCTTAGTTTATAGATTTTCATAAATATTTGGATCTGCTATTTTAAAGCTAAAACATGTACTGGCACAAGATAAATATTTCCCTAACTTCCAGAATTGATAATTTGCAGCAATTCCGCACTGCATGTTTAAAATATTCAGAAATTTCCTACACTCCAACCTTTTCCCAAACTGAAATTAAAAGCTGAAGCCAGTCTTCCTCTGCCCTGTCTCTAATTCTTCAGCACAAGAAAACTACAATAAATAACACTCTTGTTATTCTTTTCATAAAAAACATTCCTGTTAATCTTTTATGCAACCAAGAAACATTCTTCAGAACCAGCACTTTGAAAGCTTAGCTTGAAAGCAGCCCTGTGTTTCCTAAATTAGCAGAATAAGAATTTTAAATTAGTATAAAGACAACAATTATTCTGGACATAAAAAAAATATATACTGAACTGGGATGAAAGAAAGCAAGTAGCAATCTTAGACAACTCTATGATGACCTTAGAGCATGCAAGAGTGAAGCCAAAATTGCTTTCAGTACAGAAAATTATCACTGCAAACCTGAGAATCCAGTGAGGCTCCATGTTATTGCCCAAGAAAAAGGGAAGAATTGAGATCTGTTCAATTCCTCAACTCTGATGAACTGCACTAACAGAAATAGTAAAATCTACGTTATGCATAAGCGTTCAGCATCTTCGGACAATTTTGATGATGTGTGGGCTAGAAACAGCATCACAACAATTTCATTCACTCCCACTGTAATGCTGAGCTCCAAAGGCAAGGCAAGTGTCACAGAAGGAGTTTGGGGGGAAACTTTTCTGATGTGTGCCCTGAAGAGCTCCATAAACCCCTCCGTTTTGCAGACAAAAATGTTACCGAGTACCATGACCACTCTGGAAGTAAGAAAAACCACAGCACACTTATGGAACAAGTTACTGCAAGTGGATGGGCCTAACACTCCCTCTGAGCTATGGCATTGCTCCTGAGCACAACTCAAGCTCCCCTGCAGCTGCCACTCTGGCAGTGGGAATGACACCAAGGGAAACTGTCCCTGCAGTTGGCAGCAGGCCACATGGGACATCACTGCTACAGTCACTCCACCACATGTCCCCCACGTCTGCTTCAAGTGTCGCGGTACAAACTTCAGCTGACACCACAGGCAGAACTGGGTGTACAGAGCTCATCCTATCTGACCCCAAAAGAGATCACCAACACATATCCCACTGCCCTGTACACGTTAGAGGTTAAAAATCAAACAACCAACTTAAGTCTCAAGAGGATGATACTCTGAAGTACTAGGGGTTAGTGGAGAGACAGAAAGCAAAGGCAATAATCTCTGGGCATGGAACTGGTAGAGCAAGTCCAGAGGAAGCAAAGAAGTTGGTAAGAGGACTGGAGCACCTCTCCTATGAAGACAGGCTAAGAAAGGTGGGACTGTTCAGCTTGGAGAAGAGAAGGAGCATGGAGACCTCACAGCACCTTCCAGTATCTAGACAGGCCTATAGGGAAGCTGGACAGGGATTCTTCACCAGGAACTGTAGTGACAGGACAAGGACTAAAGGGATTAAACCAAAAGAAGGGGAAATTTAGGTTAGATATTAGGAAAAAAAAAATCTTTACTGTGAGTGTGATGAGCCACTGGCACCAGTTGCCCAAGAAGGTTGCCCCAATCCTGGCAGTGCTCAAAGCCAAGTTGGCTAAGGCCTTGGATAACAACCTGGTCTAGTGGGAGGTGTCCCCATTCATGGCAGGCAGGGTTGGGATTAGGTGATTTTTAAAGTCCCCTCCAACTCTTAACATTCTGTGATTCTTTTACAACAAAACAGACTAAATACAATAAACCTGGCAGCAAGTAAAGTTAATTTCCAAATAGTTTGGGTTCAAAAGCAGCTTCAGCAACAGCACCTGTATAGTTTTCTGTTGTTCCTTGAAAGACCATAATCTCCCCTTCGCATTTTGGCAGTCTGTTGTCATGGCCTGCAGCTGTGCCTCAGCCAGCAGCAGCTGCTTCCTGCAGCGCATGTAGTTCAGGAGCAGCTCATAGAACTCATGCCTGTCCTGGTGAGCCACACTCTCGAATTCCTCGGCATAGGAGTCAACATTCTCCAGCCACGAACAGGGCTCGAAGATTTTCAGCTGCTCCCTGGTGAACGGCACCAGCTCTGGCTCGAAGGGGAGCTCTGGGTACAGCCTCTCGTGGTGCAGCAGGGGTTTTACTGCCATGATGGTGGGTCTCTCGTAGGACAGCTCTGAGGACAGGTCTGGATAAACCGACCTGAATCCCGGCCGCGGAACACGCGACTTAGATTTCTCAGAGCGCTGTGAGCTGCTGAGAGGAAGCTTCTCTGAAGAGCAGGTGAGAGGATTTCTAACATCTTGTAGGTTTTCAGCTGCTCTGTCCCGCACAAAGCCCAGCACTGTCTGAGGGCCAGCAGCACTGGACTGAAAGGTACTACTCAATAAATCAGAATTTCCTGATCCACTAGCAACTGCCTCCACAGGGCTCTGAGGTTTGTCCAACTTGTTCTTCTCATTCTTCTCAACACCCCCCACACATTCCTCCTGGGAAGGACCAGCCTGGACCTCTTCTGCATCTCTGGGAGGCTCCAGAGTCACTGCAAGAGCCCCTTCATTTGCTGAAGATAAATGACTTTGGGGGATGTCAGACATATCATTTATTGTTTTCCTATTGTCTACTTCATCTCTGAGTTGAATTTCTTTAAATTCTCTGGGATGTTCCATATGCACTCTCCCAGCTTGAGAAGACCCTTCTGCCACAGGAGGCAGGAAGATATCATCTGGCTCTTGTATCTGGGGCTCTTCACTACTTTTTTTCTTTTTTTCCTAAAAAACAAAAAAATTAACAGTGTCACTGCCAAGTGAATCTCTCCATCTTGCATCCCAAATGCCACCAACACCAAAAGTAGCACGGGTCAGCATTATGAATCCAAAAGCCCTTTTTAATATACTAATTATTGTAATATTAAAGATAAAAACAAATATACCAAACAAATCTTCATTCTTTAGCTGCCCTCTGAAGACTGTCTACCAGTGTGTATTTTCTCAGTCAGCTCTTGCACAAGGCTTCAACATTTCTAAGTAAAAATCTATAAATATCACAGGACAGACTGTTTCATTAACACAGAAAATAATCAACATAACAGAACCCTGACACCTAAGAAGAGTCACTCAATTTCACCATATTGCCAAAAAAGAAAAAAGCTACTCTGTCATCTAGATCCATCTTAAGTTTTACAGAAAATTTTAGTGATTGAAAAAATATCTTCAAAAAAGTAATTGCAGAACAAAGCAAGTCTGGAATGTAACCACTAGCTACATTCTAAAACCATCATGATATTTGAATAATCACTGAAATACCTATTTTCAGCAGGCAATACACATTAGAGATGTAGAAAAACCTAATAGTGCCATTAAAGTTGTAAATTAATTGAAAATTAAAATTAGTTTGAGGGTAAATAATTCCCATAAATCTAATCTAAGGTATAGATTAGCCTCTTTCCCAAAAGCACAGCATAGGAAATTAACAAAGATTTTGATAATCTGTAAATCATGTGCCAACTTGTACAACAAAAACTTGGCAAAGTGATTAGTCAATCTGTAAATCATGTAGAACTAGCAGTTTATCAGGAGCAAAACTGAGGAGTTAGGTCACAGTGCTCCAGTTTTGGATGACCCAGATAATGTAACAATGAACACAGGTGAAATGAGTACAAGCTTTTAATATGGGGAAATAATAATAGGGAAAAGACGACAGTTTTGGAAACCTGCTAACAGTATCACTTATATTTTTACTAAACATCTGAATGTCTTTGCTTTAAGAGAAAGCATAAATGAAAACAGCTCAAATCAAGGCACTCATTCACCTTGATCTCAAGACTAATTTTACTCTGAACATATGGTCAACAGCTCCTTTACAAAAAAAAAAGATTACTCTGGCTTTGCTTTCATACTGTTTTTGATGTATTAAAACCTGTAAACACTTCTGATCACAAAACAGCTCTGACTCACTAGCTAAAGCTGCAGGTGAGAGGTTAAAAATACATCAGTGCAATTCTTTAAGCTGGGACTTGTCATAATAAGCATCTCCTGACAATTACCTCCAAGTCAGTAATATCCACAGGATACTGTATCACTAAATCATATTCATACAGTGTATTGATCCACACATTTTACAAACACATGCTGGTCCTCTCCCCTCTACAGTCTCAACATTTCCTCTTGCAGTCCTCGTACAGAATAAACTCCCTTTATCTCTCAGTATCAGCCTGCGTCCCTCCCAGAAACAGCTGTTTTTAAAATCTAAGAAGTGTCTTTCAGTTCTCACTTTCCTAGGCAAAAAAAATGGCATAGTCATTAAAAGGGATTTCATCTGAGAAAGAACATGAGAAATCAGGTTCTGAACTAACACGGAAGCAAAACCTGCTTAACCCACATTTCAAATAGTCCCAGAACGGTTTGGGTTGGAAGGGACCTTAAACACCATCTCATTCCAATTCCTTCCATAGGCAGGGACATCTTCCACCAGACCAGGTTGCTCCAAGCCCCATCCAACCTGCCCTGGAACACTAGCAGGGATGGGAAGATGACACCTGCTCATTAGCCTTGCCCCATGCCCGACCACCCTCCTCTCCTTGCACATCATCAGTGACCCTCAAATTCTAAGGACACTTATTACTTTTCAGGAAATATCTCTGGAGTAACCCGAGTGCCACCCACAGAAACAAACAGACACAGGGCCTCTTCTTCACCATTTCCAGGTGCACTGGCTTTGCCACCTCACTGTTTGAATCAGTCTGGTGCTGCTGGTGCTGCAGAAGTTTTAACTTTGGGGCTACTATTGTCAGAAAGCCCTGGGCTCCATTCCATCACTTGGCAGCGCCACAGCTGAGCCAGCCATTCTCTCAGCTCACAAGAATTCCAGCTTTTCAAAAGATTACAGCTTTTTCTGTGGCATGGGAATGGGAAAGTCCTTAATGTGACTGACTCGCAAACTGCATCCTCAGGCATACCCGGGTATTAACAGAGGTGAGCACAGTAATAGCAACAGAAATACCAGAAATGGGTCATGTGTAGCTCTGGAGAATTCAGGGTTCTCACATGTGACACCTCCAGTGAATTGTTTCACAGTGAATTTCACCTGGCAGGGATGGCTGAACACTGGAGTCACCACACACATGTTCTTAAAGAAATACCAATGTCATCTGTGACTCACCACCTTCCTGCAGGGAACCAATTCTCTCAGGCAGCAGTTTGAAGGTTTGACTGCCTTGCACATGCCAGGGGGCTGAATCAAAACCAAAACAATGACACGGTAACTCTGCTGGGATTGCTTTTCCCTGCAATCTTTACTTGCCTTCCATTCAGGAAGAACATCCATACCTGACACTTAGATTCAACCCTTATTTTACAGAACACTGGTCAATTAATTCAGTGTTTTCAAAGAGCTTTGACAGTCATGACTTCAATGCCCTTGCTCTATATGGTTATCCATAGGGACAACAAGAAAGAGAGAAACATTTCCACTTTGTGAGGTAGTTAGATCATTCCCACGAACATTCTGTGTAAAGAAAATAAAGCCTTCAGAAAGCTGCCAGTACTATTATCATGAATAAAGAACACAATCAAAACAGAGTAAAAACCTAGGAAAACTGACACTTAAAAACTGCAGCACTAACTTATGAAGAAGCAGTTACACACGGCCTCATGTTCTCAGCACTTCAAAGCCAAACCTAGATGAGATGTAGTATCACAGAAGCACTGAATGACCTGGGTCAGAAGGGAAGTTAAAGATCATCTAATTCCAGCCTTCTGCCATGGGCAGTGACACCTTNGGCGCCGGCCAATGGCAGAGAGCGATGGGCGGCGGGACACGCCCCTCGCGGCACCAGCCAATCGCAGCGTGCCGCTGGGGTGGGGCGGGGCCTCGGCCGTGAGGGCGGAGCGGGGTGAGCGGCTGAGGGAGGGGGCAGAGGGACAGACGGGGCGGTCGTGGGAGAGACGCGGGCAGTCCTTAGGGACCCACAGAGTGTCCATGGGGACTGACACACCGTTCGTGGGGCCACACGGACACTGCATGGGGACACACAAAACAGCCACAGGGACCCACAGATCATGACAGGGACTGNGCAACTCTGTCAGTAGGACTGTCACCCCACAGAACACTAAAACACTGTAAATGCAGGTAAGCTCCACTACTGCACATTCTCTCACCTCTCCCACACGACACGGGACCCCTGAGGAGGCCGCAGGACAGCATAACAAAAACCCTGTTTACATCCTGCTACAGCTCAAGGCCTATCACATCCGTCACCCGCCTGGCATACACGACAAATCCATGGATACGGAGTGCAGAACAGCAGAAAGAAGCAGGAATCTTTTCATGAAACAAAAAAAAACCCACAACGACATCACCCACACNAGGGACAGACGGGGCGGTCGTGGGAGAGACGCGGGCAGTCCTTAGGGACCCACAGAGTGTCCATGGGGACTGACACACCGTTCGTGGGGCCACACGGACACTGCATGGGGACACACAAAACAGCCACAGGGACCCACAGATCATGACAGGGACTGGCAGAGCGTCCATAGGGACCTACAGAGCATCCATGGGACCCTTAAAACGTCCATGAGGACACACAGAGCGTCCATGGGCACACAGACTGTCCGTGGGGACCCCACAGACCAACCACAGGTGAGTGGGGTCTGCTGTAGGGACCCAGAAACCATCCATAGCCATCCACAGACTGTCCATAGGGACCCACAGATTGTCCAGAGGGACTGACAGGCACTCCATGGATGAGCAGGGTCCACTACAGGGACCCAGCGATCATCCATAGGGACACACAGACCATCCAAAGGGACTGATATATCGTCCATAGAGACAAACAAACCCTCCACAGGGACACACAGACTGTCCGTAGGCACCCAGAAATAGTCCATAGTGAACCAGAGACTGCTGTAAGGACACAAAGACCACGCATAGGGTCAGCCCAAGCTTCTGCCAGAGGGAATGCGGCATGAGAAGCCAAGCCCCCACTAGCGAGGATGGGGAGTGTGAGGTTGCTTCTGTCTGCCCCAGGACTGAGACACCTTCAGCACAGCGGGAATGCTGGCTCAGCCCCGAGCCAGGAACTGCTGTGCCTCAGAGCCCTGTCCTGGCACCCAGCCGTCCCCAGGGAGCCGCAGCTGGAGCAGAGCCTGAGCCTCACAGGGACAGGAGTGGCTTCTCCCAGTCCCCAGGAGGATGAGTGCCCCCTGAACTCAGCAGCACCTTGCAGAACACACCACAGTCCAGTTAATGGGCTTGAACAAGCACTGTTCTCTCCGTGGGACCTCGGACTTCGGGCTTGAGAAGTCCTCATGTTATTAGTGTGACCTGGAATTTGTAGTGTCTGTGGGAAAGGTAAACTGTGTGTGGGCCTAGGGGGAAACCTTCCCCAGCACCCCTATTTTGGGATTACTTCTGTGCTTTTAGTAAATGTGCAAGCCAAGGTTCAGCCTCGCTGGGCACCTCTACATCCAGAAAACCCAAACAGCAACTATTGTGCTCAGGCAGTGGAAAAATCCCAGAAGCTGTTGCAGAGCAGATACTCTTCCAGGGCAAACAGCCTTGCGTGGTGTGCAGCTCATGGCTAATCATAAGCACTTCTCATGCCATTCTCTTTTGGGGTGTTTTCTCACACTACTGTGTTGTTATTGAGCAAGGTATTGAAATAAAGGTTCAGCAAGGATGTGATCTTGTAGGTTTCCTTCCCGGAGAGACTACGACACTTTTAATAGGTCCCAAACCCATCCCCGACAGAAAGTGAACAGAACAACTTTTAAAAAGAACGCATATCCACAACACGAGACACAAAACTTATTTTTTAAAATATGTATTTATAGAACTAAGACTACAGCACGCTCCTTCAGAAGAGTATTTGTATCCTTGGTCTTTCAGAAATGAAATAGGATAGCCGATTGCTTGGCATGTGCTTTGCACAACTCACTGTGAGGCAGCAGGGCACATGTTAGAGCTCACTGTCATCTTCCCCACACAAATAAATCCAATAAAAGCCCCAAGGACTGATGGGCTAAGGCACATATTGAAGCCATGCAGATTCAGCTTGAAAAACATCATAAAAACAGCAAATCCTGGTGCTCCAGGTCAGTGACTTGGCACCAGGTTTAGACAGGTAAATTGTGTGTTTATCCCCATGTCCTATGTCCCTGTATCCAGTGTCATAAGGCAGTGAGGAGCACTGCGCACAGGGACATCAGAGAGACCAGCAGCCCTGAAGCACATAAGCTTCTGAATCAAAGCCATAATCATATGTATATATACGGTAACAACAAGGGCAGGACCTTTCAGGAGATCTGGTCAGAAAACAAGTTTCACGGCTCCAGCAGGAGGTTAAGTTTTTTCCAGTGGTGCATAATCAGAACAAGTGCAAAGTCAGAGAATCACAGAAGTTAATTAAATTATAGGATCAGAATCCCAGGATGGTTCGGGTTGGGAGGGACCTTAAAGACTACCTACTTCCAACTCCCTGCCATGGGCAGGGACACCTTCCACTATCCCAGGTTGCTCCAAGCCCCATCAGCCTGGTCTCCAAAGCTTACCAGGGACAACCTGATGAACCTGAAAGCTCACAAGACCTTCACTGGATAGGTGGTTGGAAGAGCTGAACAAATTCCTTCAGATCCTTCCTGGGACCTCCCAGCAGGTTGGACGTGGCACAGCCCCTCCCTGGCTAGATGCAAACCAGCTGCCAGTGTCAGCGCTTAAGCCTGGAGCACACCTACAGCTAAGCCAGACACATGTGCAACTACTGGTGCCCTTCTAAGTCAGATTTCTGAGAGATAGGAGTAAAATTTGACCTAAATGGCAAGTTTAATCCCCACTAATGAAAGACTTTAGGAACAGGCAAAAGACTTCAGGAACAGGCAAAACCTGACATCTGAGAGGGATGTACATACCCTGAACACAAGCCAGCGTGCCCAGAGCATCGTGCAGCGCTCCTCTCAGCACACGCAACCTCTTAGTTATCTACAGAGTGGGAGGCTCCAGCCTTTCTAGATGGCTGCACTTAAGAAGAACCTCAAATCAAACACTTCTTCCGACACAGATCACCCCTGTGTCTAGTCCTTTTCTTCCTGAGCGTGAAGATCCATCCAAGGAGTTTGCTGATCAAAGGCACAGATTTTTAGTAAGCTGAATGTACAAATAATTATCAGAGTCCTCAAATATTCCCATGAAAAGCAGAAGCACTTCAGCTTTATGTGTCTGGGAATAACTGAAAACACCACCTCTGCCACGCTGGTCAGATCAACAGTGTCTTCTGCCTTCTGGAAAACCTAGAGAACAGGTTTAACAGTGTCTAAACCACAGCTGCAGCTCAGACAAGCAACGGTACGGCTGACAGGAACATAATTTCCAATCAGTCACCTCAAAATGTCATCCCTTAACCAATGGCCTTTCTTTCTCCACTGTCCCTCCTCTGTGTAGTTTCATCTCATATTAAATCCATTCTTACAGAATCCCAGAGTGGTTGGGATTGGAGTGAACCTTCAGGACCATCTAATTCCACCCCTCCTGCCATGGACAGGGACACCTTCCACCACCCCAGGTTGCTCCAAGCCCCATCCAACCTGGCCTAGAGCACTTCCAGGGATGGGGCAGTTGCAGCTTGTCTGGGCAGCCTATGCAGGGTCTCACCACCCTCACAGGGAAGAATTTCTGCCTCCTAGCTAATCTAAATATACCCTCTTTTCATTCCCCCTTGTCATTTTACTATCTGCCCAGGTAAAAAAATCCTCCCTCTCTTTCTTTTATACCCCATTTCTTCATCAAAAGTGGGTACTTACTGTGACTGTTAAAAATGTACCAGGCTGTAGCCATCAACTGTGGCATAATCAGGCTCCCCTGAAACACAGAGCAGAAAAAAACCCCTCAGGTTTCCCATGAGAAGTGCTCATTATGTGACTTTAAATGGAACAGAAGCACCACACACTGGCCATCCATGTTAAAGGGATGCGATGCAAGAGTGAATCAGGCTCTAGTCAGGCTGAGAGCCCTGGGCATGTTCACTTGGAGAAGAGAAGGCTCCAGGGAGACCTTAGAGCTCCTTCCAGTGCCTAAAGGCATTCTAAGAGAGCTGGAAAGGGACTGTGGGCAAGGGCTGAAGAGAGAGTTCCTCGGTGGTGCCAGAAAGCCCATAAAGCAGTAACTCACCTGGTGCGCTGGTCGGGGTGGGCAGGGGTCCCCTCCTGCACAGAAGGAAACACAGAGCTGAGGATCGGCGTGGCTAAGGGACTCCCTCTGCCCTGGTTCTGCACCCCTAGCTGGCCCCCCAGGGCTGGTGGGAGGGCAAGAGGTTTGGCCAGCCTGGGCTTTATGGAGACCTGACAGGGCAAGTCATGGTGGGCTCACCAACCCTGCTTGGCAAACACAGGAACTGAATCTGATACAGTACAGGAGAGGAAAAAATAACCAGAAAGCACTAACTCGGGGGAAAATTCACAAGTGAGCCTCAGGGCATGTCTTTGTACACGCCTTTGCCCAGAGTGAGACATCAGGAAGCCATAATTGGACATGACTCCTCTCCCAGTGTGGCAGCCAAAGTGGCAACTCATCCTTAGCATCAGCCTTGGCCCCAGTCATCACCTTGCCCCCGGCAGAAAAACCCTTCACCCTCCCTGCCCAGCTGCTGTCCCACGAGAGTGAATCCAGCTCTGCAGTTCCTCCCTCCACCCACAAATGCTTTAACTCTCCTCAGACAGACAGATCACACCAAGAGCCACGCAAGCAAGTATTTTCCTCTAACACCCTCAAGGCAAGCTTCCAATAGACGGAAAGAAACAAAATATGCCTGTTTTGGGGGGGAAAGCATCATTTGCAATAACAATTGCAGTTGTACATGTTACACCTCTTACCTTGATATAGGTACAGGAGCTGGACTTCTTGCAGGAGTCACATTTCTCTGGGCATTATAGTAGTTTTCATAAACAACAGGAGCTAGGAAAATTTGACAGTAGTAAAGTACAGGCCTCTTACAGACATAAAATACTTGCTGTACCAATATTCAGCTGCTAAGTCTTTCCCCTCTCTGAGAAAATGCTTGATCAGGAAACTAAAAAATGGGACTATTATCTCCAGGGGCTGTCAAAAGTGACAGAGCCTAGTGCTGCATGGCAATGAATGAAATGGAAAATGAGTGTTTTCTGCACACAAAATGATGCTGACCAGAGCAGCCAGCTCCATGAGGAGTATAGAGCAGTAGCACCACTTTGTGAGATTCTACTAAGCTCTTACCTGGAGCCAAACTTCCAGTTTTGCGTAAATTTACGAAAAAATCAACATCCTTCTCAATGCTGCACATTTCTAAACTCTTGCGGATTTCCTCATATTTCTGCAAAAGGGCAATAAAATGCATTTCTATACATCAGGTCAAAAAACAAGGTTTTTTCCCGATTGCTTACCACACATAGGGTGAAAGCCCAGTACTCACCCAGGACACAAGCTTCAGTGTCAGAGGAATCACAGAATCCCAGAATGGTCTGGGTTGGAAAGGAACTTTAAAGCCCATCCAATTCCACCCCCTGCCATGGGCAGGGACAGCTTCCACTATCCCAGGTTGCTCCAAGCCCTGTCCAACCTGGCCTTGGGCACTTCCAGGGATGGGACAGTCACAGTTTCTCTGGGCAACCTGTGCCAAGGCTTCACCACCCTCAAAAAATGTGGGAATCCCAGAGGAAACCCCATTTGCAAGAATTTTGGCCAATCCTTCTGCTTGCCCATTCATGCCGGTATCTGTGGTCAGTCAAGGCCCACAGCCCAACTTGGACAGAAAACACTTTAGGAAAACAAACTGGGCTTTGCTTTCCACGCAGAAAAATGAAGATTTTCAGCTGAGGTACCTCATCATTCTGGACACAGCCCAGGGAGAGCTGGTTGACGTGGAGCCAGAGGGCATTACGGAAGTAGTTGATCCGCTCGCACTCCTGAGTCTCAAAGAACTGAAACGACACAGACAAACCCATCCATAACATCTTTAAAACGAGGGCAAATCTCTTTTGTCCTGATTGCTTCTCAACCCCACGTGTCACAAGAAAGATAACTGCCAGGAGCAGTGGGTGTTGGTCTTCTGCAAGCAGTCAGGAAGCCATGAGTCCTCTGGCTCATCCAGAAGAGCAACGATCCCTCTATGCAATCAGATAATCCAAAGGCAAGTGCTAAGCTTGGAAAATCTGCAGGACTGATGTGGAGGGGACCACCTAGCACACTGCTACCTCTGGGGAGACCAACTCAGCTTCCTAAAGGCAGCACAGGTTCCCGAGGTACCCTGTGCTCCTGCAGTCCCAGTCCACTTCCCTTACACAAGTACCCTTATGTCACAGAATCATTTAGGTTGGAAAAGCCCCCTAAGCTCATCACATCCCACTGTTACCCCTGCACTGCCAAGGTCACCACTAACACATTTCCCCAAGTGCCACATGTACACTTTTTTTAACATTTCCATGTTCCAGGTATGGAGAAATAAAAAAAGGACTGGGGATGTATGAAAACAGAGGTGTATTGACTGGTTGGTCTTCTTGCTCTTTCCAGCCCAGCCGTGTTCCAAGCAGGTTTAAAACCTTTCAAAATTGGCTGGTACACTTCAATTTCACATGCTTTTATAAATTCCCATAAACATACACACTTGTTACCACTTACGACCTTTGCAACACATGGAGAGGAAAACCTCCACATGATCCATCTGCCAAAGTGAAACTGCTGCTTTCCACTCCCCACCACAGAACCGTTGGGGTTGGAAAAGCTGTCTCAGAACATCGAGTCCAACCACTGATCCAGCACTGCCAACCCACCACTAAACTGTGTCCCCATCCTAGAGGCTTCCAGAGAAGACACCAAAAGCACACCAGCACAGAGACACCCACGCACACCACACAAAACAGACAGCAAATTCCAGTTCAAAAGGGAAAAGCAGAATAGCAGCCTGATGAGAGGTAACTTGGAAAGGGATTAGCACAGCTGGGAATGGGAAAGCTCGTTGCAAGCCTCAAGCAGATCTGGCATAAAATCTCAGTCTTTGCAGTCCCTGTCCATCCCTCGGTCACAGGTCACAGGCCAGCAGCAGAGCAGCTGCTCAGCCCTCTCGTTAGCAGTCTGGAATTCCCCAGCATGTGCTAGAAATCCCTGCTGGACCACTTCTCTGTGAGGCAGTCTGCTTCAGGCTGATATGTCCCCTCAGTGGGGTTCCTACGCTGCTTCAAAGTCTCTGAGACACAAGGTGAAAAGCTCCTGGCACAGTGGAGATGGCTTCACCTGCATCTCCTGCCACCCTCAGCCTCTGCTGAAAAGTCTTGTAAAGTCTTCCAGAGTTTCAGACAGACTCTTCCAGCTGTTGTTGAGGCTCTAGGATGTACAGGCCTGGAGACACTGAGTATCCAGAGGTGACCACAGTTGTTCAAGGTGACACCCACGCCAAACATGCAAGCAGGAAATGGGCAAAAATGTCACTACCTTGACTCTGCCAATTTTAGAAAGTGGTGGAAAATAAAAATAATTTAAAAATGGCGGAAACCCTGAAGCAGTGGGGCCTTGAATCCAGAAGCGAAGCTTGAGATACACACACGGGGTTAGCTGCAATACATCCTGCTGCTTCACTGCCAGGGGAATACACTGCAGACAAATCTGCACTGTCCCTGAGGTCTGCAGCCAGGATTGCAAACCCAGAGGACCACGCTGCTATGTGGAGGTGTCTAGGGGCCTTTACCTCACAAGCTTTGATGTGCTCGTTCTGCCACTCTTCCCGGATCTTCTCCAGTGTGGTTACACTCTGCTGGTAACTCCTGTCTGTGAGACAAATCACATTTCAGCTGAAGGTGTCTCTGCCCAGGGCAGTGGGGTTGGAACAAGATGATCTTTAAGGTCCCTTCCAACCCAAGTCCTTTTATGATTTTGTAATTCCATCATTAACATTCATTAAAAAAATCTCTTCACTAGGAGGTAATACATGAAGTTTGAAAAGGCAGGGAGATCAGAGGTAAAGCAGAAGGACACGGCCTTGCTGGGGCTGTGCAGGCTTCTCCAGGGGAGTTGCCCACTGCCGGTATCTTGCGCAGGTGATTCCAAGGAGCCATGTCCGACCCAAGAGCTGGAGCTCAGCCATGAGCCACACCCTGGTTTCAAAACCCCCTGCCCCTGGAAACACTTCCCTTGTCCTCCCAGCATGGCATTTCCACACTCACCAGTGTCCTCCAGAGCTGATTTTGTCTGAGCCAGCTTCAGGAACAGCTGCCAAAAACAGGAGAGAGAAGGAAGGTGGAGCAGAGCCTGGGTGCATCACCAATGGCACTGGGGAACATCACCAGGCACCCCACCTCACCCCAAAACCCAGAACTGGGAGAAGAGCTGCGGGGCAGGAGAGCTGCAAGAAAAGACATCCCTTTTCCCCCCTAACCCACAGCCACCCACTTCCCATACCTTCTCCTGCTGCTTCTGCGTGACCAGATTGGCGTTGCGGTGCACAGCCTGCTCCGCCTCGTCCTTGTCCCGGCAGCGCTGCTCGTACAGACGCTTGGCCTAGGACAGACACCAGGAACAGTGAGATGCAGGCACACCTCAGGGGGAGGCCTTGGGGAAAAGCTCGGCCTGCGAGGGAACAGGCTGCCTGTGGAGCAGGGAATGGCATTAAAGGTGCCCTGCAGTTTGGGAAAAGCCTCACAAGGCAGGCTGCTCCTGGATTGCAGTGAAAAGCTTATGGCAGTCCAGTCCATGAGCATGTCCAGAGAAGGGCTGGGGAACAGGCAGGAGCAAAAGTTTGACGAGAAGGAGCTAAGGGAGCTGGGGGGGCTCAGCCTGGAGAAAAGGAAGCTCAGGGGAGACCTGGCTCTCCACAACTCGCTGACAGGAGGGTGCAGCTAGGGGGAGGTCAGGCCCTGCTCCCAGGGAACAAGGGACAGGAGAAGAGGAAATGGCCTCCAGTTGCATCAGAGGAGGTTTAGACTAGATATTCCGAAAAACTTCACAGAAAGGGTTTCCATGGCCTGGAACAGGCTGACTAGGGCAGTGGTGTAGTCACCATCCACGGAAGTGTTCCAAAAAGGTGTGGGATGTGGCACTTGGGGAGATGGGTTAGTGGTGGGCTTGGCAGTGCTGGGAAAATGGTTGGACTCAAGCCTCTTAGAGGCCTTTTCCAACCTGAACAATTCTCTGATTCTAAATAATTTGTATCCAACCCTGCAATGCTACCACTGCCTGTGTCTTTGGCATGCTCTTCGCTGTTTCTGAGCACAGCCTGCACACCGCTCACACAGACACAGCATTGAGAGTCACAGCAGAGGAGGAAACCCCTCTCAGTTAAGCCTGTCCCAGCACTCTGTGTGTGTGTGCGCGTGTGTGTGTGTGTGAGCAGCATCAACCCACATGGCAAAACACAGCAGCACTTTTGCTTTACCTCCATGGTCTTCTTGTACTGCAGATTCCTGTTTTTGTGAATCGCCTCCATTATCAGCTCTATCTGTGAAGACAACAGACCTGGGGTCAGCACATCACTGACCATCAAGGCTCCCAGACACGCTGTGTGGCTTAGGAGTGGAAGAGCCACAGACCACACTGAGATATGTTTAAGGACCTCCATTTACCCAAAGCATCTTCACAAAGCTCATCTTTTATGCTTCTGCCTAAGCCTTGAATTGTGCATGCAAAGGAGCTCTACAGACTAAATCCAAGCAATGTACAGTACTGTATCACCTCCACGGACTCTGGCAAAACTGGGAAGCCCACTCCCCTCTGCCAGGTCCAAACCAGTCCCTGGTTCTAGCAGTTTTTCCTGGTTTTCCAGACAAAGAAATCTCAAGCCAGAAGAAGTTAAAAGGCTCAGCCGTTTTAGCAGCCCCTATGGAGATCATATAGCACTATAAACAAATGCTTTAAAAACATTTCAGTGCTGTGGCTGGCCCCAAAACACACACGAAGAAGACATGGAAGTGAGAAGAAGGAAGTTGGAGGTTACTACACAGTTGAACACAGTTACTACACATAGGAAGGAGCTCAGCACTTCCCAGCAGCGCAGGCAGCGGCGGTGTGGTGGGGGCTAGGGCAAGGCATGAGACAGCACCAGGATCAGCCCCCTGCTGGGTCAGGATCAACACCCTGCGGGAAGGCACGTCTTCCCACGGTGCCTGACCTTCTTCCGATGCAGCTTCTGCTTTTCCCTGAAGTCCTCCATCTTCTTTGCTTCCTCCCGAAGGGTTTGCGCCAGCTGGATGTGACCTTGTCCCACATTGTCTATCTCTGCAAAGAGAAAATAAATTCAGTGTTTATATATATATATTCCTAAAGAGACTCTTTCTCAAGTCAACTTACAACACATTGCATATCCCCTTTCAGAAACATGAAAAAGCAGCAGCTTCTTTGAAGCAACCTCCGAGCAGTGCTCGCCAGTGTAAGGATCAGTCCTGCTGGGACCTGCCCCCCAGTCTGAGAAAACTCCAGGCAAGAGGAGTTACTCAGACAAGAACAGCCACATCTCGCCCTCGTGCAGGCATTTTTCAACACATTGCACTGCCCCAGGCCAGCAGGCAACAACTTGGAGCACAGAAAAATGAAGGCTAAAACAATCTCAAGCTGCTCCCGCACTGTGAAGCACCACCCCAGCAAGCTCACCAAGGGAGTGGAGCCAAATGGCAGCTCATGATTCAACCCCCAGAGCTGCTCCAAACCCACAGCTGTGAAGAGTCAGCAGTGGTGAGGGAAGAGCCCTGTTAGGGAGCTCCACAGGGGAAGCAGAGAAACCTGCATCGGGCAGGGGGTGGACTGGGCACAGGACAGCAGAGTGCTCACCCTCGAGGTGCTGTCTGGTGATACCTGGCAGGATGTGACACACGACGATGTGTGGTGGCCAAAGCATTGTCTTTTGGATGCTCCAGTTAGAATCACACAATCATTCAGGTTGGAAAAGCCCTCTTACGATCCTCAAGTTCAACTGTTCCCCCAGCACTGCCAAGGCCACCACTGACCCATGTCCCCAGGTGCCACATCCACATGGCTTTTAAATCCCTCCAGGGATGAGGACTCTACTACTGCCCTGGGAAGCCCATGTCAGGGCTGGACAACTCTTTCCACAAAATAATTTCCCTAATATCCGATCTAAACCTGTGCTGGCACAGCCTGAGGCCGTTCCCTCTCCTCCTGTCCCTGTTCCCTGGGAGCAGAGCGCGACTCCCCCGGCTGTCCCCTCCTGTCAGGGAGTTGTGCAGAGTCACAAGGGCCCCCCTGAGCCTCCTCTTCTCCAGCCTCAGCCCCTTTCCCAGCTCCCTCAGCTGCTCCTGGTGCTCCTGCCCCTTCCCCAGCTCCATTCCCTTGCCTGGACACGCTCCAGCCCCTCAATGTCTCTCTTGTCCTGAGGGCCCAGAGCTGTCCCCAGGTGTGAGGTGTGAGTTACTGTGCGTTTGTGAAGAGGACAAGCCTGTCTAACAAACTCCAGATGAGCTTCCCATGCACAGCTTCCTCTGTACAACATAAAGATGACCTCTGAGCTGCACCTGGATCTGAAAGCCCAGGCGATCCCCAAAATGATGCCCCGTGGGTCTCCTGTCACACCTGTGCCCTGGCTCACTTTGTCCCAAACCCCACACACTGGGGTGAGCCAGGCCAGCAGTACAGCCTATGCCTGTCCTCAGCATTGCACAACTTTAGAGATTTCTCTGCTCTTTTCTTCCCAAGCAGTTGCCTTCAGGCAAACTGGCAAACACAAAGAATTACTTACGTTGCTTGAAAACATCGAGGGATCTCTTCAGCGTGCTGAAAAACACAGGCAGGGCATTAAAAAGGGTGGGAAAGCACAGGCAGGCACAGGCGTCAGTGTGGCAGCCCAGAGTATTCCTCTGACTGTCCAGGGGGGTTTGGAGCCCCGCCAGACAGTCTTGGAACTCGAGATGAAAGCCCAGAATTCTATGTTCGAGCCGTGTCCTTGGAGAAAGCTGCCCACATTGAGGGAAGAAATACAAAACGGAAAGAAAATGTGTAATTAGCTTATCACTGGGTGAATGTAAGTTTTAGATTTATGGAGGTATGAGAGAAAAAAGCAAACATGGAGGGCAAAGGGCAGTGCCCCTTCCCCTTCCTCTTTCTTCTCTCTCCTCCATCTTCTGCTGTGACGATGGTGATGGGTACTGGTGGAGGTAGCACTGTCATGCTAAGAAAAGGTAAAAATTAATTGGGAAAAATTAATAAATAATAATACGTTGTAGAACTTGGTTGGTTTTCCTAAAATAGATAAGAAGGTAAAGACGTCCTTCTTGGGCGTCACTCCTGCGATGTATCTCGGCGGAGCAGGTCGCTGTCGGCCAGCTCCAGACACTTTGAGATAAGAAAAAATAAACAACCTGAACACGAACTCGCAGGCATCTCTAATCTTTCTAGGCTCTGGCATGGGACTTTCTAAGATCAAGAAACAGCCATAAAACATCTTAAAAACTCGCCGCCATACATCAGTAGAGCACCTCTCCCAAAACAGAGCTCACTCAACAGTGGCCAAAGTACCTCAAAGCACATTTATTTATCCTCTCAGCACCTCCAACTTTTTCCCCCCTCTAAGCAGGTATAACACAGTTCACTTGGTTTGAGACCTGCTTTACATTTTTCTCAACGCTGGATGTTATTAAAAACTCAAAGTTTCATGACAGATGTTTCAGGCAACCTCCTAAAACCATCATTTGTAACAGATGAACAATTTCAACGTAGTGCGTTTGCCAGTGGCTGGAAAAGCAGGGAGCTTTTCTCCCTATTAACATTGCACAGTAAAGATGTCAGAAACATTCTATATGACACATCAATATAAAACTGTAAGTAAATGACCAGGGAACAACAGACTGGGCTTGTAAAAAGTACAGAAACAAAGGAGGAAGCAGAAGGCGCCAAGAGTCTCTTGGGAAACGGAACAAACCGCAGTGGCCACAGCATGCTGGGCTCTGAGGATTTGCACAGCTTGAGTCAAGGAAGTACCTGTACTTCCCTCTGGCACAAAACCTGCCCGGAGTTAACCCAAGGTCTCCTGATCCTTAGCTTTCTGCAGACCCACAAGCCCACACCCCCTGAGCGTCTACAGTGCTTTGGTTAATCTGTGGCTGGTGGGAACTTGGTGGGGTCCAACTCAAAGCAAAGTAGAACCCAGCTGGGCACTGTTCATTCATGAGAATGATTTCAGCCCATCTTCTGAATGTCCCAATCACATTTCAATTCTGTTTTGTCTCCCACAGCTTCCTTCTCGTCCTCCTTGGTTGCTCCAAGGACACCTATAAACACAGAAGACTGTGAACTTACTTCAGCTCTGTTTGCCCACAGGGCTTCTTCTTGGACAAGTTAATGAGCTCCTTGCCATATTTTTCTTCTATAATTGCCCTGTTGAGGAAAGAGAGAAATTATAAGGTCATGAATTATCAACTGGTTTGGGTTGAAAGGGACCTTAAAGCTCATCCAGTGTGACCCCCTGCCATGGGCAGGGACACCTTCCACTACCCCAGGCTGCTCCAACCCCCTGTCCAACCTGGCCTTGGACACTGCCAGGGATCCAGGGGCAGCCACAGCTGCTCTGGGCACCCTGTGCCAGGGCCTCACCACCCTCACACACAGCAATTCCTTCCAAATATCCCATCTAACCCTGCCCTCTGTCAATGTGTACTCACTGTACCTGGCACTAATCTTTAGGAAAAGCACCTGAAGAAGAGACCAAATCTTGTGAGGTAACAGAAATAACACCTTTGAGTGTTATCACCATATTATCTCCCCCTCTTGGAAGAAAGGAAAGAGGAAAAGAGAGCCCATGTGTTGCAGTGTAAGAGCACCCATTTCTTTGCAGCTGCTTTGAAATCCCTACAGACAGCCAGGACTGGACTTGCTCGGTCAAGTGTAGCTCTCTCCATGTGGGCAACCCGAGCTGTCTGTGGCCAGTGGAAAGGAACAAGTACTGCTAGAGGCTGCCATTAAAATGTGTACTGGACAAAACCAGTAACTTTCTAAAATGCCTTAACTCCTATCACAGATGGAGACCCCTCTGTGTTTGATTTCTGGAGTTTGGCTATGAAATTCACCTAGCTTGACTCTAAAAACTCCAGAAGCTAATAGCAAAATTGAAAAAATATATATTATAGATTGATCTTTTTTTTCCTCTCTCTAACAACACTCCCATGCACTTAATTCGAGAAAAAACATCCAGCAGGCGCATTCTCCATAGCTGGAACTGTGTAACAAGCTGTGCTGAACAACTGGGCCAAGTCCAGAGAGTGGCAAATCCAGGTCCAGCCTCTGATCTCCTCCTGGATAGACACTTCAGTGGCAACCTACACCTCCTTCAAGAATGAAGAGGACACAGGGTGTGGAGGAGGCTTTTGGCACTCTCTGCACTGTCATGGATGGGTGAGACGTGGTTCTTAGGGTCCACTTTCTCAGCTGGAAGGCCCAAGTTTTTCTGGAACATGGGATTCTAGCCTGAACAGATGTAGGTGCATTAGACACTATCAAGTGCAGTTCTCCTCCTGTTCATCACCCTTATGTTTGTTCCAGGCTGCTCTGTACCAAGTCGTGCAGTCAGAGGTTGGTTTTCTCCAGCTGCCATTACCAAAATGACATTAATTCAATGTAGTGTCCTACAATGCTCTTCATATTCAGCCATTGCTAACCAGGAGAACCATAAGGGCAAAATACACAGCCAGATCATCTCAGCTGTTTTTGTAGCCACAGAACCTCTGCTTAGGTCGTCTCCTCTGATTAATAACAGCATTAATAACCTAACCCTACCACTTTTTAACACTGAATCTGTGGGGCATTCATAGTGTACAAAGACAAAGCCAGGACAAAACTGTGCCTCTCCTAGGCCTAGATCTTCCAACCTGATCTTCTGCAAGGTGAGCAGCAAGGTGAACTCCATAGGGTAGCCTTTTAACATACTGGACCAGTTACACATGGCAGAAATCAAACTGGGAATACCCGGAGAAGGGAGTAGTGCCACAGCAGCACTTCCAGGCTCAACCCAACCCGTTGTCAAAGGCAGCTCCCTACCTTTCCTTCAGAAAGTCTTCAAACTCTTTGCAGTTCTTCCTGCCATCGTTCAGGTGCTGAATGATGCTGTCGTAGCCAACTGTGCTCGTCAGATCTGTGCTCTGAAAACACAGGAAGAGGAGTCATGTCTTTGTCAGTGCAATCCAGGGCCAGTGCCACCTCCTGAGGCATTTGCACAGGCCATGGCTCAGTGGGAGCAAGTGTGCAAGTGCCTCTTTATGAAATAAAATCTTTTCTTTTAGGGGTGAGAGACACTCCAGAGTGAGAACAATGATGGCAACTTGAGACAAGGTACATCTATGCCACTCACACTTGCCACAGGCTTCTGAAGGGTCAGTGTTTTCTTCCAAATTATTCCTTAAAAACATATATTGCCTTGATGCATGAAGGAAAAGGAAAAGGAAAAGGAAAAGGAAAAGGAAAAGGAAAAGGAAAAGGAAAAGGAAAAGGAAAAGGAAAAGGAAAAGGAAAAGGAAAAGGGAAAAAAAGTGCAGCAATGATGTAGGCTGGCTTACTATACTCCCATTCTTTCCCCATTCCCATGCATGGAAGTATCTTAGGACAAAAAATGGATTTTTGCCCTATGATTTTTGAGGATTTACCACCCTGGCCCAAAGGCAGGGCTCCTAAGTGCTTTGATAATGCACAGAGATGCTCAGACCGTGAGCTCTCCCACTCTGGGCAGAGCCTGAAGCAGAAGCAGTGAGCTGAGCAGAAGGTTCCACCTGTTGTTTTCTGGAACAAAGATTCGTGCCATATCCACATGCCTTTTGAACATTTCAAGAGAAAAAACACAGGGAAAAATAAAGGGGAAGAGGCTGCAGAAAGGGAGCAGTTGTGGGAGCAGGTATGAAGCTCAGCAACAGGAAAGCAAAGCCACAAAAGGTTATCGAGAAACCTGAAGCGGAATAGTGGCAAGATGGAGAGATTCAGGAAGTGGTTCAAAGCCAGGATGAGAGTATGCAGAGATCTGTCATAAAAGTGTGGGCAGCAGAAGAGGGGATTTCTCAAGAGTTTATTCCTGGTTCAATAAATGAGGAGGAGCAGGCCTGGTATTTGTGATAAAGGAAGGATTTAATTAAGTGGAATTCCCTATTCAAGTACTTGACTGCCAGTGACCAGAAAGCAAGAAGTGAAGGGGAGATCTGGTGGAGAGGGGCTGGCAGGAAATCCACAGGTATCCCAGATCAGCTTTGCTCTGTCTGTGGGATGCATAGGAAGACAGGACTGCGGAGCAGGACCTAAGCAGACCCAAACATCCACAGATGTCCCTCCAAATTAGGTTAGTACTGATAAACCCACAACCAGCTCTCAGGTTGCTCTACATCTTCTCTTACCAGGTCTGTGAAAAGGAAACACTGCACTGGAGTCAGTCTTCATTACGTTTGCAAAACAGAGGAACAACCTAACTTGAATTCCAATCCCCAGTTTCCAAGGAAACAAAATGGATGCAGAGCACAGCACGGAGGCTCCTCCATCCTGCTCTGCTGCCTGGGACTCTTGGGCTCTCTGTGCCAGGCAGAAGGGTCAAGGGAAAAACTGGGAGCATCCGTCAATAATGTGCATTAAGCTCCTTGTTTTATCACTCTTCCTTCTGCAGTAGGATTAATTCCAGCACATGTATGCTTCCTAAGCACCCAAAGCTGGACCAGACCTCGGGGTGCAAGGTGTTACATGAAACATACAGAACCATAAAATCATTTAGGTTGGAAAAGCCTCTAACACGATCAAGTCCAAGCATTCCCTGGCACTGCCAAGGCCACCACTAACCCATGTCCCCAAGTGCCACATCCACATGGCTTTTAAATCCCTCTGTGGGAGGCTTCCATGGCAGGAACACTGGGCCCAGACGGAGCTGGGCAGGGTTGTATGGTGTGAAATCAGCCTTTGCAGCACCCTTCCAAGCAAGTGTGGCACAGAAAGAGTCAAAAGGACCAGCATGACTGGCAGTGTTCAGCCTGGAGAAGGCTCTCAGGAGACCTCGGAGCCCCTGGCAGTGCCTAAAGGGGCTCCAGGAGAGCTGCAGAGGGACTTGGGACAAGGCCTGGAGGGACAGGACACAGGGAATGGCTACCCAGTGCCAGAGGGCAGGGATAGATGGGATATTTGGAAGGAATTCCTGTCTGTGAGGGTGGGCAGGCCCTGGCACAAGGTGCCCATAGAAGCTGTGGCTGCCCCTGGATCCCTGGCAGTGTCCAAGGCCAGGATGGACAGGGCTTGGAGCATCCTGGGACAGTGGAAGGTGTCCCTGCCCATGGCACGGGTGGGACTGGATGGTCTTGAGGGTCCCTTTCAACCCAAACCTCTCTGGGATTCTGTGACTGCAAAGGCAGGGCGGGCAACAGCAATGGAAGAGGAAGTGCTACACGGCAAGCACGGAGCCATGGGCACAGAGAAGATGGTTTAAAAACATAATAAACTAACTCAAAGACAGGTATGAAGGATGGGGAGTTGCACCAAGCCCTGGCCAAACAGAGCACAAGCATCTCTCCTGCTGCTCTCCAGCACACATCTGCCCTGGTCCTCCCTGCTGGGCAGAGCTCTGAGCCCACGTGCTGTTTAGAGGACAGCCCATGGAAACTGCAAACAGATGATTTCAAGGTGACAAAGCAGCACCTGATGTTTCCCGAGCCCGCAGGAACATGCACCCCCCTTCCTTGTCTGCTGCCTGGATTTACACCCAATGGTCACAGTAAGGGGAAGGAATTTGTGTGCTCCTTGTGATGTTTTGGGGTTTGGTTACACTTTCAGCCAAAAGAGTGGCTAAAATGCTCTGGAGGGGATGTGAAAGCACATCATGATCTTGTCTGAGTCAGAGCAAGCTGCTGAGCTTGATGTTTCCATCTTCTGCCCCACTTTGTATGGGAAATCCCTGCAGACACACACCCTATGGAGCAAATGGCACTGGAGAAACATAGAAACATGGAAATACTTAAGTTGGAAAAGCCATCCATTAAGTCCATCCAAAAGACCATTAAGTCCAATCACTCCCCAGCACTGCCCAGCCCCCCACTAACCCATGTCCCCAGGTACCACATCCACATGGCTTTTAAATCCCTCCAGCGATGGAGACTCCAACACTGCTCTGGACAGCTTGTTCTAGGATTAATAACCCTTTCCATGAAGAAATTTTCCCTAATGTCCAATCTAAACCTCACCTGACACAACCTGAGGCCATCTCCTCTCCTGCTGTCCCTGTTCCCTGGGAGCAGAGCGCGACCCCCCCGTCTGTCCCCTCCTCTCAGGGAGTTGTGCAGAGCCACAAGG
>VYXC01009189.1:0-47333 GCA_013397175.1 Platysteira castanea
GATTTTTTGAATTTATTAAGATGCTCCTGTGAACAGGAAGCTTATAAATGGTTATCCCTACACTTGAATCCAGCTCTAGATGTTCAACATAATTAAGAGAATCAGGAGTATTAAACAGCTGAAGGCTTTAATGCCAAGTCAGGGTCTGAAAGCTTGCTTTCAACTTTAGACATAAGTACACACCTCTGTCTCATCAGGGTGGCTCTATTCCAGGGTCCCAAGGACCTTTAGGTTTCTTGGTGATGTATGGTTCCTTTAGCTATTGTGTTTAACAGAAACATGCTTAATTTTTTCTGCTTGTCTTTCACTTCTTACCAGGGGAATTTTTTTTTTTCTTATTCCATAATCATGCATGCCTGGCTGTACTTCTGGGCAGATAAAACAAAGAAATCCAAGAATAAGGAGGCAGGGACCTGCCACAACAGCTGCATCCTCCTGGACAAGCCCTTGGGACAATGGCAGTATGATGCAACTCCCTCCCACCCACCTCTGAGGAGGGCTGGTGCTGTTGACCTTCTGGCCAGGAGGGTACCTGGAAAAAGCAGTATGCCATGAGCAGGTTTTCCAGTATAATGGTTTAATTTACATTATTAACGAGGCTTTCTTTTCCAATTAGCACTATTAGTTGCTTTAAACACAAACTGGACAAACAATGAATTCTTGGCTCCATACATCTGGTGTGTTCTCTTTTGCACGTGACCAGATGTCAAATGTTGGAAGCCCAATACTAGGTACCCAATACTGACCCTCTTTCACACATGGGAAATCAGTAAAATTATGAATAAATTCATACAGGGATTTTGTGTTATATCTGGAGTTAGAGATTGACACTTGCTACTTCAGTCTACATAATTTCTTTATTATTTTTAATATTTAAATATTTAAATATAAAGTCATAAAATGTAGGAAAAAGTAAAAGCAATACTTTTTAATAATAAAAAGAAACATATTTTCCTTGATTTCTTTGGTTTTTTAAGAAAAAGATTCAAGCAATCAATACTTTTACTGGAAGGGTAGAATTATGGAAATTATAAAACAGAAGTCAAATTTAAAAATTATTTTTCATCACAGCATTCAGTGCTCTTAATCATAAAGATACATGTGGGAGCTAAATGGAAAACAAAACTAACAGAAGAAATCAAAATAACCCTGCTCTGTTGAAAAAAACCCCATATGATATGCTGCTTATATTAGGAACTTTTCATTTCTTATGACAAAGTACTACAGATGAATTTAACGGTATAGAGAATTTCAATTCTCAACACTGTGTCTGGGAAGACACAATAAAGAGGCTCTCACACCTGCCAGGTTCAGCAGAAAGGAGGGGAATAATTTTTATTATTGACATATCTCACATTCTTATGCCCGTTCCAACTCCACAAGGGATTGGAGGACATGTCACTTCCTTCTCAATCCCACTGGAGAAAAAAGATGCTCATCAAAGTTCTCTTATCACAAAAGGAATGAAAAACAGAAAATACCGTTAAGTAAACATTGGCTATTATTTACATGAAACTGTGTGAAAGAATCTGACTCCAAGGTTAAAAACAGAAGGCTTAGCAAAAACCAGGGCAACACAACACATACTCAAAATACTGCTTTTCTTGTTTAATGCAAACATTCCAGCACAGACCAAGACATCCTCACATCCAGAGAAGGGGAATTGAACAGAAATTCCATCCAATTTCACATCATGAAACACGCTCATGCTCTGGAGACGGTAAAGGTGATTCTAGTTCTGTCACTCAAATCACAGGGCTGGGAAGCAGGGCTGTCCCCCACACTGACCTTCACTAGAATATCGATGTATGCAGCAGATGGCCACTATCAGCATGTGCTGTGCTGTTCTGACACTTCACAACCAGCACAGGTGCCAAGTGCCAACACTCTGTGCCAGTTCCAGGTAGATTTGGCCTCTGGGAGAGATCTGGGTTTTCTTCAGTTGGAAGAGTCAGCACCAGTAGTTTCAGATGAGTTATCACCAGGGACTTGGTGTGGAACCAACATTCTTCTTTGTTCATCAGGGAAATTTCAGCTGAACATTAAAATATCATTCTCCAAAAGTGGGTTGAGCTCTTTACTCTCTGCAACTTCAGAGCTCTGAAACACCAAAAGGTTTGGTTGCATTTTACCTGACATCAGATATTACTATTTTCCGCAAATGTTCCAGAAGAACTGATGAAGATTTGATGGATTAATTCAATACTTTAACTTTGTAGAACATTTAGTGTGATCACAAACTGCTTCCTCAACCCATGTCAACCAATTACTTTTTCACAACATGCAAGATAATCATGTCAGAACTAAGAATGAGATTGTCATCAATGATAGTCCCAGACCTATAAAAAAGGTTTTATTTTTGAGAAGGAAATACACCTTTTTGGTTTTGTACCTTTCTATTTTATCATCGTGGTCTTTTTCCCCCACTGATTTCAATTTTTGATTATCTTCAAAAATCTTGTATATCATAATAAATCTAGTTATATTAATTACTTCCTTCAGGACATCTGATGCACAAAAACTTACTGATACTTCTCTATTCCTATTGAAATATGGTAAAATCAAAAATTAACTGTAAATTCTATATGCTTAATCACAAGTTTATTTACTGTCAGGAAAGGTGAAAGTCACCATCTGCTTTGATAGAAGTTTTGATAATAGTTTTGGTTAAAATATTATGAAAAATCCTGTTTTTCTCTTGGAAAAAGAAGCTTTCAGTTATGTTTCCCAGTACTCTCTTCACCCAAAACCGTATTTAAAATACATTTAAATATTTTAGCCAATTCTAGTCCCAGTCCAATGGTTTGCTCTACTTACATTCATAAATGGTTGTCAGATTAGGACTTTGTGATGAATTATGTATGCAAAATATATTTGCTATTTTTTCTTTTTTTCCCTCCAGACATATATATATCTCTATAGTTTGCATGTATATAGAGAAGGAATAGTAATAGTTTGACACAGACCCTGAAGTAAATGAGTTGTTCACACTATTTATACACAAATGAGTTCATTCCATAGATCCCTGCCATTTCTCCTGTTTCCCAGGAATTTCTCTTCAGAAACCTGTTCTCTCACTAATTAAAAGGTAATGAAGTCCGAATCCCCTGACTGTGTGCTGATTACTGAGCCTTTACTCCTGCATGGCCTTCAAATACCTGTTCCGTCCAGTGTTATAACATGAAGTTTTTTTGTCTTTTTGGCATAGAAAAGGTATTTAGCAATTCTAAAGTGACTAAACTTAAAATTTCTCCAAATAGATTTCCATAAGTATTACTTAATTCTCAAATCATGTTTGAAGAATTATCTGAGACACAATCTTGCTCCTTCAAAGACTCTTCTGTGGAGTCTGAAAAGGGTGTACTGTTGAATCCCTCCCACCATCTCTCCACATCCATTGGTGTGGATCCCAGAGACCATAAGTTAGGGTTTTGAGGAGGAAGTAGCAGATGAAAGGAATTGGATTTTTGCTTTCGTGTGAAGGGAGAAAATCTCTACTTAGAGGAAGGGCTCTGTTATGGATACAGAGTACATAATTTGGGTTGGCATGGCTTGAACTGTTTTTGAATTATATATGAGGTTGGACTTGATGATTTTGGCGGTCTTTTTCAACCTTAATGATTCTATGATTCTATACTTAACTGTATATTTGAACAAGTCTTAGTTCTTCTCTACTAAAACAGTGCATGTGTCTACAATCTTCTGAAATGTCCTAAAAGAAGAATTAACTTTTTTTTTTCCCAGCAACAAAATGGTCATGTCCAGTGGGATATGTTCTTCCTAAGCATCTTAAAAGTCTCTGCCAGATGCTTTATTCCTATAACATTTGCAAAGTTTTTGTTTCTGTTCTCATGAGTCCTGCTGTTATGTTTAAAGCTGGAAAGGGTAAATGTTGATGCAAACTCATTTCCATCAAAAATACCAAGCTGATCACAAAGTAATCTAAAAACAAGTACCCCAGGCTCCAGAACACTTATTTAGTCATATTCTGGTTTAGTGCATATCAAACCATATTCAGAATCCAGAAGGTTTGAGCTGCTCACAAAAAAGAGACAAAGCTTGCTCCAGAGTAGATTTAAAGGCAGTAGAATGGCATATAGTTAAAAAGAACATTATATTTATTCACCTATGATCAGATTTTTGAAGGCATTATTGCACCTGGAATTCAAACAAAATGACAAGGCAGAGAGTCAGATGCACTAATTTTAATGGGGCTTAAGTGCTTTTCAAAACTAAATTTTCTTAAATGCTTGTTTGCGTCACCTTATTATAAAAAGAAAGAAAAAAAAAATAGTAAAACCAGGATTAGACTTCATGTCAAATCCCAAGTGTGATCTCCTTGCAGTCATTCCTGTAGGATATCCTCTTATCAAGACTGGGCTGGGAGTGATTCAGTCCAGCTTGCTGGAGCTGATTACCAAGAACGAGAACCAGCTGTCCCCACTCTTTTTAATATCTCCTCACTTACAGCTGAGCTCCCCTTGCTCTTCCTGGCTTGGGCCCTAGGTCGTGCCTCCTCAGCTGTCCCAGGGACCTTCTTGCCACCCTGCTGATGGCCCCGGTGGCTCTCCTGTTCTTGACAATGCCACGGTGTCTGCTGGGCCCCAGCCTGCATCCATGACTCAAAAACTCTGTGTAGCAAGTGCTTCGTGCCATACACGGAGCTTGCTCCTTGCAAAGGTGAGGGGAATCCTTGTTACAGAGCTTCCTGGGAGAGGAAGGAGGGTGCTTGAATCCATCAGGGTAAGCTGCTCTTCCTCTAATTGTAGGGTGTGTATTGGTGAGTGGATATGATACTTTCTTACTTAATATGTAAGAAGGGTTTTGTGTTTTTTTTAACAATTTTAATATTCTAATTTGTTACCCTGACTTTATTGTAAAGAATTTTTTCTACACCTTATTCCTTTATTCAAATTCTTCTTTACTAAATTAGTATAACAGACTTATGAGGACTTTACTGCTTTTCCATATTTTAAATAATTTTATCTGCAAACCATTCCTATTTAATTTTTTCTGTGTTAAGTTAATAAAATATTTTTAGAGATTTTGGCCTCTTTGTTTAGTTTATGCAGGGACCTGGAGTATACAGCAACTAAAATAATCAGTAAACTGCGTCCAATTATGCAATATTTGTTGTTTATACATTTCTTACTTTATAATATTCACAAATGATCTTTAGTCTGTCTTTTCTAAAGATAATAATGGAAATTAAGCACAAAAAGATGACAAGATTGTCTGGAGTGATGGGCACTCTAAGTGCTGAATGAACTTAAGCATAGGTAAAACCAAAAGTTTCTATTTTGGGGTATTCTTTAACATGGGTTTAGGTAACTCATTTCCTATTTTAGACAACTGTCAGCATCTTGGACAAAGGATATATTTAAAAAAATGAATTAAAATAATTTTCTTTGGATGCTGTGATTTATTTAAGACAAATGTGTTGGTCTCTGGTATTAGTGTGTGCTTAGGGTACTGTATCATTCTAAGTCCTTGTGTTATTACCAGGCTTACTAAATGCCATGGCTGGCTTTGGTGATGAAACGGAATTGTGGTGAAACAAGGTCAGCAGTCTCCTTTGGAAAGGTGTGGTACTGGATGAGAGTTCATGTATTAAATCCTGTACTCAAAATGATCAGCTCTCACAGGATTTCAGTCATGTTTTGTCCTCGGAAAGGGGCAGAGAGACTGGACCAAGGAATATTTCACTGAACACTTAATTTTCATGACTCATTTCTGAAACTTATAATGGTGATATCTTCTTTGTTACTTAGGGGTTTTTTTTGCAGAAATATGTTTTATTACACTCCTATTTTTAAAGAGTGAGAAATGAGCTTTTCTCATGTGCTTCTAAACTCAATTTTTTATTACTATATTGTTCCATACTGTTGTTCACTAAAACCTTTGGGGTAACAATATCTTCATGTTCTGCTGCTTGAACATCTGCTGCTGAAGTATCTTCTGCTGAGCATCTTTTATCACAATGGATTTCTCTAAGAATCTTGATTGTTTCACTCAATTTGCTGTATTGAAGCCATAGATATCTTGGTACCCTGGACAAGTCCAGTGAACTGTAGAGGCTTACAGTCTTAAGTTTAGACTTGCACCAATAGTCAGGATCATGTCTGTTATTCTTTAGTTTATTTTTCTGTTCCTCTCAGGCTAGAAGGTACTGAATTTTACTACTGAATAGAGTTTCCATGTACCTAGAAAGCTGTGAAGATAATACTATTTCAGTGTTGGGAAAATATTTCTATTTCTGTAATTACAAGGCTGTTGGATGTAGATTTATCTACACTATTTAAGTATGCCTCTTATATTGGCAAAGCAGAACAGAAATGTGGAAATTTATGTTGATTCAGGAGGATACTAAAGCACAATTGTGATTCACATCAGGAAAATGACCCTTTCAGAGCCGAAATCAGAAAGAGCTTAAATATAAGCTGTTCTGCCAACTGCTTACCTGCTGCAGATTTAGCTTCCCACTCCGTATGTCCTAGGCAAAAGCCAGTGTATTCGTTGGGTAAGTGCAAAGGTGTTCAGCTAATCACTCCTACATAAGAAGAATAAAAAAGAAACCAAGAAAGAACACAACATTGTAATTAAAAACCATTTCAATTAAAGTTTAAGAGTACATTTCATTTATTAGCTGCTCAGGAATCTTTTGTTACACTCTCACTTTGTGAAAATGCAATGGTATCTACGGCAGGGTAACACTCTTCCCTAGAAGGATGATTCTTAATTCCACAAAGGACATTAAAGATTGTTTAGTTTTATAGCTAGTAACTTTTTTTAATGGCTGTTTACATGATGTGACTTCTTTCTGTCAAGTCTGTCACAAAACAAATTTTGCTAACCTGATTACTCACAAGAAATGAATAAAACAGTTTAGAGATTCCACTGAAGTGGATACATTGCTTTTATTTAAATGAGTAGCTATAAATAAATTTTTATGTTATTTACCATCTTGCAATTCTTAGAACTCATAAATGAACTTTATAATCTGCAGTAACTGTTATATGAGTGTGAATGATTGAAATGCTATAGTGTTTTGTAAATGTAATATTAACAAACACAATCAATCATTACTCAAAGTAAAACTTGATTTTCTGGAATGCTAGTTATTTGTCTGAAGCCTAGCTGGAATTTACAGACTATAATTTTCCTCTCAAATGATTTGTTTGTGCTCAGTATTAACAGGTTATTAGGAGTCTCTGTCAGCTTCCACGAGGAGTTAAAACACAAACATGAAATTTGGGAAGTGTATTCCAGACTGATAACATGCATGTTTGTGTTCACATTGCTGGATGTGTTTGAGTGCAGTGATGTCCCCTTGTGGGCAAGGCTATGGTATTTCTTCCATGAACAGAATTTATAGAGAAGATAAATCTATGCCTTGAGTTGTCTTCTCTAGAGTTTGCACTGATTGCATACTTGAATGTAAATGGTGTTCAGTAGGAACTTGGGTGGATGTCAAGTACTCGTCTCAAAGGGTAGAGATAACTGAGTCCATGTCATTCTCATCTTAATTTTGAGTATCTGGAGTCTTTAAAATTAAGCTAAACCCCATGACATGTGTCTTGACCCCAGCTGTATTTTAAATCTTGATTCCTCCTCTCAATTTCATCACTCAAAGACATGACTACTATCTTGGCATTTGTATTTTGCCTGGCAAGGTCTCATGACTTAGAGAGGAGCATAGATCTCTGATTAGACGGGCATCAGGCACCACTTCTCATGTGCAAGGTGAAGGAAAAGAGGCCCAAGAAAATACATTCATGAACACAAAGAAGGTAGGATTTGAGCTGCTGAGTCCCCTAAGGATACTTAAAATGAGGGTGTAACACCTGCTGGAATTCAAGATATTGTGCTTGAAAAGGCTCTGGCAGATCCTTCACCCTTTAGAGAGTAGTGACTATGTGGGATGGACATGAAAAAGATAATACTAGCTGAAAGTGCTCCTGATCAACATTTTTTAGTACCGAAGCTTCCTACTTGATCAGCTAATGAAATACCAGTGACATCCTGAAATAATTACATGTTTTATTAAACAAGCAGTCCTCAGTGATATTAAAAATATATTTTAAATTAATTTGAAGGATATTCTGGCCTGTTAATGTCTTCACTTCTGACATATTATCATTATACAGTTCTACAATTTAATGTTACCTAGCAAAAAATATCAGCTAGCACCAGGACTAGAGAACTACTTCTTAGCAGGATTTGAGAAATGTTTGTTTTAGTTTAGTTGACTTTGGAGAATAAGAAAAGGATAGCTTATTCTAAAATGTATAGTTCTTTTTATTCTCTGTATGTACTAACATGTTTTATACAGGAAAAGTAAAATATTCTATTAAATGTAGCAAGAAAGAGCCAATAAAAGCATTAATTATATTGTTCTCATGACCAGGAACATTTTAAAAAGTGATAAATAGAAATTTACACATATTTATTGAGCTTTACTACCCCAGTTTTCATGGTATTAAACTCCTCATACTATAAAAAATTATTCACCTGTTATTTCCTCCCTTTGTCTGGCTGTTTCCTACCATGTCCTTGGAGGCTGCACCTCTGTCTCCACAGAGATATCCCTTTTCAGAGTACTAAATCAGCACAATATGTGTTGCTTTTTTGCCATTACTGTGTTGGGGCAGCTTTCTGCCAGGCATGGGCACCAAAGTAACCCGGGACAGGGCAAGGGATGCAGACAAAGGAGCTCACAGTGGTGAGGGGGAGGTGTCAGCTTGGAAAGCAGCATCCCTGGCCCATAAACCAGGGGAATATCTGAACACTTCTCTGGAGACTTCTTAATCAGGGCTGAAATGTCACAGAGATTATGCTGGAGGTAAAGTACCTTCTGGAATGATTTTGGGCTTCGTTTTGCTGCTGCTATTAATGCAGACTGTCTTTTTCCCAGGAGGGGAATATTTCACTTCAGCAGGATTATCAGTTTGAAGGAGTGTTGCTTCACACAAGTGGTCCTGTTTCAATAAACCTTGTTTGACAGTGAAGGCTACAGTGTTCTCCTGTGCTTTCTGAGACTGCACAAGGATAGATGTGTCTGGGCTATTTACAGTTCTTCTTGTCAGATTAATTTCAAGGAGTTGGGAGCATTAACAACTCCTTTGCTTGGAGTACTGGTGAGGATTTCTCTCTCCCTCTCTTCCATGCCTCTAATAATTGCCTAGGTCTCCTGGTAGGGGACTGTAGGCCACTAATGCTGCACTGAGATACCAAACTGATGGTGTCCCTGAAGAACCTGTGCAACAGAGAGGAGGGGACAAGCCACACTGGGTAAGGGAGCTCCCATCTTCTCTACTGCTTGGAGGGAAGGGATCCGTTCACCCAGGTTAGGAACTGGATGGTGGTATGTAGGGGAGGGCAAGGAAAGTAGGCAGTAAAGCTCCGAATCAGACTTCTTGCTCACTGAGTGGGGTATGAAGCTCTTAAGACTAGGAATTCATCATTTTCTAAGACTAAATGCTAACAAAAAAAAAAATAGTCATGAAATCAGCTGCATATCAGAGTCCTAGCCTCTTCAAGAGACCATAATTCTGCCAAAAACTCACAAAAAATATATAATTTTCCCATTGTTTTGGACTCTTCCATCTTACATGCGGGCTTGTATGGTAATGGACCAGGAAGGTCAGCCCTAAACTGTGTATTCCACGGGAACATTTGTCGTACTGTTAAATAATAACCTGTACTGTGGAAGAGCCTTTATTTGAATTATGTCCATACATGTTAACTAAAACTGGACTGTTCTTTCTGTATATATTTAACAGTCAGAAAAACTCATTGATGTCAGGTGTTATATAAATTACCAAGTATTTTGAAAGTAGTCTTGTTTTGTGCAAAGCTATTTTGCTGACTCCCTCCTATCCAAGGTGTTCCTATGCTGATAGCATCTTGTTCTCTTAAGTGAATTTCTTGTAAAAAGACTATGTCAGCTTTTTTCTGTTTCAAAATTTTTTTGTGGTTATAACTCTAAGCCATTTATGTTCCCCATTACAAATTCAATTATCTGGTTTGCCATAATTCCCCTCTGTAATATTTGACCGTTTTGTATACTATACAATGTCATTGTGAAGTTTTAACATAACTATAAAAAGACTAGCATATTCTAAAACTATTTGAAGGTGTTGATTTTTAAAGGGATTAATATATCAATATAACCCTGAAAAACCTACTAGAATGATTTGCATTAAACTGTAAATAAAATATATTTTAAAAATAAAATGTATTTACAGTTTATCCCAGTTTCTCATTAACACTCTCTGTTAATTTCTTACATTGCCACTGAATTACTTATCCATAAAAATAATAAAATTAATTATTTGCAACAAAAAAGAAAGATGGGAAGTTGAAGCAATAGAGATAAACCACACAGTTGTGGCTAAACTGGTTTAAACGAGAAAGACCAGCAGGGTGTGAATGTTTCTTTCCTTTTGTAGTATGCAGATGTGACCATACTGGTAAAAAAAATAAGAAGTGTGTGTTGGGTTGTTTGGGGTTTTTTTTCCTTGAAAAATTCTATTACTGGCCAGTCATCATATCCAAATATCCCCGGCTGATAGAATCTGACAGGATCGCAGCCTATGGGAATATGTCTGTAGGCCAGTAGTTTTTTTTTCTTCTTGTCAGAAATACTCAAAAGGGTAAGGCCATCTGCTTTCCAGCAATTAGGTACTCCCCTTTCAATTGTAATATACTGTGAGTCAGATAATTTATTCATCCCAGGGTAAATGTATACACTAGGAGTATGGTGGAAATGGAGAGAACTAAGCCTGACAGAGCAATAAATAGCTCTGCTTTACCTCATCCCACCTACACAGATACTCAGCGTGTCACACTCGCTGTGCCTCTGAGCACGCCTTCCCAGCCCCCTCCTCCTGCTCTGGGACATGAAAGAAAGTTATCATTGCCCAGTTACTGGAAGATCTCTGAAGGACTGTGGTTCTTTGGGTTAAAATTTTCAGTGGTCCATGAAGATGTGGATGGAGTGTCTGACTGGGTGTAGTAACACATCTGGTACCAGTGGAAATAATACTGAGCAAATAGAGCACAACCAGTGTGCAAGACAGGGTATCAAGGAAACCAAAGCGAAGAAGCAGAAATGTGGACCAATAAGGGAGATTTTTTTTTTATATCAGTGTCACCCAGTGAATAAAATTTGTTGCTATTGCTATCAAAAAGCCACAGGCTTTGCATTAATCAGAGGCAGGACTGTGAAATGTTACATGGCTGTACCCTCTCCTGCAGATGGTGGCTCCAGCAGTGTGTGTCGGGGCTGAGGGGCTGTCTACCCTGATCCCAGTGGGCTGCCCCTTGGGCAGTAGCAGTTGGGTGTGTGCCCAGGGGATGGAAAGATGCTGATGCAGGTTGCAAACCTCACGTGGGCATCATGTGAAGGCAACACAGCAACTTTCTTCTGTGAAAACCCACGTCATCCTGGAGGAAGGCTGATGTCATCAACCTTGGGGCCAGGAGGGCATCTGGAAAGTGAGTGCAACACTGGCCATAATTGGTAGTTTATTACTAGGTTTTCTTATATAACAACTTATGTTGTTACTAATGAGGCTTTATCAATAAGGATTGGAGGTGTTAATAGAATTAAAACTGGACTAATAATTATTACTTCATGTAGTGTGATTAGGCTGCTAAAACATGAATTAAGGAAACGGCACATTCTTGAGTCCATGTTTAAGGTATGTTCCCTTTTTCCCCGTCATGAGGTTTTGAGTGCTGTCAGTGGAAGAGCTTCCTACTGGTGTTAATTCCATGTGAGAGTCAAAAATTTGACTTCAAACCACTTAGTGCAGGAGTAGCCACACTTAAAGATCCCAAGCTAATAACACAATAAAGAAGAAAAGTCTTGTGAATATTAACCCTCTAAAATTAGGCTGGATCTGTCCTCTTAACTGTATTTCTATAGAAATGGTAATTATAAAATTTTAAAGGGTGAGAGGTCAAGTAAATATTTCTCTGGAGAAAAACTGGTTCCAAGCTCTTTTGATATTTGGAAAAATTCTTATACAAATCTAATTGGAAGTGTCTGGCTATTGCTTTGTAATAGTAAAATAAAAGAATATATCAGTCTGCTTTGAATGTTGGAGAGACTAAAGAAAAATTTATCCCACTTCAATTAAAAACATAGAATTTTATCTGGTATTTGAAAAAATATTCAAATCAATAGTGTGTTGCCTTTATGAACACACATTGATCAAATTTTATTTGATGGAACTGATTTTAAAAAAGCAAGTATCCAAGATATAGATGCAACTCTTCCTAGAAATAGTCTTCAGTCTGTCATTTGTTTGCATGACATAGGAGATACTGAAGAAGTTAATTCAGGAACTAAAAATATCACAGAGCATTGATCAGAATTAAGATCACTTCCAACAGAGCAGGTCTAGAAATTAGAGTGCTCCTGGGAGAAATTAGCAATACTTGGTCATCACAGAAGTCAATGGGCTAGACCCTGTGCTTGTGTAGATTAGCACTGAAATCAATAAAGCTCTTACATTGTCACAGCTTTTGCTGCTGTTAAATTAAGGTAATACTTATGACAATGCTTTGTAGTGTTCTGTCTCTTGGAAACGTGTAGGTGGCCAGAAGGGGACTGTGTGTGGTAGAAATGCATCATGAAATCCTGGGCGTGAAGTGGAGGAGACTAATGGTGACGATGACATGGTTATAGCTGTTCATACTTGATCTGGAGGTACTTCAGCAGCATATTGTCCCATCAACTGACTGAACTGTTTAAGAGAGGAGGCAGTGTGTGGAGCCTAATGCAGCATTTTCCATCTGCTATGATGTTGGAGGTTGGCATTAATTCCATAGGCTTGTGATTTAGCACTCTCACACCTGATGTTTTGTATGCAGCCCCTGGCAGCCATCAGTTGCAGTGGAGACTGGAATTTGTCTTGCTTTAGGTGAAACAAAGTGATTTTTACAGACATATTAAATGGCAGAACAGATTGCAAAACCCCAGGCTAGATATCACTAGGAGCTTAAGAGACTTCTTCCGGGCAATTTTTTTCTACTTCACTTCATAAGTAGGATAAGGTAAACACCTACCCTTTATGAAAAAACATCACTTTATATAAACCCATAGACAGGAGATATTTACTTACAAAAATAAGTTAAAGCCTGATAGAAATGTGATGTATATTACCTCTACCTTAATGGAAATGTGAGGATTTGCTTTCATTTTATAGAATGAATTTGCTTCCCACAAATTCTTGGAAAATATACTTCTTCCTTTAAAAAACTTCAGTCTAGCTGAATTGAGGTTACAACCCTAAAATGTTTCCTAACACTAATCTCACATATTACTGGGGTGATAATAACATTCTTCAGCTGAGAGCGGTGAAAAGCAAACAGGGAATAGGATTGCTGATCTTTCATTTTTGTTCTTTCAGTCACCTTTTCTGAACATATATGCCATTAAATCTTTAGCCTAGGAAGTAGAACAAGGATTTATTGCCTCAAAGTAGAATTTCCAAGACAGCAAAATGGAGAAAAATACCAGGTTGCTGGTTTATCAAAAAGGGAGGAAATGCATAAGATCTACCTTGTCTGCTACAGTAGTATTTCAAGACATGCTTGTAGTATTTCAAAATATATATCTTGAAACTTATATATTTCCTTCTCTCTCCTGAAGTCCTAATATGAAACACTCATTTGAAATTTCATATTAAGTCTTATATATTTTTCAGTTTACATTTGTGTTTTGCAAATGACAGGCTCTTAAGTGAAGGCTAAATTCAAGTAAGTATTGGCAAAGCTTTTTTAAATCTATTACTTATTTTCATGTATGATTATTTTTATAAAAAAACTACAGTCTTGATTAGTTCTTTATTCGTCTGTCTTAAAATACAGTGATTCAGATCATTTGCTGAGACTTAAGTTTAAAATCAATATTTGGCATTGCTTACAGTACCTTCCATGTATTTGGGAAAAGGTAAGGGAGAACCGGAGAGCTGACCCATGCACATAAACCCCATTGCTTATACAGTGAAACCGCAGACTTCTATTAATGTACAGAAGGCTTAATGATTGTGTAAATGTGAGAGTTAGGGCATTTCCCAAAAGCGTGGAAGGAAATCCTAGCTATTGACAGCCTAACTAGAAGTGTCAGCTATCACTAACTGAACAAAGTGGCTCAAGTGCTGCATAAACAGGTATCATGCCAGTTGACTCTGCATTTTTCAGAATTCAATCATCAAAATATTTTTTTTCCCCCAGTGCATTTCTTTTTTGTGCTTGGGAAAAAATCATAAGTCTATTAGGCATATTCCAGTCGTGGCTTTCAAAAAAATAATATGGGTTCCATCATACTGCTAAATGGTTGTGTGTTTGCATCTTTACAATATTATATAGCTTTAGTAATTCTTGACACTGATAAACTAGTTTTGTTTTCTGCTGCGAACATCACAAAACAAATTTTAAAATTGTATCTTATTCCAAAAATAAATTAAAAGTAAAAGCAGTTGAGATTAACATCTGAACACATTTATAGTAATTTAAAATATCTGAGCTAGTGTTTGGACCACCATTTGCCAAAAACAACTATTAAGTGTATGAGATGTCAAGATGTGGCAGCATAGATTGATTTACTTAATTGTTTCACATAATTAGTTTAGCTTTGTTCCAAACCTTATATTTGTTTTATATCTTCTACTTCAGATTTAAGAAATGTTTGTGCTAGAATTCCACCTTTTACACCTCTTGCCAGTCACTTCAGTAGAAGATTTTGCCTCTTGCTGCAACCACGGTAATGCCATCCTGCTCTCATGATTGCACAAGCACTACATTAAAGTATTCAGTCAAGTTATTACAAATCACAAATTTGAATACGTTTCAGTTTTGAATTTTGCCACCAATGTTTATGTCTATTCAGAACTCAGAGGAAATTTTCAGTATGCTCTGGTTTTTGCCATCTCTTCTTTTTCAGGTGGCTTCATGGAATGATTTAGAAGCAGTAGGGTGCTACCTAATGAGCCTGGGATTATTTGAATCTATTTTAAAATATCATTAATTTCTCTTTATGTGGTTTAGCTTTTTCACTTATGGTACTGTAATCAATTAATGAGGGAAACCAAGCCCAGACTTTAAAAAAAGTAAGTGTATGAGTAATCCAGTGACAATATTTATTCACCTGTGATTGGTACAGTGTAGTTGACATAAATATCTTATCTGCATCCATGTTTACAAACACAAAAACATCCTGTTTGTTGTGCATCTGGGGAAAAAAATTCAATCCCAGACAAATAAGGAATATTTCTGAAATATCTGTTGACAATTTATAGAAATATTTATCTTGCTTGGATGTTGGAAATGGATTTTATCATCTCATCTGAGGTAATATAAAAGGCAACAAAATCTCTCTAGAAATATATAGGACACATTCAGCCTTGATGCAAGGTAAAACAAGATTATGGACTCCTTGGTTAGTGAGAACCCTGTGTCAGCACTGTGTTGTTAGGTCTGTCTTCTCCTTCCCTCTTTCTTTAATACATTGGTTACAGCGGAGCTCAAGAGGTGATTTCTGTTCTTGTTTCCGAAATCTGGGTTGTTCAGGAAGAGTAGCACGTAATCAGATCCAGTTATTCCTGTTATGGTTTCTTCAAACCACTTCAGTGAGTGGAGTGATTTCAAAGGACTCCAGGGCAGGTGGAGGATTCCAGCCCAACATTCAGGGCATGGAAGGTAGAGGAGGCAATAATGAGGTGCTGTTATGACCTTGGGTAACCAATACACAGCTGCTGAAGGTTAAGGGGTTTGGAATGGACCTTAAAGGTCATCTAGTCCCAACCCACCCTGCTATGAGCAGGGACACCTCCCACTAGACCAGGTTGCTCAAGGCCTTATCCAACTTTGCTTTGAATACCCCCAGGGATGGGGTATCCACAACCTCCCTGGGCAATGTTTCATTATCTTACTACCCTCACAGTAAAAAACCTTCATCATAATATCTAACCTATATTTCCCCCCTTTTAGTTTGTACTTATTACTCCTCATCCTATCACTACAGTTCCTGAAGAAGAGTCCCTCTCCCACTTCCCTGTAGGCCCCCTTCAGATACTGGAAGGTTATTCTGACCTCTCCATGCAGCCTTTACTTCTCCAGGATGAACAACCCCAACTTTCTCAGCCAGTCCTCACAGGGCAGATGCTCCAGTCCTCATCAACCTTGTGGACCTCCTCTGGACTTACTCCACCAGTTTTGTGTCCTCATGTCAGGGACACCAGAACTATAAGCCAGGTGGGGTCTCACCAGAGCAGAGCAGAGGGCAAGAATCATCTCCTTTCACCTGCTGGCCACACTCCTTTGGTTGCAGACCAGGATTTCCTTGGCTTTCTGGGCTGTGAGGGCTCACTGCCAGCACATGTTGAGTTAGTCATCAACTATCACTCCCAAGTTCTCTGTAGGGCTGTTCTCAATCACTTCTCTGTCCAAGCTGTTGGTGTTCCTGGGATTGCCACAACCCAGGTGTCAGACCTGGCACTTGGCTTTGTTGAACTTCGTGAGGTTTGCATCGGCCCACTCTTAAGCCTGCCAAGGCCCCTCTGGATGGCATCACCTCCCTCCAGGGTGTTGACTGCTCACACAGCTTGGAGTTATCAACAAATTTGCTGGGGTGAACTTGATCCCACAGTCCAATGTCACCAACAAAGATGTTGAAACGTGTTGGCTCCATTACCAACCCCTGAGGGGCAGCACTGGTCACTGGTCTCCATGTGGACAATGAACTGAAGACCACAGCTTTCTGCATGTGGCCATCCAGCCAGTTCCTTATGCACTGAGTTGTCCATTCATCAAATCCATGTCTCTCCAATTTGGAGACATGGGATGGCAACAAATGTTTTGCATAGGTGGAGGTAGATGACATCAGTTGCTCTGCCTCATCCACCAATGCTCTAGGCCTGCCATACCTAGGAAAAAAAAAAAATTGTCAGGCGTGATTTCCCCTTTGTAAAGTCATATTGGCTGTTACCAATCACCTCTTTGTTTTCCATGTGCCTTAGCATAGTTTTCAGGAGAATCTGCTCCATGATCTTGCACAGAGGTGAGACTGACTGGTCTGCAGTTCCTTAGGTCTTCCGTTTTCCTCATTTTAAAAATCGGGGTTATAGTTCCCTTTTTCCAAACTTCAGGGACTTCACCTGACTGCCATGATTTTTCAAAAATCATGGATAGTGGCTTAGCAATTTCATCTGCCAGCTCCCTCGGGACCCATGGATGAACATTATTGTGTCTGATGGACTTGTGCACGTTCAGGTTCCTTAGATGGTCTCGAACCTGATCCTCTCCTACAGTGGGCTCAGGGTCTTCATTCTCCCAGTCCCTGCATTTGCCTTTCTTCACTTGTATGACATGGCTGGAATACTTGCTGTTGAAGACTGAGGCACAGAAGTTGTTGAGAACTTTAGCCTTTTCTTTGTCCGGGAAACCAGGGCTCCCATTTCCTTTCAGTGAAGGCCCACGTCACCCTATCTTTCTTTTGCTTGCAACATGTCTACAGAAGCCCTTCCTGTTATTCTTGATATCCCTGGCCAGACTCAATTCTAACTGAGCCTTGGCTTCCTTCACCTTGCCCCTAGCTTCCAGTGCAATTCCCTTGTATTTCTACCAGGCCACCTGTCCTTGTTTCCATTTCCTGAAAGCTTCTTTTTTTTGCCTCTGAATTTTCTTAGCAGCTCCTTACCCATCCTTGGATGCTTCCTGGCATTTTCTGCCAGGATTCATTGCTCCTGAGTTTGGAGGAGGTGATCCCTGAAATTCAGAAAACATTTTTGGACCTGTCTGCCTTCCAGGGGTCTATCCCATGAGACTTTACTGACAAGGTCCTTGAAGAGGCCAAAGTCTGTTCTCCTGAAGTCTAGGGCAGTGAGCTTGTTGTGTGCCCTCCTCACTGCCCTGAGGAGGTCAAACTTCACCATCTTGTGGCCCCTGCAGCCAAGGCTGCCCTGGAGCATCACATTCCCCACAAGCTTTTCCCCACTGGTGAGCGCAAGATCCAGCATGGCACCTCTTCTTGTTGGCTTCTCAGTCACTTGTGTAAGGAGGTTGTCATTCATCCATTCAAGGAGCCTCCAGGACTGCTTGTGCCCTGCTGTATTGTCCATCCAACAGATGTCAGGGTGGTTGAAACCCCCATGAGGACCAGGGCTTGTGAGTGTGAGGCCACTCCTACCTGCCTGTAGAGAACTTCGTTAACACTATCCTCCTGATCAGGTGGGCCGAGAGCAGACGTCCACTAAATATCCCCTGTCCCCTGCCTTCCCCTTAATCTTGGCCAACAAGCTCTTGGCTGGCTCCTCATCCTTCCCCAGACAATTCCATACTCTCCAGTTTGTCATTGATATAGAGGGCTACACCCTTCTCCACCCACTATATGCAGCTCATCTAGAGGCCCCAAGAGTTTGGGAAACTTTACTGTTGAAGTCCTTTGTAGTGCAAAAGTGTTCTCCCTTGCAACAAAATAGATAAATTGGAGTTTTCATAACTTTGAGAATTAATCACCAGAAACTGTCTTGATAGTTTAGCTAACTGACAGTATGCTCCAAACCAAAATTTTTCTGAACTATTGAGGAAGTACAAGATATGATGAGCTTCTCATATTTTTTTATGATGAGTATCTTATAACTTTGTCCTTGTTGTTGCTTGTTGGGGTGCCCCCCTGGGGGATGGGCATGGAAGCTGAAGCATGGTTGCACGGGGTTTCCCAGCTCCCTGGGTTTATCCTGTTCCTTATTGGTTATAGGTGTTTTCCCCACCCCGGGGACTGGGGTTGTCCCATGATTCCTGGGTCTTGGGGGGAAGTTTTGGAAAAGGTTTTGTGCCTGGCTGGCTACCATGTGCTGGTCTGTGTCTCTTCTGGCTGCCATGCTTGCATTCTGGTCAGAGAAATAAAACATCCATGAATATCTACCAAAATTATTGTTCCTGATTCTTTCTACGATCCAAGGCTGTCTTCAGGGGAAGTGCAGGTCATACCGGACTGCGACAGTTGCTGAGAAACTTTGTGGTTCCCCTCTGTAATCAGGAGTGCCTGGAGGGCATCTCTTATGTGTGACAAAGCAGCAATCCTCCTGCTCATTCATAGCACATTTCCTCATCAGCAGGGTTGTTTTTAATAACATTGCTACAAAAGAGAGCATAACAGCACTGAGGGGTTTGTAAAACCTCTCTGGAAATTTGTGGCATTTGTTTGTTTAGGACCTCCATAATTGTTCTGGCACTTTGCTCCAGATTGAGGATCATGAAGCACCATGTCTGAGAAAATAATCAGTATCTTATCTAAATTAAAATCTAAATGAAATCTATGTGCCTTGCAATTCAACCTTTTCTGTGTCTGTTTTATTGTTGGGCTGAATTCACTCTTGTTTCAAAGAAGGTGCAGAAATGCTAAAATCTCCCAAAGAATCAGTCAGAACAAAGAGATCTATTCAAAGGAAGCATAAAAAATAGGAGGAGCAAGTTCAGGTAGGACAATAGTCTGTTCTTATCCTTTTCCTTCCTTTTTATTACAGACATGACGTGATAGGATACAACTGGATACTACTACTGCTGGTAGGCTTTAAGTTGACTGAGAAAGGCATGATTTTCCTACTTAGGGTTGCCAGGCTGTTTAATTTAAATGTTTCTGTATAATTGTAGGGATCACCCAGGAAAACTAAACATGATATTCCTCTTTAATTGGCACCTACTTTTCAAAGTGGGTAGGTACAGTTTGAACACAAAGTATTTCTGAAAACAAAATGAAATAAAAAAAGGGTGGTAAACACCATCTGTCTTCCAAAGTATCAATTTATCAAACTACCATCTAACAAATGAAATGTAAAACGTGAGTATTGACAGGACTCTGACCAGATCTGTAGATCAGTCAGACTGTTCCTGTTCCACACTTGGCAGAAGTGGCTGCATGTTTGCTCCCTCATGCTGGTTGAGGACCCATACCTCAGGAGCCCCCATCCCATGGGGCAGGCATGGAGGGGCCTTTCAGGAAGCCACTTCCCTCTCAGTGCATACTGAAGCTTTGGGAATTTGAAGTTTGACATTATTTTCTCTTTGTCCTTCCATAAAGGACCTTGTGTATCTCCTTGGAAAAGTATTATGAAAAATCCATGCTATTTTAGTACCTAGCAGAGAACATGCTTGTATTCAGTTTACAGTCAGGAATAGGTTATGTCAAAGATTTATTTAACACTACCAAAAGCAGAATGCTATAGTGTATCTAATTAAAAATAGTGTACCAGCTTTAGCTAGTTCAAAGCCAGAAAGTGTTTTAATATTCTCTATATATGCCACACTATATTCTGCAAAAGTATAAGGTTGCCCCTAACTTCGTCTTAATCTCATATTCTCACTGTTGAAAACAAATGCTCTGGAGCTCTGGGAAGTTTGGTAGATTAGATCCTTTTCTTTTTTTCACCCCGCTCTTCTGGACTGTGTGGGGAAAAAAACAGTCATTGTTCTTTGGAGTGCAGCATAAAACCTATACTCAGCAATTGAGAATTGGCTTCTAAGTTTTTAAGAGCCTTTTTCACATTATGTTGATGTATAAATACAATTTTTATTTTCAAGTTTATAGTGAGTCCGCCGGGAGCAAAAAAAGGAAAAAAAAAGCCTTTTGCCTTATGTCTCAGACTACACCCACTTTATAGAACACGAAGTAGGTGTAGTATATTGAGGGCAAACAAATACGATAGGCCAAGGTCTCCAGATGCAGTGCTGTCTTGGTTCTGATTGGAATGAAGTAACTTTCTTCATAACAGTCAGTGTGGTGTAGTGTTTTGGGTGTCATAGAATCACAGAATGGTTTGGGTTGCATTGGTTTTGGTTGGAACACCGCGAAGTTCCAATCCCTCTGCCATGGACAGGAACACCTTCCACTAGACGAGGCTGCTCATTTATGTAAAGCAGTGTTGGTAACACATCAGTGTTTTGACTTCTGCTGAATACTGCTTGTACAGTGTCAAAGATTTTAGTCTTGCTCTGTCCCGTCCAGCTTGTAGGCTGGGTTGGGCAAGAAACTGAACTGGGGCAATGCCAGGAAAGCTATCCTGAACTGGCTGAAGGAATGTGCCACACCAGATCACATCATGATCAGCAAAGAACTGTGCAGAGCTGTTGGTTTTTAGAAACTGCTTGGGCGCTGTTCCGCTTGTGGGAGGTGATAAATGGTTGCCTTTGCATCACTTTATTCCATCTCCTTCACTTACTAAAGTGTTTTGCATCTTGACCTATGAGTGTTCTTGGTTTTTGCTCTTCCTGTCCTCTTCCCTGTCCCACTGGGGTAGTGGGCTGGGGAGAGGCCAGCAGTAGTGTGGGCTGGACAGCTGTTGACAGAACTGACCACCACAGCTGCTGAAGATCTGTAGAGTGGTCTACAAAGGCAGGTAGAAATGTGTTCAGGAGAGATGTATGTGTCACCGAGAATATTTTTAGAGAGATAGTCAGGAAGTACTTGAATAACTATGAATTATCACCTTTTAAAACAAATGTGAAGGAACAGTGCTGCAAGACGTCGCTGTTTGTCTGTGAAGAATTTTTTTTGGATCAATCATGCACAGACAGAAGAATTTCAAAAGTTTACAAGTCACTGCAACAAACCTACTACTAGTACAGCTACGGGCTTCTGTGTAAAAAATAGGTGAAAATAAATCAGCAGCATATTTTACTAATTCTTACTATTTGATAGTGAAAGAAAGAGAAGATTTTTTTTTCTATCAGATTACTATTATATTCTTCTTTTCCCAGGTAGAATAATGCTGCATAGTCCCTTAAGAATAATTACGGCTGCAGAAACTAATTGGAATCTTCCAGGAGCTTGTTACCTACAATCATGTGTTTTATATACTTGTACTAAGATACACAGTTAGAATCACTGGTAAGTTTGTTTAAATTGCTGTTTGCATAAAATTGCATAGCCATTATACTTTCTGTTTTCATGTAGTTTCACTAAAAAGCATTGGTTTGGCTATTAGGTGTTTGGGGGAAAAAAAAACCAAAAGAAACAAAAAACCCCAGCAAAAATAACAAAAAACCCCACCAAAACTGAAAAATAACCCAGCACCAAAATGCAATAAAACAGTTTCAAAGACAAAATACATCAAAGTATAGAAGCTTCATAGTAAGAAATGAAGAGGAAGCAATTTCTGTGATTCAACCAGTCAATCCACTGAAAATTTAGACAGAAAATGAGAGAAGACACTGAACAGCCAATTAACTATAATTAGTGGGTATTGTTTCCTTTTCATGTTGTGTTATAAAACATCTAAGGTGCAGTCGTAATGCAAGGGCTTTAGACACATAGACTGATTTTCTGCTTTATCTCTTCTCCTATCATCCATTCCATATGACCCATTGATGCTGCAGTAACTGCATTCACTAATTACTTAACTATTCTTTGTGCACTTGGATCAACATCATTTGGCTCAAAGGGCAGATAGGGAAAGATTTCAAAGAGGTTTTCTGAGAGTCAGACCTGAAAATCTTATATATTGAATTTTTTCTTGAATTGATTTTGCAAAATGCAGTTGCCCCTTTCTCTGAAATTCAGCAATTATTTTGTCAGTGATGGGAAGGACTTATGCAAGCAATGATGGCTTGGATATAGACTCCTCTTTCAAGCATTACAAAATCTAGATTTTGAAGCAATTATTTTTCAAAGAAGTATCTTTATTCTCTTAAAAGCTTCCCTTAAACTTTAAGTATTGGGAATTGTCCCATCCCTAGCTTTTTTTCTTATTGCAGGAGGGAGCTGCTCAAAGAATTACATTTTGTGAATGAAGAAAATGCCCAGCATCCTGAGACTTTGACTGACTTGCCAAGCCTATTCAGTGCCTAAAATAAGACTACAGTTGTTTGAGTTCAATTTCATTGTAACTTTCTAAAATGATAAAACCTTACAGCCTGTAAGAATGAACTCTAGTACATTTGGTAACCTGTACTGCTGCCAGCGCAAGTTTGCATGCTCTTTGTGGCATAATGAGATATGTCCTGTGGCTAAAATTTGCATCATATTTTCTTCCTCTATGCCAATGAAAATGCTATTTGGGAGACTCTCTTGTTACGCAAACACAGCACCTCACAACTGCAGATTCTAACCTGATGTAATACTAATGTGAACAACTGTAAAGACTAAAGCAGGAGAGTTTGCTGAATGCATAGTTTATTTTAATCTGCTGCTTTGCTCTGCAGAGTTCATCACAAAACCACTATAAGTTACAAAAAAGTGCATTTTTAATAATTTTTAATATATATTCTTCTATAAGTTAAAAAACCCTGTTCTTTCAGGCTTTCCCCAGATAATGTTTTCTCCTTCTGCAGTATGGCTGTTAACCTGAAAGAGTATCCTACTTGTGAACAGGCCTTTATTTTCAGGGATAAGGCTCCATTTACTCTTTTTATAGCCATAGTTTCTATTTCATTCACATTTTCTGAAAGAACAGCCTTATGAAAATTCTTTTGGTATTTAGTTCATTTACTGTTGTGAAAAGTAATTTAAGTACAACTGAAAGAACCTATAATTTACTATGTCCACTTCCAAAATTAATGGCAGATTAGCATTAGAGATTGTTAATAATATAGGAATGTGCACAGTAGATGCTAACTCTCAACAACACAATTCTAAACATTTCAAGACAGGTGTTCAAAAATACAGCTTTCCATGTCAGTGTCTCTGAGATGTTTGAGATATGGACTGCATGACATACACAGTGAAAATGAGACAAAAGAGAGCTACTGTATTTTCTTTGGTAAATTTAAGATACAGGTGCTTCACTTTACGTTATGCAGAAATACTTATCTGCTAGTGGTCTCTTAGGTAACAAATTAACACCTTATGAGCTGCTAAGTTGGAAAAACTCATGTTTTTGCTGATTAACACACAATATCTAGCCCTGTTTTTAGACTGAGTACACTCACAAAGTCACCTTTAAGCTGTTCCTTTAAGTGCATCACAAAATGGGTACTTTTTCACAGGATAGTGTTTTAGAAGAGAGCAGCCTGCTTTCTTCTAAAACTCTATTGACCTTTTTGGTTTGTTCCTTCAGTACCACTACATCAGTCAATAAGTTTTTTGTGTTTGTTTCCTAAGATATCTGGTGTCTTCTTTACTTTGAGAACTGTAGATGTAAAGAGTTTTACTGTCTCTTTTCTTGGCCAGATTTTAGTGGAACTATGAGAAATATTTTATAATTAAAAAAAAAAAATCAGGTATTTTTGTGCTTGAGCAATGCCTAAATCAAACTCCTGTTATAAAATTGAGCACACTCTTTAAGCAACTTTGAGTTATACTACTGGAATCAGCCAAGTGCCCTCTGCCACAACTGCTTCTATTATGCTCAACCACAGCAGCTAAGGAACATTAAGAGGTCTTCTAAAAAAGACGTATTCTTATCTCATCTTTTAGCTTTGTAGCTAAATAGAAAAGATCCACAGTTGTGTGTGTATTTACCGAGCTCTCCAAAATGTTTGTAATAAGGGAAGGTTAAGATTAGATATTAGGAAAAAACTTTTCACAGAAATGGTGGTCAAGCACGGGAACAGTCTGCTCAGGGTGGAACCACTGTCCTGGGAAGCGTTCAAAACATGCATAGATGTGGTGCTTAAGGACGTGGTTAGGTGGTGGACCTGGCAGAGTCACGTTAGCGGTTGGACTTGATCTTAGACATCTTTTTTAACTTCACTTTCATGTGATTTCCAGGTGTAATGTGCCAGTGTTGAGTCACCTTCAGAGGCATGTTCTTATATAGATACCTGTGAATGCAATGCTTTGTAGTGTTGGTCAGCAAACATTTGAGGCATGTGCAAACCTGGCTGATTGACACAAGAAACATGCGTGCAGCTGGTTGTGAATGCAATCATTAGATGACAAAATTGGGAATCCGCTAGCTTATAGTCAGAAGTAGGGTTTTTTGGAGACAAGAATCATAATGTTTCAATCAATTCCTACCAAAGCTTACTCAAGACTGCCAAAAGGTTGCTTTAAAAATTATGAAGAATGATCAATGACCTGGAAATTTGGATTATAAAGTACTGACTTGAACAGGCTTACACCAGGAACCACATAATTCACTCACTTGAGTGTCCTTGAATTGTCTCTCTAATGACTTTATTGGCTTCCTCGTGTTTGAGAAGGAAACAATTGTTTGCCTCTTCTTCTCTAAGTGGTAGGCGTTGGCATTCAGGTTGCCATCTGCAGAGGTTGGTGAGCTGGAACTGAGCCCACTGAAGAGCAGAATTCATTTGAGAAGAAGAAAGGAATCCTGTATGTGCTGGGAAACTTGGTATGCTCTGCTTTCTTGAGGGCAGAGAAAGGTTTCTCAAGCTTTTAAAATGACCTGCCCTGGTAGCCAGATCACTCTTCTCACATCTTCTGCTTGCACTGGCAAGAAGGTACACTTTTGAGCTGACATTAGTTAGACCAAGTGAAGGAATTAATTAGAAGTTGACTCTGAGCATGCATATATTTTTCATACACTGTAAATCAAATTTTCATTATTTCAAATTGTGATGAAAGATGATATATTCAGCAGGAAAAAAAGTAAAGGAAATGTAAATGTCTTCATTAACTGGTGTAATGTAATATACAACAATGCTGTACAACATCAGAAGGGCCCCACATTTATCAGAATATGATGTCCCTGTAGGATGCCAAGCTGTATTTTACAGTGTTGCCTCTTTGAAAAGTCCTGCTCTTACGTCAACGGGTGTATCACACTCAAGAAAAGCCAATGATAAAGATCTCCTGGCAGCAGCTTCTTCTCTTAAATATCGAATGTGATGTGTTTAGCATGTATAAGGTAGCTAATTTGTACAAGAAACATATTACTTAAACTGTAGATTTGGGTATTGGATGATAAAGATGGCAATTCATTAATCAATTTATCGACATAAATACATTATTGTTCAAGGAAAAAAAATTCAAATTTAGTTTTTAAATGAAAACAATGGTCTGTTGCAGTTGTTTATTTGATTGCTCTTCATCTATCTGACACATGGTGAGATTACTGAGGTATGGAGCCAAACAGCCAACACTACATTTCAGGTTTTTTTATTGAAATGATGAAGGGGTATTAATGATAAAGTACAAAAGTGTGTAATAGAAAGTAATGTACTGTGAAATAAATTTGTTTGGAAATCAAGAGAAATACAATAGAAGTTCAAGGCTTAGATGTATTTGGAATCCACTTTATATTGTTTTTATAGAAGAATGGTTGTGACATACAGGCTATGAAAAATTACAGGAATGTCTTATGAAATCAAATTAATTTGTGAAAAATCAAATACCGCCTTCAGGCTTTTCTTGCAGTACAGGAACTGGAAAAAAGGGTTGGAAATGACCATGCGCTATGTAATTATTGACTCAGGTTTGCATTTTCATGTAATATATTTTTGTATTCTGTATTTTAGGAAGCCAGTGATAGTAAATATTTGTTAAACTTGAGTCAGGGGACGCAGAGGGAAACACTGGCGAGGGGTATGATTCCAGCATGATAATAATAATAATGGATTATCATTTTAAAAAAAAATAATGAAATGCATGCACATATCATGTGCTTCTACATTCTTCACAGACACTTATCATAAGTCAAAAAATTATCTGTCTTTTAAATAAAGGAAGTGTTTCTTAAAGCTTTTTTTCTTAAAACTAATAGAAATGTAACAACATTAAATTATTGGCTGAAAAGACAGCTTGGTATTTGCTTAATGATAGTAGGACAAAAAAATACTTTATTTTTACCATATTGTGTTTTAACAAAATGACTGATAAATTAAAATGACACTACTGAATATGCCATGTGCTCTAATAAACTACTGTCAAGTTTTAATTATTAGCAGAGCCTATTTGTGTTTCATTTTGTAATACAAAGATTTCCTGACGGAGCTTGTGAGATCCTAAATCATGTGCTTTAAACCACTTTCTAAAGCTCTAAATGCTGAGCATTTGTGTGTTACTAAAAACTGAATATTTAACTTACTGGAAAATCAAATAAACACCTGCTAGTAAGCTTGAATTATTGTTCATTACTTTTCAGAAATTCACAGTAATATTATTTGCTTTTAAAGATGTATGAAACATTAAATAAAGATCCATATTTTTAAAAGCATGTTTCTCTAGCATCAGTCTCTTGATTTCATGCCCAAACACTCTAGACTTTTTCAAACTTCATTTTTCAAAATATTTTTCTCATATTCACCCCAGTGATTGAATATTATCTTAGGAGATAAAAGGCTAAATGCATTACGTTCTTCCCACCTTCAGAGAAACAGCTCCCATCAAAATTACATTTGGCTTCGTTTTCAGTGCATTTGTGGTACTGATGGCAGTAATTATAATACATTCATTGGAATGTGACAAAGCTGTTGAAAAAAATCACTGCAAATGTATCATGTATGGCAGTTGCCTGGAGACTGAGTGGGCATCATTTGCAGTCTTCACGTATGCAGCAGTTATAACTTCTAAATATTTCAGGTGAGCAAAACACCAAAGGTTTTGTATTCAGTCATCGTGTTATCTTCAGAAAGAAGAATGTTTTTGGTATGGACTTTTGCATAAGATGGAATGTGAGGTTATACTTCTTAGCTCTGAATCCAATTGTTTCCATTTCAAAAGACTTCAGCATTTTTTTAGCTGTGTTCTTTTCTAAACGACCCTCTAGTGATAAGGAATGAACAGGAGATTAAGTCATTGGCTGGGACTTGGGAGACCTCAGCACTACCCTATGAATGCTTCCTGTATAAGATTGGAAATATTACTTGTTTTCTCTGGCTTTTTTCCAGATCATTGCTATAAAGTCAATTTGTGTCATGACAATTCTCTAAAGTCAAAGGAGTGAGAAGAGATCTGAACTTGACCTAAGAATGGCTGGCACCCTATGCAGTCAATAGACTGTTCATGGTGAGTCATGCACTAATTTCTATGACAATATCAATTTTTCTAATGGGGGAACACCAGTCAGGCCTTTTGAAGATTATATAAGCAGAAAACTGAACAAGGTCATAGTGGCATTAGAACATTATGAGTAAAAGCAGAGACAAAAAGTTTTCTGTGCACTACTCATGGAAAGAGGTAGGATAATTGGAGCAAAAAAGATGAAATTAATCAAAAAATATAAAATAATGGGTTCTGCATACTTTGATCTTACTGGGACATCTAACCATCAAAGGTTTCTATGCAGCAAAGAAAACTAAAGCATTGATACCCTCATCCTCTCCTGAGGCTGTCTCCACTAGAAAAGCATACTGGCAACAGGGCACGTACGTTCCTGTGTGGCATGAGAACAGGTAATTACAAATCTGTGTTGGAAGCAGGCACTTTTGTGAGTCACAGTGGGGACCTATGGGCTGCTTTGTGGAGTAGGGGCCGTTTACACCTGGAAATTAACATGCTTCTGAGTCTGTGAGTACCAGAGTTGGGTATTTACAAAATTGAGGATTTCTTTCAGAAGAAAGAAAAAGTAAGCACAAACCTTCACTCTTTACATTTACATAAATTTTTATTTTGTACTGTTGTTTGTGTTAGAGTAAAAACAAACATAGACAATGAAGTCTGCTCCCTAGAGAAATTTTAATGCAAAAATAAAACCAGAAGTTACAAATAGCAATTACTTGCCAACAAAGGGAAACTAAGAAAGTGTGTAGGTTTTGAGAAGAAAACCAGCTTATACTGCATATTAGGTAAGCATTATCATGATACTTAATTATATTTAATGTAATTTCCCATAGTTTTATATCAATGAAGCAGGCAAAAATATTAAGATATTAAAATATTGACAAAATATTTTAAGTTGTGCATATAAATCTGAGACGCTCAGCTGCTGCAGGATAATTCCTCAACAAATACTCAAAGAAATCAAAAGAACTAGAAACATAAAGAACTGAACTCCATTCACTCTGAATAGTTCAGTGGAGCTGTTTGCTGTTTAGGTATCTGGTATCTGCTTTGTCACCGGTTTAGATTTGTACCGCACTAGTATATTGATTTCCAATCTCAAGGCTTCTCAATATTTACAGCTTCCCAAGGAACATCAAGCTTTTCCATCATCTAATCATGATTACATAACAGATTTACACTCTGTTTTAAGAAAGTTACTAGCTGGGGGCTATGAGAACTCCTTGACTCTTGGTCATAACTTCCACATTCCCATTTTCCATTCACTAACTAAACGATCAATGAGGGAAAAAAACTGATGGTATGAAACAACAACGCTGCTTAATTCTGTCATTTCCACTTACATGCTCTCCCCATGCTGACTTTAGCTGTATAGCATTACTGATTTCTGACATGAGTTGTATGGTCTCATTCAGGAATGGCATGATAGGTTTAAAAATAGGTTGAATGTGTACTGGGAAAATCCAAAATACTTTGTGTCTCTGAGCTATGGGGACACTTGCTGTTGGTGCCACAGTTGATGGCCCTGTCAGGAAGATAGCTGTGAGATAGTCTTCAGCAGCTTCTCGGGAAATCCATTGTAAATAAAAGCTTATCTCTTAACAGAACACCAAATTTCTATGCAACAAAGAAGCCTTCCCCACCATGTAACCTTTCACAAAATCTCACTGAGTAGAGTTTTTATTTCTCTCTACAGCATGGTAGAGGAAATTACTGTTTTGCCTTTCTTTGTGCTGCTGCAAGAACAAGGGGCTAGAGATGGTTTTTGTTTTCTTTCCGACAGGCTTTCCAAGATAACTGGACCATGAAAATCTGAGAAATTACTTGTAATGGGGCTTATTAAACTTGTATAAATCTGATTTTTATGGAGCCTACCCTGTGACTTTCACTTATTGAAATTAACAGTAAGAAACTAACGTGAACTTGCAAACAGATTAGCAGGTTCTTGTTTTAGAATTTATGTCGGTTAAATTGCTAAGGTGCTTAGACTGTAGCATTCATTTCAAGAAGTAGGAAAATAGCACATAGAGCTTCTTGGAAACTGAAAATGTGTCTAATTATTCACTAGAAGATTAACTCACCTTTTAGGACAAGGTTAGTAAAAGGAAAACACAGACACTAGTATTTGTTTGTTTCCAACAGGTTGTAATGATAATATCAATACGATTTGAGAACTGCCTAATAGGCAAGGAGTCCCTTCAGACTGCAGTTTGACAATACCAAGTTTTAAAAATTGGCTGGGATGTGGAAATTTTCAAATGTATTTATAAACACTTAATATGCTTCTTTGAATTTATAGTTTTCCACTTTAGATGGATCTATTTCCCACAAAGGTCATGAATTTACAAGTACGTTTTACATTTCTTGTTCATTGGAGCAAATTCACTTCATGTTACGAACAAAATTTTGAGTAACTGCTATAGCAAATGAACAAAAAAATCAACCTGTAAAAAAGGTAACATGCTTACCAGAGACATTTTTCTATCTATACCCATCAGTCCTGTAATGTTATATTCTACCATGCCTGATAGGAGAAGTGCCTAGACCCTTGGTGACTATTGCACAAGGACCAAGTTTACCAAGTATCAAGAGCTTTTGCATATAATTCCCAGGCTTTCTAGGGTACATGCTGTGTAATTAGCATATGAATTCAGTATGAAACTGAATTCAGTATGCATTCTCCTCAGGAGAGAGAACTAATACAGCTCTGTGAATGTTAAGACTGTACAAAATAGTTAAAAAAATATTTTTACTAAAGCATGTGGGGTCATCTCTTGTAAAAAGATACATTTCCATTAACTAATCATTTTCACATTATATACACGCCACTACTGTGGTAAAAATGCAAAAATATTCAAAAATATTGTATGCAATGAGCCACAGTGCTGGCTACCCTCATGTTGCAGAACTAGGGAGACTACAGAGAAGGAGCTGTACCTCCTTCCTGATTTCCCCACAAACCTACTTGCTTACAAACATGGAAATCATGACAGTGACTGCAGCTTTCAAATTGCCAAATATGCCGGAGGAAGGTAAGGTATTCCATGTTGCATGTACTTTCTTGAGAGCTTTTACTCCTTTCCTTGAATAAAACGCTATTCCTGTAACCAGGAAATATGCAGTTATCAAAGGAGCCATAAAAAAGCCTTTCCCTTGAAACTCCATTTTATAGCTTTGAAAATACTATCCCACTTATAGGAGAAAACACCAAGGAAAAGAGTCTTGGACTGACTTCTTTTAAAGGAATACTCTTAAAAAAATATTAGGTCTTTAAATTATTAGGGAAGATAAGCATTTCTCAGAGCTGTCAAAGGCTTGTTAAAAATTACTTTTACTTATTCAAAGGAAAGGATGACCCAACTTTTTCTGTGAATTATTAACCTGTTCTCATACGAGTTATCAGATGTGAATAAGAGAAGGCAGGCAGGCATATCTCTCAGGTCAAAATTCCAGCTGAGTAAAGGAGTTGAAAATATACCGTGGCACATACCAAACAAGGGGGACCAAGTATCATCTCAGTCTAGATAATTAATTTATTTTGCCTTTTGAGGATTTCCTTTAGCAACCCTTTGGTATCACTTCTGTGAGTCAGTACACAAACTTTCTAGAAGAAAGTAGGTACCCTGAAGTAGGGGGTGATTGAACCAGCTGATCCCTGTGGACGTACCACACTCCCCTCGACAGCCCTGGAGGGAGGGTTTCAGCTTGGTGGTATTGCCTTCCATGAAGGAATGCATTTCAGAAACACCTTCCATTGGAATGGATTTCTGGAGTCAAGGGGATGTGGTTGTTATCGGGAATCTGTAGGAGCAAACAGCCTCCTGCCCATCCTGGCACCTCCCTATGGGATGCACCTGCCACATCTGGGGAGGTAGTGCAGAAAAATGTCATTTGTGTTTTGTAACGAGGACTTTCACTTTCTCAAGGAAAGGGTAGATTTTTAGTGTTCGCTAAAGCTCAGGACATGGAAAACAATCAAATAAAGAATATTTCTCAGGGGATGGCTCTGCAGAGACATGTTGTTCTCTTTCTGTGATATGTCTGTAATTTTGAATTTCATCTTTTGATACTGTTATCATTGTTTCCCCCAAGAATTACTCAGTGTAGGAGCATACCTACTCTACAGAGAATTTCTTCATTTTAAAGGGCTTCTCAGTGTGAGTGTCCATCCAGTCAGCAGAAGGTTTCTTGTCATCAGATTTTATTGTAGTCTGACCTGGTTTTGAGTTTGTCAGGTTTTTCCTCAGGGAAGTGGGTCACCCTTACTAAATTTCCTTGAATGTTTCTTTTTTGGTTTAGTCTCTGCTTCCATGTACTAATTCTTTTTTCATTTGGATTTTCTCCCACAAATCCTCTGGATCAGTACTAGGGTATCTCATGTGCACACATACAGGTACATACAAATATGACCTCCACTAGGGGAGCCTATAAAGCATGTTTGAATTCTCTTTTTGTGAGAGACTGGAAAGACTGATGTCTCAAGACATTTTGGGATGCATGTGTGTAAGGGAAGGGATAGGCTGGGCCTTTCCCAGGTGAGGCAGTGCCCTGACTGGTGCACCCCACCCCAGGGCTGTATCCCAGCCCCTGCAGTGGCTGCCAGTCCCTGGCACAGCAGAGGCAATGCTCCATACCTACACTGAAGCCCCTAACCCAGCTCCTGAGTGGCCAAATGTCTGGAAGTCTCGTCTGGGGAAAGGCCCAGGGAGGCCAAGGGGTATTTAAGGCTGAGCAAGAGGCAAACACATGTCTTGACCCTACTTCCTCTTGGAATTTCTATCAGCTGGACACTGCTGGAAACCAGGAGTTGGTAGCTATATGTGCCCTTTTCTATATCTTTTCTATCTTTCTCTCTTCTAATTCCTCTTCTTGGCATTTTAGAGTCACTTAAAATAGAATGGACTTAGAGATTGTGAAGTTTGAATGGGTTACGTTAATGCTTTGGGAAGTGTTTCATGTTGACTGAATGCTGCTGCAAACCTTTTGCCAAAGGTCTGTGATTCTCTAATGTCGCTAGCGAAGTCTTTTTTGTTGCTTTGATCTCTTGAGAATATCTTGTCAGTATTTCTCCCATGCATTTAACCTAGAGCACATGAACACTTGTAACCCCTTTTAAAAGTTTCATCAAGTGAAGTTTTTTTTGGACCTTACACTTTCATCTCTCACTTTTTGCCTTCTGCATATATATATAAAATACTGTCCCATTAGGTAATGAGTTCAATTTCACTTTATTCCTTATTGATGAAGGAATATAGCCCTGAATTATAACAAACAAGGTACCAAAGCTATGAGCGGTTCTGAAGACCTTTCCTGCATATGTATGGCATATCTCTTCCCATCAAAAGTGAGGGAATGTTACTGCATGGGACAGAGTGAGCCATAGAGAGCCATTCCGCATCACACCTGCCCTGCATAACTTAGAAATTTGCTGTTCTGGCAGCCCCTGGTGCGGAGCTGGAGTTCCTGGCCAGGAGAGCGTCCAGTAGCTCCAGTACTATAAGGATCCTCAAAATCTCTTTGCATAAATGAGTAACAGTTCACTGGAGTGGTACTCACCTGATCATTTCTGTTGCAGGAGAGGAAATCACCCCAATTTGCAGTCTCAGAACTTGGCTGGACAGGGAGCTCACTCAGCAAGGTCTGGAGAAGAATCTTGAATTTTTAATATTAATAATAACAGTACATAGTAAAGTTTCTGAGATTCCTCTACATAGGTGTTGTGTCTTGCTTAAATTTGGGAAGTGGTTGACTGTATTCAGCAAATTTGCCATTTGGGTGCGGAGCTTTCATCATTTTTGCTTTGTCTTTCGAGCTATGAGGCCAGCTGAGGGAGCTGCCATCTTGGAAGGGATGTGTATTCCGCCATTTTAAGTTTCTCAGTTTGTGAGATTTAGCAATTTTTTATCTAGCAATTATTTAATGTTATTTTTTGCCTGTTGAAGTTTTTCTTGTTACTAGACTGTTATTTTTTTCACTTATATCTCCTCTTATTTTGTTTCTCCTTACTGGTGGAAAGGGACTGGTTAAAACAAAGGGGGAGAACTCATTTTAGAGTGTTCCCTTTTAAATTGTCTTAAACTAAGACAGCTGATGTGTTTAGAACCTGTGATTTAATTCAGGTATTCCAGAGAAAGTAGTCAGACATTAAAAGTTAATCTAGTCAGGAACTGTTTTTTCCTTACTCCTGAACCCAAGCCTAGGTTGACCTTATTTCAGTGCCATTTCTCCTAAATATTCTGAGGACAAAGGGCAGGTTTTTCTTGGCAAAGGAGAAGCAGTCCTATCATTAGGAAAATATTTGTGACAGGTCAAAGTAACTGACATTTTTTATTACTTACATCTTAAATTTGCCATGATGCAAATAGCTGTGGAGAACTAGAGAGAAGTAGGGGTTCAGAGGGGTTTGTGTGATCAGACCCAGGTGGAAAGGAGTTCTGTTCTGGGAGAACAGAAACCATCATGAGTGATATCTAAAGGAGTAACCTAACTTCTCCATATGTAAAAGCTACTTATGATCCAAGTAAGATATTGCTGGCAGTATAATCATTGCTTTCTGCTTATTGCTTCTTGTGGCTCCTAAATTCTTTATCACTGTTTTCCAAAACAGTCACCTATCTAGTATGTGTGTATTGCTGACATTTTTTGGTTTGGTTAAACTGGATTATTGTTGCCAAAGACTGTCTGATCTGTGTCTCTACCTATCACTTCAGTGCTTATCAGTCTGTCAAGCCTTATGTCGTCTGCAGATCTTCTTCAGTAACATTTTAATGTTGTCTTTGAAGCAATCAGTTAATATTTAAGATAATTTTAGCATGTGAACTGCCTTGTAGAGGACCCTACTGGTCTCGCAGAGGTTTGCCTGTCGGTATGGGGGGTGTACTAAATTGAAGAGTGCCATTTCTAAACCATGGCACTACAATCTTGTGTCAATTTTAAATATGTTGAGCATTTAATAAATGAAGGTAGTTTGGTTTTGGGGGGCTTTTTAAAGTGAGCTTGATAATTGGGATTGTTTTCAGTTTCTAATCTCCTATTCAACTCTCCTTGCTTACCTCTTATTTCTAAACTAAATTCATAATACTAAACATGGGAAGTTTCATCCACTGTCTGATATTGCTCAGTATAATGATTCAGGTGCAAATTGAGACTCAAAATGAAGCATAGTGCTCTCTGTGTGTTTAGGTAGCTATATGTCATTATTCAGCCTGGTTGCACTGTCAAAACTGTCTAAAAGACACTAGAGTTAGAAAAAAGAAAATACATTCAATGGACTAAAGGGAACCCGCAAGAGAGCTGGAGAGAGACTTTTACAAGTGATAGGAAAAGGGGTTATGGCTTCAAACTGAAAGTGAGCATCTTTCGATTAGATATTAGGAAGAAATTTTTTACCATGAATGTGGTATGGTACTGAAACAGGCTGCACAGAGAAGCTATGGGTGGTCCATCACTGGAAGCATTCTAGACCAGGTTGGATGAAGCTCTAAGCAGCCAGGAAAGTCAGAGAAACATTGACATTCCTAATAATTCTCATGATTTTGCACTGCTGTTCGTAATTAAAAACCGAACTCCTCTGTGCTAGTTTCTTCTTCTGAATTTCTTAATAAAATACACGGAAAGAGGTCCTTACTCAGAACATCTCACAATATATTTTATTCCAAATTTAGATATAGCATTAATATTTTCTGTGAGAAAGAATAAAGTTTGACAAGAGTGCTTACTACTTAAATATATGGGAAAGTAATGTGCAAAAAAAAAAAAAATAATAAAACCAGCAATTAAAACAAATTATTTTGTCTTGGGGAAAAACCATGAACCTTTGCTACATTTGCTTATTGAGCTGCCTGATGGAATAGGAAAGCATGTGGGTAGGAGATTAATAATTCAATCTGTAATACAAATAATGTGATTTATTCTACTATTAAGTTAACATGCACTATATATCATGTTGGTGTATTATTCCACAGATGCACTGCTATAAGAGGGAATTTAGAACATTTTGCTGTGATAACTTCCATAAGGAAGGAGGCATGTCATTATTCCATTCAGGAGTAAAAATAAAATGCTATTTCAGCTTTTTAAAAGATTGCTTTTACTGTCTATTGACACGATAAAAAAGGAGGAAATTTTAGGTATGTTATCAGAGTCCTGTGGGTAGTAAGATTTTCCTTCTCTCTTTTTTTTTTTGTTTTTAATTTTAAAAACTTTGAGAAAGGAAGGGATATTCTAGGAAACCTTTAAATTTCCAGTATCTTTGGCATTTTTTCCTTTCCTCTCACATGGATAAAGTTTATAAAAATCTGTGACCAGAAAGGTCAATATGTTTAAATAGAATTCAAATCTGTATCCAGGCCTACGGGAAATCCACTCTGCCAAAATTATCTGTACTCTGTGGTACAAAATAATGTTTTTGAGTTGCTTTTCAGGCAGACAACTTGACATGCACCAAAGACATATAGATATATTAAAAAATGTTATATTTCCTATATGGCACAAAGCAGAAAGAGGGTTAAAGAGCAAAGATTACACCTTGACTTTCTTTGCTCTTATGTGATAAAAGCATGTCATTGTGTTCGCAGGGGCAAGAGCTAACACGAACTAAAAATGAATTTTCTTTCTCATCTCCAGCTGTAATTGACTTTCATCTTCTTTGTTGCCATGGGCTATTATTCTGTACACCTGCACTCAGCCAGGAGTATAATGAAAAAGAATCAATCTCTGAAAAGAAAGTTATCACCAGCCAATAACATTGGGCCACTTTCATGGGTCTTGCAGTGTTTCATCCAATTGCCAAAATTCCTGGCCATTATGAACTGGAGACAGTCTCTCAGCTGCTTGTCCTGGTGAGCACAAAATTCCAGTGCTACGCAGGTGATCTAGAATCCGGTATTAAAGCAGTGGAATTCGTTAGGGCAAAATGAAAGCAGTGTTAATTTGTATCCAGAATAGGTTGTCTGAATAGTGATGGACAAGAATGCATAAGAAGCATTATTTCTGAGAAGATGGGTAAGTGTTTCTCTATTCTCTGTGCATGGGCTTTTTTGTGTTCAAAGCTGCTCGTGCTCTGTGATTTTCTGAGTTTAAAATTCAAGTATTGCAGAAATGTATTGATTAGTAGCAAACTGCCAAGGCATCCACTGAGAATATTTGTGTTCTAGGCTTTTTGACTGCACGTACAAGTATTCTTATCATGACTGGGTAAGCATTGCTGTTAGATTCCTGGTGTTGACATTCATAATTTTAAATGATCACTCTGCAAATTTGCCACATTAAATTCATTTATTTCAGCAAATATTTCTGCTACTAAACTAATTTGCTTGAATGCAAATATATGGGTGATCTGGATATTTTCAAAATAGTAAGTTTCTTACTGCCTTGGGAAAGTATGCTTACATTTTGTGTAGATAAATATATAAAGTATAGCATCACTACTAGAAGGGTGATATTTCCAGGTTCACCTCACAGTAGATCTGAAAATAATGAGTCTGCTGAGTCATCAGTTCAACAGTTGTCATTGACACGTGTTGGATACGCTGTAATGATTGACCTGATCTCTACTCTAGGTCAAAACTGAACAGTAGTTTAGGATATGTCACAGCCCTGGCACAGAGCTTTCTGTCAGGAAGGCAGAACCAATTGTTTCTCTGCAGAAGCAGTTCATAACTGGAAATATTATAATGATTTCTTTTCCTTATTTTTTCCACCCTTAAAAACTGCAAACGAAAAACATTTCAGAATTGATTGTAAAAAGCATTTAAAATCTTTTTTTTGGTGAAGACGCTTCTGCCAGAACTCAGCAACAACCAAGTAAGACCTGTTATCTCAGGTAGAGTTTATTTCCACAGAATCCAAGACAAATTTGTCAGCATGAGAACCAAACACCAACCCCCAAGTTCTTCTAGTTTAAATTCAGCCAAGCTTTCTCCCCACACAGCTTCAGACAACATGGTGGTACATCACCTTTCACAGGAGAAACATTTTGCAGAATCTGCATGTGTTCAGGAGAAGCTCAGAGGGAAATGTGTCCTGTGAGAAATGTACATTTTACTTTCATTTAAAGGTGTCTGAGCACTCACAGGGGGGAGGAGCTTAGCAGAATGAGTTGTCAGGGCTTACTTGGACAGACAGCCATCTACAAACACAGGCAAAGGTTTAGGCAGTTGGCAAATCAGATGTAAAGAGGTTCTGCAGATGACCGAGACTTTTAGAAAGGACTTATCACGCGTTTAAGTAGCAATTGAACCCCACAAATTGACACACACAATCTCAGTTGAGATGATGACATGCTGCATTTCTGGGCTAGCAAGTGTCAGTGTCTTAAACTATTGTTTTCTCCAGTATAGTTATTCTACCTGTGGTCTGCTCCCGTGACTATGTGATTGGTCTGTCTGTTTTTATAAATCCAGTGTGACTGGCTATTTCTGAAGTATCCCAGATGTTAAGGAATGAAATGGGTTGAAAGGAGGGAAATGAAAAGTCAGTTCATGGACACATTAAGAAACTTTGATTTTCTCTTTTTTCACACTCTTTTTGTGAGGCTTGGATTATAGTTTGGTTCTGGGAAAAGCCAAGACCTTGTTCTGTTCCTGAGGCTATGAATGTGCCCAGATTTCATCTGTGAAAACAGGCTGATGTGCTGTCTTATGATATGCCCTGAAACCTAAAATCTCTAGGGAGTGTTCTTTGACTAGCTCATGTGGGTTAGAGAGCCTGGCTGAAATCACCTGGCTTTACAACCCACACCCTGAGCTACAGTGAAGCTGTGATCTCATTAGCCTCTATCTGTAGATGGAGCCATCTTCCTGTAAACCTTCTTGCAGTCTTCCTGCAAATCCTACTTTGAATCTGTCTGGTAAAGCTGAAGAGAGCCTGCTCCCTGGGTCATCTTCTTTGCAGGTTTATTTAGACTGAGACTGGTCTAACTGAAAAAATTATATTTGATCTTCATGGAGACATTTGTAAAGAAAAGCTTTAATGATAACACCTTGCCTAATCAGAGTGGTTTCTTTTAAAAGTGCTGTGATGAGACGTGGTCAATTAACATCGTATGCCAAAACCACTCATTATATAGACAATTATATGAGAGCCAAAACCACACAGTTCCTTCTGGCTGCAATGGAAATAAGTCACACTGAAATAAAATTAACTTTTCATCCACATTCACAATCTCTAAACAGGCCCTCAAAAATGAATCCCCAAGCTGCCTTCTTTCCTAGCACTCCCCACTGCGGCCTTCACCTCAGGCTTTCACAAAGCTCTACCAGGCCAGCACTTCCACTCTCTTCAGCTCAGAGAAGCTGATTGCTATTAATGTGATACCCTAGGTTTACATCTTAACACTGGAAATGTCAGGTAGGGTTTTCCCTTTGCCATGGTATGCTGCAGCTGTTTTCAGAACACAGTTAGGCCAAGAGCTGATTTAAATTATAGGTGTAGTGCCATCAAATGTGATTTCACTTGCACAAATCTACAAGCAGAGCATGTGCCAAATGGTTCTATAAAGCAGTTCCCATATACACTCCTTGTGTAGCTGAAGTGCAGCTTTATCTAGAAGAAATTTCCTCAGACACACACAATGTAACAGTTTTTAAAGCCATAAATCTGCTCAATGTTGACTACTTGTACACTCAATAAAATAAATTGACGTTATAGTATATTTTTGGTTCAATATTAGCAGATAAACAGCTTTCTTTTTCTGTTGTTTAAGAAAAGGAAAGAACAGCAGCAAGCAGTACATGTTCTGCACTTCCACCAACCCATTTATTCCTCACTCCTCACTGCCTGTGTTCCCTACCTTCCTGGGCTTCCACATCTCTGCCAGTGTTAGGACTGTGTTTTGAGGGTTTTCAAAAATAATCATTTTCACTGGATGATAAATCAGGAAGTGAAGCTAATTGGAAATTCCCAAAGGAGTATACCAATATGGCAGTTTTAGGAATTGCACCTGGAGTCACTTCTCTTTTGGTCATAGTACATCAAAAATCTTCCCTAGGCACACTGATTGACAACTCAATTCGTATTATTTATGTGGGTAGTTATTTCCTGGAGCAGATTTAGTTACAGTTTTTACTTTTTGGTTCTTGGTAAAAAATCTCATTGTCAATATTGCAAGCCATTGCTTTTCAGAGGATCAGCAGTAGCTAAGAAAATGACATCCTGGGCTTTCTTGAATATTCTAAACCTAAAAACCTTGTCTAAGACAGAGCAAATGGAACAACTGCTGAAGTACCAGGCTCCATATAAGTAAGTCATCAGATACTGTCTTATTCATATACTTCTCTCTGAACTTGTTTTCTTTTCTGAGGCTACTCAGTAGTTCCTTCAGCTTAATGAGCTAACATTTGGCAACCACTGAGCAACTTTGATTTAGTGATATGACAGTCTTAAAAATCTGCAGCAAATGTGCTCAGAGCTGGCTGCTGGCACTCTGGCACACTAGCAGGTACTGGCTTCAACTGAAAACATGTATTTTGTTACTGACAGAAACTCCATGTGGCTTCTGTGGTACTTGTGTACTGTATGTCAGCCTCTGTCAGTGTGGGACTGCTTGCTGTCATCACATGGAACTAGCCTAACATATAAACTTACTGACTTGTGGATATTCACAGCCAGGGGAGATTTTTAACTCAGAATGGTATTCCAAAGCATAAGGAATTCTCTCTGTGTTTCCAGTCTAGTTGAATTTTATAATATTTTAAATATTGCAATCATACTTCTTGATGTTTGTAATTCAAGCCTCCCTTGATAATACAGTTTAAAAAAATCTGAAAGCTTATCCTGGGGAACAAAAACTGCATTGGCTTCTAAATAATGAATTTATAGTACTGAAAACTATTATATAACAAACCCCAAAGAAGTATTAATATTCCTTTCTAGAAAGTGACACTTCTCAATATTATTTATTGATTTTCTCTGATACAATTACAATCCAATTGTCCCTTTGCTAAACCTCATTCAGAAGTCAGTGGAGGCAAAGGTTGTGAAACAGAACCAGAATGGAAACAACTGAAAAAAATGATAGGAACACTTAACCCCCTGTCCCATTATTCTTAGGATTAGAAAACAGATCTTGCTACATTAGCAAAGTTGTATTTAGGGGAAAGAAACTCCCGTAAATACCTCTGTCATATAGACCCTGATGTTTACATCTTCTCCATTTTTTGGACTGCTTTTAGACTTCATTTGAAGAAAATTCTGAAGCATGACTATTAAACCACTCAGGCTATAATGGGGAAATAATATTGTGATAGTACTGTGCAGTTCACCCTGGATGTCATCAAACAGGAAGAGTGGAGTTTCAGGAACATGTATCCAAAGGTCTAAGTGGTTTTGGTGATAATTACAGAGTATTTTCTTTGGACTCCATCATTGCAATTATCAGTATCAGGTCTGCATGATATTACTATCTCCATACTGAGTTTGAGGAACCCTAAAAGTAATTTATTTTCTTTCCTTATGGAACTAAATAATACGTCATCCAGAAATTTGATGAGATGGATACTAAAATCCATTTTAAGTCTGCTGTAATTGGGACTTATATTTTATTTGTTCTAATTTGGGAAAAATAGGATTTACGAAAAAAATGAGTTCTAGTATTGTTATTTGGCTTGGGGTTTGGCTAAAGACAGAATTTCTTTTAAAAGGTGAGATAAATAACATAATATTGTGGTTTAGCAATGGAATTCTCCCCTTTAGTGCTCCCAATAAAACCGTATGGCTCTCCCCCTCAGCCCTCCAACAGGAGGCAAAAAAGGCAGAGGACACAGGCTGAGACAAGAAACTGGAAACATCAGTGAGCTGAAGCAAACAGTAGCACCAACAACATTAATTATAAAAAGTATAAGAAAAGACATTCTTCACAGAGAAAACACAAAACCCCAATAACAGACAATCCCAGATGTCTGCCTTTACCATGTGTTCTCGATCAGACAGGACCCTGTCTCTCTGGACGTCTGTCCGTTTGCCTCGCCCCCAGCAAGGACATGAGGTGGTATAGAATCACCTCCTGGCCATGCCCTCTGTCAGCTACTGCAAAATTAACCCTGTCCTGGATAGAACCAAGACCTATAAGGTTAGCCAAGGAGCACTTAATCTCCATGATTTAATTGAAATGGCACTAGAAAGATGATTTATTTATTTATTTTTTTTTTAATCCTTATCACAGACGCTTTTTTTAAATAAGTTTCAATTCTGGACAAGAGCAAAACAACTGGTGTACTCTGTTCTCTTGCTCAGAGATCTCTCTAGTGATGCTGATGAAGGTGTATATGGTCTAGTAGTTCAAGCCATGTCAATCTTGCCCTCCCCAGATTTGATAATAAGCCTGTATTTTTTCCTAGAAATAAACCTTATTTATAACAGAAAAGGTCAGCAACTGATTTTGTTTATGCATTTACATATGCAACTGCAAATGTTTTTTTGCTAACTGGAATTATGATAGACTGATTGGAAGATGTTGCCCATATTTGGTAGCATTTTCTGCAATGAAGGTGGACAGTCTTCTCTGGATGACATTTTGTTTTATACCTAGGAAGAAATGGGTTTCTCTGGCTCCCCAGACACACCCCTATCAGTGAGCAAGATGTGGCTAAAGAATGTGTTATAATTGTTCACCTTTGTAAGAGTAAGACTAACATACTGGATTTCTCATACAAAGAGATGCCAGGATATTCTTTGTGTTCCTGGAGATTTCAATAGTCTGCCAAGATAAGGACCATTGATTTGATTTGCTATCTCCTGTGTACTTTGAAAGCAATCACAATTCCTACTTTTTAGTACTTCTTTTTTTTTTTTTCACGTGCCATATGGATGTGGCATGGCAACAAATATAAAAAATATAAACAGATATAGACGTATGTGTTTATTTTAAAAATTTCAGGAGTTTTTCTTAGACAATTAGTCTTTATCTACAACCAAAATAAGGCATATATTCATGGATTTTTTTAATGGGACTGGCTTTTCTGCTTTTCTATGTCAACTAAGTGTGCTTTTATCAGTGACGTTAAAGCTTTCAAATGATCTGCAATAAGATTTAATTGGTGGAAATTAAGTATGACCTTTTAATTTGGTAAACATGACTAAGAGTCATGTTATTTCATTAAGAATAATTAGAATATTTATTTGGTCTCTTGAGGAGTGAGACAGTACTTCTCAGTCATCTTGTTGCACAGGAGTAGCCCTTTCACAACATCTCTTAGGTCTTTTTTTGCAAAAGGAGGTGTTTGTTTAGTCCTGTCTTTTCAAATCCATTTCGCTGAATTTGAGGTCTCTTTGCTTAACATATTGCCTGTAACAGCCCTTGACAATAGTCCATATCTCATCTTTCCAGACTGGCACCATCTTAAAACACTGATGTCAAGAAAGTCAGTTTGACAATTGCAGGTAACGTGACTGAGTGAATTTTAGCTTTTCAGCCAAAACATTTCCAAAAAGGCAAGTTCTATCATCTCCAAACTATTTGCAAACAGCCAGAATTTACCAAATACTATTCATAGATTGGAGGAGGGGACTGGAGGAGAGAGAAGAAGGGGGAAAAGAAAGACAAAGGGGCAGGGAAAGAAATGCTTTGCAGAAATAGCAGTGGCATTCCCCTTCCAGAGTGCGCTGTGGCAGATGCTGAATGACCCATGGTTGGCCGTGCTGGTACCCATGGGCAGTCACAGAAGATTTTCCACCCAACTGGTACATCCCCCAGGAGGACCCAGGGGTTCAGCAGAGCTTGTACCACCTCTTCTGTCAGTGAAGTTCAGCCTCTTACTACACGCTAAGAAGAACTACAACAAGAAGAAAAAAAAATTAACATATTGCAGATGCCTACAAGAATGTATGCAAAATACACTTGAAACATGTACTTCACCTTATTGTACTGCATCGTGGCCCCACTGCAGGGATATAAAGTTACTGTGCATCTTGGCAAAGGAAATCTCTCCCCTCTGCTCTTCAATCCCTATGATTACATTACTGGTTTGATAGCAGTGTTTTTTGTTTGCTTTCTCAGAGCATTTCTCTTTTGTTTTGCTTTATTGTTACCTTTATCATGTTTTTCATAACAAGTACATTGGTGTTCTGAAAACCTCATTACTGCTCCTAACATGGTACAGTGTAATTACTCTGTTTTGTTTGGGGGGTTTTGTTTCTTTTGCTGTTTTTTCACCTCTGCTCATTTTCCTTGCTCTCCTGCCCCTGCCTAACAAAGATTCACTGAAATAGAAACCAGGCTTGTAATAACTGCCTGTTATGTTTTTGCTTAATGTACTGTGCAAAATATGACAAGGGTGAATGTTAGTAGATGTAACAGCAGTCAAAATGTTTCCTTATTCCAGCTGTTGGATCCTCTATATGCAGTAGGTATAAAACATGTTAAACAAACAGGGAGAATAAGTTGTAAATCTAAAGGTCAAAAAAATGCAACTCAACTTTTTTTTTCCTTTCCCTGAATAGGAAAAAGGTGATGAAATAGTGTAGTATCTAAGTCTAATATATATTTTTTTTTTCAATCATTGCTGTCTTAACTTTCTTGAATATTCAAAATAGAAATAATTTTTTTCAATACATACTACAGAGGTATCTTTGTGCCATACTGAAACTGGTCATGATTTCTGGCCCCTTCAGCTAGATGCTGTTTAACTAAGAAACCTTTGTGTTAATTTAATTCAATTTAAATCATTCTTGGCATCCTCCTAACAAACTGTATTAATAAACCATTCCAGTCCAACACTCATTTTGCAAATTGCAGTCACTGTGAAAACATTATTTAATTTATCTAATTGCTATACATTTACTTTAAAAGCTAATCTGTCACAACATGACATGTATTTCTTCCATTTTCTGAAAGAGTATGCTGTATTTCCAACCCCATACACAAGACATGAAACAGTTGCTGTCACCCATACTCTTTCTGTTTCTGGCTTTGATTCTTATACTTGAGAGGTATCTGCATGCCAGTTTTTATTGCATTGCTAATCCAAATATATTCATCCTGGATGCATTCATTACCCCGGGCTATCTTTGGTATTCCAAGAAGAGATGTGGCATGATGTATATTCATTTTTTCAGTTCTATAACTCTTTTTGTTTATTTGTAAATCAATCTACTTCAAGCCTCAAATCGAGGCTTGCAATGTCAGATTGAATCAAGAATCAAGCAATTCCCTGGCTTCTGTTTTGACAGAAATTCCAGGTTTTTCTGCAGACCTTTGCATAAGATTTACTCTGTAAAGAAAAGGTATCTCTGTAGGTGAGAAACAGACAACTATATTAGCAAAAGCTGCCAAGTAGGCTGACTTAAAAGTCAGCCTTAAGTGTAAATTTAATTTAAAGGTGGTGACACACTTGTTATATTTAAATGAGACTCGGAGAACCTGCTTCAGGAAGTATTGAGAGCTCAGGGCACTACAATTATCGTGATCAGATGCATTTAGAGTAATGGACAGATATGCTTATTTTGTAAATGAACAAACGTGTTTAATTGTATAATTGCTTCAACAGTAAATGTCCTGTAGGCTATCTGCATATGGAAACTTAATTATGATATATATTTTTCTGGAAAGAATCAGAAAAAACAAGTCCAGAATTGTGTGCAATCATGTGTGCTTTTCTAGATTTTGAAAAATAAGCTATTACTTTCACTGAAAGAAAGCACAAAGTTCTTTAAAATGCCAGTTTAGAAACTGATTTGTATTTCTGAATTCATTCTGTCCTACATGGCCTATTAATAGATATAGAGGAGCCAGCCCCAGTCCTCATTCCAAACAACACTTCTCAGCATTACTTTCGGATGTGGCATTGGCACATGGCACTTAAAGACGACTCCATTGCTTTGCACACGTTTCCATTTCCTGCCCATCTCTGTCATAACTACTACCCTGTGTCAGAGACTGAAAATAGTTTATGCCTCAAACATTGATATAAAGTTTTAAAGAAGCTACAGCCACAGAAACCTCCTTGAAAAACTTTGGACTGTGAGTCAAACTGCTGATTAGATAAAAGGAAACCCACTGTTCAGTCACCTCAGGCTGAGGGAAAGGTATGCTGCCACAAAAGGCCAAAGCTCCCAGCTGCCATCCCAGCTGAGTTTGGGGTGGGTGGGGGGAGAGCAGAGCCCATAGAAGCCAGGTTTACACAGACTGCCCCCAGCCGAGGAGGAGGAGGTTTTGGGTGTAACCTCTGCTCAGAGGCAAGGAACACCCATCCTCCTATTACACAACCAGCCCAGCTGTGGAACCCCCAACCCCACAGGGCACATCCACGGGACATTCCCGGGAGAGGCCGTGCCCCACAGGGCTGCAGGAGATGCAACAGACCCAGAGTCTGCTCTAAGAGACTGCCCCCTCCCCAGGACATGCCCGGACATTCCTACCTGGCCGGAGCAGATACACCCATCGGATTCTGTGCTTTCTGGGGAGAGCTTCACCACCGAGAAGAGCAGCTGGAGAGGATCAACAGAATCCATGGAGTGGTGGGGATCCATGGAGCGGTGATATTTTCCTTATTCTGTCCCTGACACTCTCTTTCTGTCCCCCCCACCTATTTTCTACTTCTTTCTTTCTTTCTTTCTCTCTCTCTCTCTCTCTCATATCTACCATCAAATAAAACCCATGTTATTGTCACTGGCATATGGTCTCGTTTGCACCTTAATTTGAGTAGAGGAATTTCTAAAGAACCTTAATAATAATAGCAATAATAATAATAATAATAGCAATAATAATAATAATAACTGGATCATAACATTTATCGGTGTAGTCGGCAAACATACCATTCTCTGACCCCAAGTGCCTTTTAAGAATAGTATAGTCTCCTCTGAGGAGATTATTTCCTGTGGTTTCCTTCTGTAAGGACCCAGCAACTCCTAGGGACTCTGACGCAGCCCTCTCTGAGGGAGATGTGGAGGTCGAGGTTTCCTCTGTGGGGACCCGGACTCTTGGGAATCCTGATACAGCTTTCTCTGAGGAAGCTGTGGAGGGGATAGTTTCTTCTGTGGAGGTGATAATTTCCTCTGTGGAGACACAGCAACTCCTAGAGATTCCAACATGGCCTTCTCTGAGGGGTTTGTGGAGACTGAGGTCTCATCTGTGGGGGCCCAAACTCTTGGGAATTCTGATGCAGCTTTCTCTGAGGAAGTTGTGGAGGTTATAGTCGACTCCTAGGGACTCCGACGCAGCCCTCTCTGAGGGGGTTGTGGCAGTCGGGATTTCTTCTGTGGGGACCCGGACTCCTGGGAATACTGATGCAGCTTTCTCTGAGGAAATTGTGGAGGTGATACTAAACTGATCTGGGCGTTTTTAGTTCCCTTTCATGTGTTTTGTCATGAAAAGCCAGAAGTGGCAGGTTTCAGTCCTGAAGCCAATTCTGCAGCTCCCATCTTATGAGAAACGCCCCCCGCACCAGTCTGTGGTTTATTGTGGAGAGTTGGAATTGGCAGGTTTCAG
>VYXC01009190.1:8363-45277 GCA_013397175.1 Platysteira castanea
GAACTTTACCTCACTGAGTTTCTCCTGAGTTCTTCGCTGCTCCTCAAAGCTGTTTCAGAGGTTCAGGGGATCGTCAAATGTCTCCTGGCTGGCTCGCCATTTGTTGCTGTCCGGTATAGCTGAAAATAGGCTTGGCCCATGGAAGAAGTAGGGACATGATCCTTAATAAGGTATTCATTAGGTCTTTATTTCTGGGGTCCAGCCAGCATGGCCGGTCACGAGTGCAGACTGACCCTTCCTCCGGAGAAACCCCCATCGCTCCCCGGGCAGGCCACACAAAACATCCAGTCACAAACACAACTCGAGAACGTGTGACCTGGGAGCAGGGGTCGGGGAACCCCGTGCTCCGCCATGCGTCCCCCAGGCTCCCCTCCCACCCTGGGGGAGCGGGGGGGGCAAGCCCCAACAAATTAATACAGTAAAAATTACCATGTAACTTTCTGATAGTTGTGGAAGTACTTGGAATTTGCTTATGGTAAGGACAAAAGTCTAGTTTCAGATAGAAAGAGGAGTGCATCATGACCTTAGATGTACAATTAATGGCTTTGATTCTTCTGTTTTGAAGGAAAGGACCTAAGTCACTGCCAAGTTAAACTGAAACCAGAGGACTTTCCACATCAGTTCATCAAGGAACAAACGTGCTACTGTCTGCTAGAGGCTGCTGGGTCCTGCACGGGGAGGAAACATCCATTTTTTTCTCATCCTTCCGGCTTTAAAATGACTCTGTAAGCAACACTTTTAACCAATTGCTACTTAACATTTTCATCACATAAGCCTGTGGGTTGAGTATTCTTTTGGCTTCTTGTTATTGTCAGTCCTAATCCTGCCATATTGTTAAGGGCTCCACAGTGTTATTAAGCACTGTGCCAGTACCTCTCAAAAGCTACAACTCTTGGCTTTCCAAACACAGTGGTAAATTTTAAAGTAATGTTTTCAGTCCTGCCAAAGTGACTTGGGGCCCTAAGCCAGAAATGACTTAGAGATGTATGTTTTTACTGGCAAAAACATTTATTTCTTCATTCAGCCTCACTGAGTGTCTGCCTGTGCTTCTACATGCCAAAGAAGGAGAGACATCCTTGCAAAGCTTTCAGTTCATCCTTCTTTTAGCATGCTGCTGAGTTACTTTGCATAGATGAGGGAAGTCAAGTGGCAAGAATAGTGTTAGAAATACACACACTTATCTGTCTCTCCCCGACAGGAACACTCAATTCTTTATAAGATTTACAATGAGAAGAGCAAATGTTTTGGGACAATGACTTCTGGTTTTTCCCCGCCTAGTTCCTGGTGCCTGAGTCATTTATTTACAGAGCAGATCTCTCAAAGCTGACAGATCCTGATCGCACTAAGCCGATGAAATAAATGCACTTTCCTGCCAGCTAAGGAGATATTTCCCAGATAATTCAGTCTACTAGCAGGACAGTGTCTCTCAAGAATTTTTTCCCAAAGGCATTCCAGTGGATTCAGTGCAAGAACTTGCATGAGCTCCAGGTGGCAGCTGAGACAGGGCAAATCAGCACCATCGGAGCCGCATCGGGAGCTAATAGCCCCACAGAGCTGGTACCCTAGGGCCAGCACAGAGAGGTTCAGCTGGGTGTGGGGGGATGCTGAAAACAGCAGCTGAAGAAACAGCTCAGCTTCACTGAATTCAAATGTCTCCTCCCATTCCATGCCACAGTGCCTGAAGTCCCCCCAGTATGGTCCTACCCTAGGAAAGCAAGGTACATGGATCTTGTTAGCAAAGGTGCAAGAAGTGGGCTTCTGACACTGTCTTGAGCTATTTTCCAAGAGTAACTGGATCTGCTTTCCTTCACAGCTGCACATACTTCAGTGCAAGTTTATGCATGAACATTCACTTGGGAGTAACAATTTCCTATCTTGACTTAATTAAAGTTACTTAAAAAAAAAAATCTCCTTAAATTAAGTCAAGGGTCTTATTTTTGTCCTCATGTAGCTTTGTATCAGGGTTGCTGGAAGCGTAAATTAGGCCAGACATAGTCAGTTCATGTAGGCCAGATGTAGTCAGTAAGTGTGATGAGGAAATGCTCCTGTGAACTGATCATCTGAGGATTTTGCAATACATTTCTTGTCAGCAGTCACAAGCAGCAAAACACTTCAAGGCCTAAGCCACAGTAGCATGGTTGGACATCAGAATCCATAAACAGCTTGCCACGGCCTGTGATTAAAATAGAAAATGGGTTGTTCAAGCACAAATCCCATCACAGAACTTGACCCAAACCTGCAGGAGTTTTTCCTGGGATGAGGGAGAATTCACAGTCTGGGCACCAGTCATGCCAATGCCTGGCTTCTTGCCGTTACAATTCATCAGAAAATAATAGTAAAAGTCATATTGGTGATGCTTACAAAGTGCTTATAAAGATACATCAAGTAAGATATTCTGCTCTCTCTGATACCTACTTCTGTACATAGAGAGCTGTTATTTCTCAGCCCATTGGCTGCTCATTCTTTTACACAGAAAAAAGAAATTCCAACTCTTAGTCTAAAGACAGCAAAAATTCTGGAGAAATGCAGCAACTAATATTTACTAATCTGTTAGGAGCAGTTTTTCTTTGCTGGTCTCCACAGGAAAGAGAGAGAAGGTAGAAGGGCCAGCTTCTCGGGCCAGATTTAAAAATCACAATTCCCTTCACATGTCTACATAGGCATTTATACTAGGAGATATTCCCATGTTTGGTCCTGGAACACTGCATGAACAGATATGTGATTTTATGCTTACAAATTTAACCCTTACAGATTTTCATTAGGCATGCACACAGAAATACAAGCCATTTTGAGGTGTAGATGGTAGAAAAGAAGCAAGCAAGTAAGATGTCTATTCATCTCTGATGGGGGAATCACTTTCAAGCCTGTGTTCTATAAGAGTAATTAGCAGTAATATACAATGAAGGGACAGGGAAGATAGGAAAACTTTAGCCCCCAGGAAAATATACACAGCTTGTTGTCATGATTAATATGGAGGTTTCTTTGGCTGTTATCTTCAACAGCAGAGTTAGAATACTGATAGAAAGACATGTGCCATCTTTTAAGTGTTCTATAATTTAGCAAAGCCCCAGGACCTAGAAGCAGAGAATGGTCCATTCCCATTTACCTTCTTGCATCATTCTGCTTCCTTTCCTGTTTGTTAAATTTTGAATTAAGCTCAAATTACCCGACTTGCTTGAGGCTAAAGTCACCTCAGCAGTTATATTAAGGTTCTCAAAACTAAACAAAACTGTCCGTGTTCCAAGAGGAATGAACAAGAGGCTGAATTAAATAATGACTACAGACTATCTTAAATTGACTAAACGTTAAGAAATTATCAGTGGCAAATTTTCTGGGCTTCCTTTTAGCTGTTTGAGGAAAAGCTATCCCAGTCCTGTTAGAGAAGAATCTGGTTGTCTGTTGTTTGGCAGCACTTACTTAGAGGAGAGTCCTAGCTGAACATCATGTATTTATTTTCATTTTAAAACCTGTCTTTGTAGAAGGTGGCATTAGATGGTAGTTTCCTCTCAGATTACTTTAATGCCCTTTTTCTGCCATAACCAATCTCCTTCAGGTTCTCTTCTCATAATTCCTAGATCTCCTTTATGATTCATGCCTTCTTTCAAAGTCAAAAGGATTTTCCTTTCACAACTTTCCCTACCATTCTTCAGTTAGCTAAATTGCACGGTGACCTCTTGGGATTAAACTAGTCACCAAATTTACAAGCCAGAAGGCATAAGGTGCTTTTTCACTGTAAAATTGCAAATTTCAGGCAGCTGAAAAGGAATTCTCAGTGTCACACAAAGATCTGAAATTCCGAAAATAGGAATCTTTCTCTGCTCCAGACATTTCCATCACTCTGCTTTCCTAGCTCACGTGATAAAGGTGTCATTTGCTGCTCACTTGCACAGACTGGTGACTGTGGCACCTCAAACATTGCCACTATCACATCTTTGAGTTGAAAGTCAGGGGGCACAGGTGAGAGCGAGATAAGAAAGAAGAAATATACGTCAAAGTAAAATGATTTTTCCAACTAGGTTTCACTTCATTTCCTGGGCTGAGATTTTAGGAGGAAGCTGTGATTCCCATTCTCATCTGCCCACGGAGAAAGAAAACAGCAGTGCCACTGACAGTACAGCCAGTTTGATTGCCTGCAGGAGCTGCTTCCTTGCAGGTGTTTTTCTAAATGTCTGCAGAACTACAGCACTGGTGGGGCCTTCCTTTGGGGCATAAGTTTAGTCTAAATTATGTTCCAAAATGGATACCAAAAAAGAGGTGTGAAAGGGAAAGGCTTCCCTTTACTTTCTTGATGTGGAGGAGAATCATTCCCTTTCCGGAGTCCTCACTGATGCTCTTCCTGAACACTGTTACCTTCTTTCCCCTTTTTTCTCTTGCGCTTTCTAAGGGTCTGCAATACCATCAAATGCTTTCTGAGTGTCCATGAATGATATTAGCAGCAGGAGCACTTGTGAGGAGAGGGTGGAAACTGTACAGAACAGGATGGAGTAGGATCTATTGTCTCTGTTTCTGGCACTGGAAAATAAGGGGTGGCAACAGGGAAGTTTCCTTAATTGGAGATTCCAGAAACATAAATTTAGAGAGAGAGTTCATATTTAATTCTGAAAATAGAAGCTAGTCAGAGGACATGGAAGGAAAGAGCATGAGGTGGACAATGTTTTAAATCTTTGTGTTTTCTTCAAGCACTTCGAATATGTTCTAATTAAGGGTACAGTAGAAGTTTCCAAATCTGATACTGATTTTTGAACTTGCAAATTAATGTTTCAACATCTATATGACACAGGTTATAGTTTATTAAACAACCACCAGTTGTGAACTTCAAGTAGATGTTATTCATGCTTTTATCACATATACCAAGCCATATAATTTTTTGTTTTCTTTTTTCCTTAAGGGCTTGAGTTTCTTTAATTGTAAAGAATATGTGTGAATTTCAATTTTTGTAATATAACGGTTTTCTAATACTTACACTGATAGCTTGAAAGTCAAAACAAAGACATGAATATCAGAAAGCAAAATTTTGAATAATGATTTTTAATGTTGTTTCTGGCGATGCTGGGACTGTAAATGGGAAACCAGGTTTCAAATCAGGTCTTTAAATCCACATCTATCCCCAAGAGTCTGTGGGTGGTCCAGTGTTACAGAATAGAATCACTAAGGTTGGAAAAGACCTCTAAGATCATTGACTTCGACCATTAACCCAGCACTGCCCTGTTCACCACTAAACCATGTCCCCAGGTGCCACATCTATATGTCTCTGTACACCTTCAGGAACGGTGATTCCATCACTTCCACGGGAGCCTGTTCCAGTGCCTGACTACCCTTTCAGTGAAGACATTTTTCCTTATATCCAACCTAAATCTCCCCTGACGCTACTTGAGGCCGTTTCCTCTTGTCCTATTGCCTGTTACCCAGGGAAGAGGCCGATCCGCCCCTGGCTGCCCCCTCCTTCCAGGCACTTTGTAGAGTGCGGTAAGGTCCCCCCTGAGCCTCCCTTTCTCCAGGCTAAAGGCCCCCACCTCGATCAGCTGTTTCTCACTGGACTTGTGCTCCAGACCCTTCCCCAGCCTCGTTGCCCTTCTCCGGACATGAGAACATCGTATATAATTATCCTGCATATAAAGTCCTTTAACAGTGAGCTTGTCCACTCAAGAGACGGAACGCTCTTGCCGACAACATCCCCTGAATCCTCTCTCGCTTTCCCGGCCCAATCCGGGCTCATTCCCGGCGCAATCCCGGCGCAGTCCCGGCGCATTCCCGGCGCAGTCCCGGCGCAGTCCCGGCGCAATCCCGGCGCAGTCCCGGCGCAGTCCCGGCGCAGTCCCGGCGCAATCCCGGCGCAGTCCCGGCGCAATCCCGGCGCAATCCCGGCGCAATCCCGGCGCAGTCCCGGCGCAGTCCCGGCGCAATCCCGGCGCAATCCCGGCGCTCCGGTCGGGCAGCCGGGAGCGCTGCAGTACCGGCAGTGTGCGGCAGGGGGCGCGCGCAGGCCGCGTTCGCCTGCTCGGCGTTCCCAGCTCCGAGCCCGGCGGGACCGCGGCCGCCGGGAGGGGCCGGGCGCGGGGCGAGCGCGGACCGGGAGGTTCATGCGCCGGACTCGGTGTCGGCCACGCTGAGGATCATAATCAGCGCTGATGGTGTTGGGAGCACGTTTTGCTGCCGCTCAGGAGACCTGGCAGCTTTATATTGGGCTTGATGATCTTAGAGGTCTTTTCCAGCCTAAATTATTCCGTGATTCTGTGGCAGTGAAAGCTGGAGTGGCTGTTTCAAGAGCTGTATCACAGGCACCTGTGATACTGAGGGTGGGTTTTGGGAAAAAACTGGGCCCGGGGGAACTCCTTGCTATGGCTGGTTAAAAGTTCAGCGATTTTTTTGCTTGCCAAGGGTGGTATAAAAACTTGAGCAGATCCTGTTGTGAAGCTCTTGCTCAGTCAATGTATAAAGTGCTTGGTTAATGTAAAACATATTTGTAGTGATTTCTTTTAAGTGTGCTATAATTTAGTAGTTAAGAGCCTGCTTAGTGATGACATGAAGGAATGGATGATAGCACAAAAATATTAGGAAGAATATTGTAATAGCTGTGGAGGAATTCTGAGGACCCTGAGTTCCTAAAGCATTGTTTTATTCTATGGGAAGGGTTTGGTTTGTTGGCTTGTGTTTTTTTGGTTGTTGTGGTTTTTCTTTTCTTTTCTTTTTCTTTTTTTTTTTAAACAGACAGTATGGAATTCAAAATGGAAAATCTAAGATTAAATCTAAAGCTTCTAGCTTACAAGCGAGAGGTAAAAAGGTGTCAGTCTTCAAAGTAATACTATTCCACATGGCAACCAGCAATATTTTCCGTTCCTGTTTTTCTTTTCAAATGTTTTATTCTGGTGCTGCTGAACTTCTTGCCCTCTTGAATGCTTTGCTTTCTGATACTAGAAGCACCGCAAGCTCATCCGTCTTGAAAGGGGCTATTTATTCAGTAAAGCTTTTGTCAGAGCACTTATGTAACTTCAAAACCAATTCCCAGTGCTTTCCTTTTGCTGCCTCTTTGTGAGAAGCATATGGATTCTTGGGCTGAATGGATATTATATGAATACTGTACACTGTGCTGCCCTATCAGCATCAGTTGCTGCCGTTGGATTGCCGATGCTGTACAGATGCAGAAAGGAAATGGTCTTGACAAATAGGATACATGGGATTTTTCCAGTACAGTATTTAGGAAGAGCTGCCACATGAAATCCCTGTTAGACAGCAGCATGACAAAGCTACAGGCGAGCTACATGAAGTGCCACAGCAGCAAATGTGAATCTCTCCCTTTCTTACTGAATTCTTGCTTGCTGCAGTCATCACCATGCCTAAGTGAAGAACAGCAAAATGTATTTCATTATTGCACATAGGAAAGCTGATGGCTGATAGAGAAAAGCAGCTTCACTCCAAGGCACAGATGGGAAGCATATACTGTCCTGAATTTGTCTGCTTTTCCTTTAGGAAATGACAAGTATTTAGCATTATATGTCCCCTGGGTATCAGTGTCAAACCATGAGTGTTAGATACATATAACATTTCAAAGCAGTTGTACCGCTGGCACAGCTACAAACACACTTGATTAAACCATCCTACACTATGGAAAGAGGTTAAAAACAATAGATTCAGAGTCAGTTTTTCTTCTTGGCATAGACCTGCTCTGGAGGCTTCAAGTAGGTCAATTTACTGGCCTCTGAGAGAGCTGAAGTGGTGAAATGAATTGTTTTGTTGAATGATTAAATTACATTCCGTTAAATTATTTTTGCTCTTCTCTCTTTATTTATCCTAGCACTAAGCAGTGGGGTTTGTGTTACTTAGACAAACTAGTAGGAGACTTTGCAATACAGAAGTACTGACATTACTCAAACACGCAGTAATATGTTGAGATTATTCCGTGCTCTTCCCACTAAGGATGATGGCATCCAGCTACATCAAATAAGCCATACATTGGCCCATTGCTAGTAAAAATACTCTTTTTCCATTAATAGAACCTGACAGGAGGAAAGACAAGACTCAGCCCACAATCTGCTGTCTTGAGGTTGCCATTTACAAAACATTTTATCCAAGCACTTTCAGGCATTTGATGAGGATCCAGTGTCAGATGGATTGGAAAAGGAAATGACAGGAAGATTGTGAAGATTTTTGGGACAGACCTGAAAAGTGAAAATGCCTTTTCCAGATCTTTCTAACATTCCTCAAGCTGGCCAAAAAAGGGAAGGCATTTTGCATCTAAAGGCTATTTTAGTACAGAATCCAGAAAGTGCTACTGGGGAAAAACTTACCTTTGAAAACATCTTGGCTATCAAAGGAAAGAATTAGACTGTCGCTGGGCTATTAAATTATTTGAAATATGAAGGACACTATTGAAAGGGGTATTGGAAATGATGGATTATACCTATTTGCTACACAGTGGCAAAAGAGATGCATAGTAGTACAGTTTTAGTGAGCCTCTTTTTTATTTCTAATGATTTATTGGCAGGAGGCCTGTAAAAATAATGGAAAATCAAACAAAGCAACCAGTTAGTTAAAAAATGATAGCATTAATACTCTTAATCTGTTTGAAAGCCGTATTTTCATTTAAAATAATATTAGTCACTTTTTAAATAGAGTATTGTGTGCTATGTCTGAGGTCAGAGCAGGTACGTGGTGTTTGCATAATTCACAGGGTACAAAGATCTCTCTGCTATTTCTGGATGCTCAGAGCACCACTGAACCAAGACTGTGTACTCGTAATGCACATTTTTTTTCTTGAAATTCATGTGTGTCTCTGATCATAATTCCTACAAATTACTTGAATGTCTCTGTGCAGTTTAAAGTCATGTGTCAGAGTCAAGTCTTTTTAACGAAGTGATTTGCACAAAATGAAAATATTCTAAGCCCTTTTATCTTAAATCTTATCCTCCTAGCAGAAGAAATGGATCTGACTAGAAGAATAGTAACTCCATAGGAAAACCTGGAAATGTATATGAGGAAAAAAATACATGAAGTGCTAACATTAGCAATCTAAATCTTTTGGATGCTCTAATTCTGAGAACTAAGAGAATGTGTGTTATGCTGATGAGGTATCTTCACTGATGGAGAAGGAGCAGCCTGAAAATGTATGAGAATTTACAGGGTACAGTCTAAAAATAACTTAGCAGAAAAACAAGTTTTGAAAAGTGCCATTTCAAAAGTCTGTTTTTACAATGAAGGATACAAAATTACTCATCAAGTGCTTAATCACAATCTTCTGTAGTTTCTTGGCTGCTTTCTAATATGCGTATTACCATCCAGACTGATTTAGCTGGCCTCTTCCCTTGATGGCTTAAATGATTTACTATCCATCTTTTTGAGAAAACAGGCTCCAGGAACACTCGTTTCAATCTCTAGGACATGCCTACTCTAAAGAAGGCTTTAGGTTTGCTTGGGGGGGTGGTGGTTTGGGCATTGTTTGATTTTTTGGGTGGGTTTGGGGGGGGAGTGTTGTTTGTTTTCTTGTTTCTTTTCTGTGTGTTTGTTTCGGTTTTTGAGGGTTTTTTTGGTTGGTTGGTTTGATTTTCAGTTGTGGTGTTTATGTTGGGGTTTTTTTTGGAGGGGAGGGAGAGTTTTGGACTTTTTTTGGTCTTCTTATCCTTTGGATGAAACTGCTGACAAAAACACACCTGTAGATCGTGAGGTGGGTGTTGCACATGCCATTTGGACCTGTTCAAAACTAGACACATACTAACTCTTTCTGAATACTGAACATCCTCCTGTATAAGGGAAGATGAGAGTAAAGAGAATGAGTAAATTTATCAACTTTTGCAGCAGATAGTAGGTCAGTGATAGCTGAGATGGGAGAGCCTGAATTTAGTAGGGCATATATCATATTTTTTGAGAAATAAGTGCAACATGTTCAGAAGCAACTCTATTGTCTTCTGTGTCTCTTTAGCCCTTCTTTGGTAAGTTTGTTTAACATTATAGAGTTCAAGAGACTTAAACTCTGTCTATCAAGCTAAAAGTTTAAGCACTCCCTACTCTGTGCTTGCCTTTCCCTGCCTGGAAAGCCTCCTAGTTTGCCCAGACCACCCTGCCAATATCTGTGCAGTGGGAACCACCAGGCAGCCTGGGCTCAGGTGACCATATACTGGGGAGGGGATTCCACTCCCTCCAGGTGGAGGGATTTCTGCTCTACTCTCACTCTTGGTTTATGGTGCAGTGCCTTTGGTTTCAGTCCTCTTCTTCCCTTCAGTTGGGTAGGAACTGTGAGGAACAGAGGGAGCAGGCAGATTTCTTTAATTGAAGCATTGTTTTGTATTGACAATAGCAGCGTAATAACACCTAAGAGAAAAGGATTTTGAGTAGCAGAGTTTTATATCACGTATGTGTGCACCTGCCATCCTGATCTCAAGCAAGCTTCAAGTCCCTAAAGACTGTGGACGGTTGCCCTGCTCCAAATCACCCCAATCTGCCTGCCTTGCTTTTAACCATCTCTCACCTGCTTATAGCATGTCCTTGTAATTTGCTGTGCACATCAATTTGCTGATCTCTTTCTGCTGTGTTCACAAGAAAGCCTGTTTCAGTGAGTTCTGCAGGGGCTTAAGGGTAAAACACACAAGTGAATACCCTTTCTATCAGTAGTTCTGTAGATTTGCAGTCTTCAGCCACTGTCATAGGTCCTGCTTATTCTTCCAGGGTGCTGTTACACTAAATCAACAGAGTTACACAGAAATACACCAGAAACACAGCCCACAGCCATATCCTACCCAGAAAATAGCAGAGAGCAGCTGTGATACAGGAAGAGCTGGTAATGCTAACCTGAAACTGCTGGATCATTCTTTTGTCATTCTTTAACCTGAGGAGTGAAATAACCAAACAACAACTCCTTTGGGCTGAATTTTGTGGTTTTTATAATTAAGACTTTTCTGTTTAATGGGAGTTTTGATTTAGGAGCCCAATCCCACATCTTTACTTCATTAGAGAGAGAGTGAAATTGAATGTTGAAACAGAAGCAGACAGGTAACTGTAATGTTGGATTTTCTCCTCTAGACTCTGCTTTCCTGACTAATATGTTTGTATTTAGTTATTGAAATATAACATATGTGTAAATACATATAGAAATAATCCATCATTCCCTACAATTCTGATGCCTGGGGTGGCCACCTAAAAACAGAGAATAAAGGGAATAAAGGTAGGTATTTGTTTGAAGGGCTTTCAAAGGTACACCTTAGGCAGTGCAAAGGCTACACCTAAGATGAACCCTGGGTCACAGGTTCTTCACACTTTTATAGGTTTGGTTCACTTGCATATCAGGGTTAATTCTCCAATTACAACCCCAGTTAATGATGTAACTACCCCAAGTTTGCCCTCCTCTTCAGTGGCCTTAGTTTACACATTTGGGGCCTGGTGTCCTTGATGTGGAAACCTAGAGAGGTTTGTTATGTCTAACCAGCACAAGAGAACAGTAGTTAGCAGGCCACATGAAACTGTGGAGTTACACACTAGGCAGTACAGGATTTGAAAAATATAAATGTTAAAACCTAAGGCATCAATTTGAGTACATCCATTGTTTTGTCTTCTTTTTATCTTTTTTCATGTATTAGAAATGCTCTAAATTATACAGTCAGAAAAGCTAATCTGTTTGACGTTTTATGTGCGTAACATGGGAGAGCCAAAGGCTATACCAGTTTTTCCACTTGCATACACTATTGTTTGCAGAACATTGCCATAACATTTTCTTTGATCACTGTAATACATTTTGCATGTACACTGTTTGGTATCAGCAGCAGAATACACTGCTTTTGTAACCAAGGCACCTTACATGCAGTCTCTGAGTAGCTCTTTCAACAGGCAGAATTAATCCAAGTTACTGTGTGACTGGAAAGATCTCTAGAGAACAAGCTTAGGCAACAGGAACGGTGATGTGATAGACTGGGCTCTACCAACAGAGCAGACAGAATGAGCACCCCAGCTCTATACTGAGAGGCCTTTCTGAGGAAGGCACTCACTGTGTTTTAGATAAGACATAAAACTGGGACTCTCACTGCTTGTGGTCATCAGAGAGCTTAAACTACTTTTGTAGTGTCAACACTAGCACTGTGGTCAAGAGCCTCACGTGTCATTGCTTTCCACCCAATCAAGCCCCCCAGCGGTTTCAGTGGTGTATGAGACCCTTCTCGACTTCCAACTCTCAGCTCGCATTCAAAATCATTCATTGTTAGGCAGCTACTGTACTCCTTCTTGGGATCCCTAACTCTTGGGGCTACTGTACAGCATTTAATATTTCATCCTTCAGCATCCTCTGAAAGAAGGAGATACAGAAAGCCAGAAGAAGTACATTAATGTATATGTATTTAAAATCTTGTTTCATAACTCCAGAGGTGAACACCTCTCATGACTGGCAGCAGTTTAAATCTTGAGCAGAACTTTGCAGGAGACTCACAGTTGTGATACAAGCAAATTTTCTGAAACTTTGACAACAAGGCAAAGCGCAGGATTCTGCACCTGGGATGGGGCAACCCTGATTGTGTGTAGAGACTGGAAAATGAGAGGCTGGAGAGCAGTGCCATGGAAAGGGACCTGGGGGTCCTGGTCCGTGGCAAGTAGGACATGAGTCAGCAGTGCCCTGGCAGCCAGAAGGGTCAACCATGTGCAGGGGGGCATCAGGCACAGCATCGCCAGCTGGGCAAGGGAGGGGATTGTCCTGCTCTGCTCTGCACTGGGGTGGCCTCTCCTCGAGTGCTGGGGGCAGTTCTGGGTCCCACAATATAAAAACGACATTAAGCTGTTAGAGAATGTCCAAAGAAGGCTCCCGAGGATGATGAAGGGTCTGGAGGGGAAGCTGTATGAGGAGTGGCCGAGGTGACTTGGTCTGTTCAGCCTGGAGAAGAGGAGACTGAGGGGAAACTTCTTTGTGACCTTCAACAACCTCACGAGGGGAAGCAAAGGGGCAGGTACTGATCTCTTCACTCTCGTGACCAGTGACAGAACACAGGGAAAAGGCATGAAGCTGAGTCAAGGGAGGCTTAAGTTGGATATCTGGAAAAGGTTCCTCACCCGGAGGGTGGTTGAACACTGGAACAGGCTCCCCAGGGAAGTGGTTGCAGCACCAAACCTGAAAGAGTTCCAGAAGCATTTGGACAATACTGTCGGGCACATGGTGTGATACTTGGGTGTCCTGCACAGGGCCAGGAGCTGGATTTGGTGATCCTGATGGGTGCCTTCCAACTCAGGATATTCTGTGCTTCTCTGAAGTTTTAGCTATTAGGTAACTGATATTCAGGGGAAAACACTTTCATTCTGCAGGTAGATAGGGCTGCTATTTACTTCTCATTCCCTTTTTAGTCTCCAGTTCTTTTGCCCTTTTCAGTTATTTATTTGTAATGGAAATAAACATGAAGTAGATTTCTTTGCAAGAAGTAGCAATCCTTAGCAGCAATTACTAGGTTGGAAACTTAGACGGATACTTAGGAACCTTGCTCAAGTGGAATCCAGGATGGAAGACATCCAGGAAAATCTATTGGCAGCTCAGATTGTACTGAATAGTGTTAGAAGATTTAAGTCTCTCCAGAGATGCTTAAATCTCAACTAGATTCGACAACTGCAGCATCTGCTATAGCTCTGGTTAAAATAAAATAAAGTAAAAGAATAAAATAAGATAAAAGTCAAATAAAGTTAAGATACTAATATGCCATGGTAAAATGCAGTATCAATATTCAAATGAAAGGGGAAACTAGCAGTGTGGAATGTAGAAAAAGAGATGTAACTGAAATCATATCAGAAACAAATTTCACCCATGTCAGTCACCTGGCAAAGATTTTCAAATAGCAGGTCCCTGTACAGGTGCATGGGGTATTGGCGACAGAACAAGAAAAGTTCAGCTGTGACTCAATTTCACTGGAGAGAAAGTTATTGATATAATGAACACAATGAAAACAGTTATGTTTCAAGACTGTCACTCACTTTTTTTGTGCATCTGGAACATATTTTTCTTGGAACACAGGTAAAGATAAATCCTCATTTTAAGCGCAAAGAACTCAACAGAATTCTTTAAATTGACTTCAGTTGATTTTTCACCACACCTGTGACTTGCACACTGTGTAAGCAGAAGCCATAAATGAGAATCAGATGAATACTTTTGCCTTGCACTGTTGTGGACACCATTGCTATCATGCTGGATGGGGGAGCAGAAAAAATTTTATTAAAGTATTTTGTTTTCTTTCAATGTTCATGAGGCTTTGGTGACAAAATCAACACCAGAACCTTATAAACAGCAAGAAACAACAGGGCTCTGGAGGGATGTAACTCTACCAGAGCTAACTTACCCATTTAATTGAAACCTGGCTCATTTGCTAATCTGAAGCCAGAGTGCCCAATGCCAGGCATTAATAAACCTTCAGTGCCCAGTCATCAGGAGGCTGCCACAGGGACTTAAAATACCAATTTCAGGAGCTCAGAGGTTTCATGGTATTTTTCGCTATAGTTTTACCTCATTCAGCAGTGCTTAAGTTTCTTTTGGGCTTTCCATGAGTAGGCACTGACCCAGTATTTATCCTCTAATGAGGAACAGAAGCATTAAATGCTCTAAAGTTTTCCAATAAAGACGCAAGCCATTACTGAAATTCACTCATTTTATCCTAATAACATTGCATTTCCTGCCAATAGCTTAAAATATGCCGTTATTCTGCATGAAAAGAAAAAGGTCTTAACTCTAAAATAAGACTCTGGAAATGATATAATATAAACATGTGCTGACATTAATTACTGTAATATTTATGTATAAAACAGATGGTAGTGCTTTCAAAAATGTGTGAGCAATGATCAGAATGAATTCATTAGGCATTTATACCGCTGTCATGTACTCACATAGGTGTTGCCTTGGACCCTGCTATATGCTAAGGGGCTCTTTCTTTTTAAGTGAGGTTTTACCAAACAGATGGAAAACATTATTAACTACTGTTTTCCTTTCTTGTCAAAGATGTTTTGTCTAATCATCACTATAATTGCACATCCACATTGTAGTAAATCATACTGTATAAACATTTAGAACAGAGTGGATTATTAGGGTGAAATGCAAAGTATTCCAGACATTAAAACAAAACAAACATGGACTGGGCTCTGCTGAATAATAACAATTTTTAACATCAAGGACAGACAAAACATAATTTAATAGCTTTGGCTTTTCTTTCTTCCATTTATGCCCCATTATTCTACATACAGTGTATCCTGGGTGCTTTCAAGTGCCTCCCTCCCCCTTCTTTGTGTGAATATTTTAACGAAGAGATATTTTCCTTTATACAGCAGCTTCCTTCCACATCTTGGTGTCACTGTTTTCTTCTTTCCATTTAATATACCATCACAAAAGCATTCAAGAAAAAAGTGAACAACAGTGAAATCTGAGGGCCCTTTTTTTCCTGAGATAGCACGAAATTTCCATTCTAGGTGAAGCAAGTGTGTTTGATGAGGGTAACCAACTACTGCAAGACCAGAGCCGAAATACTCAAGCTTTCCATCTGCAGTGGCAGGTTCAGAATCACAAAATATCAGAACAACTGCCTTTCATTCAGGCTTGTGACTCCACTCAAATGCTGCCACAGCCCCTCTTTGGGTCACAGCCACAGCCTGAGACTGGCTGGCCCAGGTGCTGGTTCAGCACTGCTCACACCACACGGCCGTGCTTGGCCCTACCTGGCCCTATTTGGCCAAGCAGTGAGAGCAGTGGGGATGGATTTGGTTTAACATCTCTGGTGTAGGTGCCCGTATTTGTGCTAGTCATCCTCTAAAGTCAGTGTAAAGAAATGAGCTTTTAGGGCACTGGATTAATTGACTGTACTGACAGGGCAAATTCTGCTCTGGTGCCCACTTGTTCTGCTTCAAGGCTCTCTGAACTTCTAGAATTTAAAAGGTCCTGCTTGAAATTAATATATTCCTATAATCCCAAAGGCTTGTGAATATTGCCTTACAGTGTCAGAAAATCAAGTTATGCTTCTATAGACATCCCAAAAGGCATCTGTTCATTGTTACAGACAAAATTCAGATTCCATCAGCGACTGGAAGAACATTTATTGCATCTTATGTATGGTTCCCACTTGGAAAACAACAAATACACTGGCACTGTATACAATTCCAGGACAGTTTTCACATCTTCTTTTCTAAGAGTCAGACTGCATCAATATTTTCCCCATCTAACTTATTTAAATCTTATTGCACCAGCTGTTTCCTGCAAGATCAAAAATTTATGATAGCTATAGGAGCTATGGCCAGACACTAAAACACAAAAAGGTTTCATTAGGTTTAGACCTTTTCTTCCTACTGGTGCATCCAAAATAGAATTGTGCCGTGTCCTGCTATTTCTGAAAAGACAACAAGGCCAGCTGTAGAACTAGGAGACTACCAGTGATACCGGTTAAATGAAGCTGACTTATAGGGGAGCTGAAATAGTGAAAAAAAAACCCTTGAAAGAGAGCTACAAGTAGTCTCCATGAAAAGCAAACTAACTATATTTAACAATAAAAGAAAGTCCGTACAGAATTGATTCAACAGATTGATCCTTTGGTCTTCTCTGGTTCAATATCAAAAACTGTTTAAAGGATAAACATGCTGGTGTATATTTAAAAAACCCCAAACCCCCGAACAGTGTAATTTTCCTTTTTGTATCAATGCTGCTTTTATTACTATTTTTAAAAAATAATTAAGCTGTACAAAGCAATTTTTTTCTGCTGCACATCAATATCTTTCTATCTACAAACATTTACATAGAATATTCCAAGTTCATCATGCCTTAGATTTTATCAGCAATATTCTCTTTTTTTGTAATTCCATATGTTGCCTGAGAAAACCAAGGGTACAAAGCTGGCTATTTCTACAAGCTGATTACAAAGTCTGCAAGAAATTGTGGGAGTTGGGGCTTGATTAGTGTCTGCTATGATCAAAAACTCATGTAAATTTTTTGCTGTATCAAAACAGGTTGATCATGAGTAAATTCATTATACCCTTTCACAGATGCAGTATTTTATAACTTCTTTGGGGCATACCTCAAAACCCAACCTTCTCAGCTCTCCTAGGTGGGTGGCAGAGGATTTACTCAGCTTAATTTCACTGTGTTGAAATGACCTTGCAGTCCTACCATGCCATTAGCTGGCAAGGCAGTAGGTGTTTAATGGTGCTCTTTCAAAGCACATTAAGGCCACTGCAACTTTCCTGGCTCGGGAGGTGCATTTCCAGCTGCTGCTTCACCCTGCCAATACCGGGCAAGGACAGCCCCTGTGCTCACCCTCTGTGTCCAATACCGCACCGAGGTATGATGGCAGAATCACACAGAATCTTCTGAGTTGGAAGGGGCCCACAAGGATCACCGAGGTGAGGCTGACCAGATGACAGCTCCTACTTCAATGCTGGTGCATGGTTAGGATCAGTCTGTTTGCAGTGGCACTTGCAGGGCTGTATCAGAGCACGCTTGAACCTTTCAGTAAGCACTGTTAAGGACTGCCATGCCATGCAGGGGCCTGGCACATTGTGCCTTCTGCAAAAAGGGGATATTCAGGACGTGTTTGTGAAGAACCACGGAAGTCGTGAAAGGAAAGGCGGAGGATGTCACACCCGGTACACAAATCCATGCCACATGAAGGCTTTCTCATGCTAAGAGAAAGTCAAAGATAAAACCAGACCTCTGTCTGCTTTGAAGCCACCTGTGTGCATTGGAACAGGCTGGAGAACTTGCAGAATCATCCTCATGTCACATTTTAAAGCTGACATCAGTGAGCTGTCAAAGCTGTCAAGGGCACTGGGACAGACTGAAAACAACAGGAACTTCCTTTCCAGAAAAAGTTTGATACAAAGTCTACAGCAGAAGGCAAAATCAGCCCTAAACCCTCAGCTGGGCACTCTGATGGGGAAGCCTCCTTTGGTAAGTACTGTTTGTGTATCACATACTGGAGCAGATTGTTTGTTTTCCTAGTACTGTGGGAAAAGGATTTCTATAATACTCCTAGACTTTTCAATTAATTTGATCTAAAGAGGTAAGATGATGATATATGATGGTAAATATAATCTATGACTGCTGCTTATGGCTAAAACTTTTTTTTTCTTTTTTTCTTTTTTTTTTTTTGGTGCTGACTAGATGTTGATGTTTTGAGCAGATTTGAGCCACTAAATAGCCTTTTCAATGTTGAAAGTATATAATGGAGGTATAACTTTAAAAGGGGCTGTGAAAATGCTGTCTGGCTTTTTGTTTCCACAGACTTCTCATTTCTTTCAGTCAGCTGTCAGCCACAGTGAACACTTACCACCAAAATGTAGCTGGGGAGGTGGATCAAAAGAGATTATGGGGGAAGGAGCTGTTTAAGAACTGCTACTCAAAGAAACTGAAAGTCCTCAATCACCCAGCCATGTGTTCCTCTCTCAGTTTGCCGTGGATGGCACAAAAGGGCACATATATTCCTCTTCTCTTCAGTGCACCAACTTCAGTAATATTACCTTATCCTGAAAATATATTAAGGATTGTGGTAATGAGACATATTTTCAGCTTGCTTAACAGTTGTACTAGTGTCCAACTCAACACAGAAGGACAGGTGATTGAGTGTAAAAAGCCTTATCTCAGATACTCTTACAGATGACTTTCTCTGTGGCCCAAGCAAATGTGGGAAAGAAATAGGAGATCTTGAGCAAGGTCCTGGGACTCACGAGGATACAGACAGCCTTGACTGAAAATATGCTTGGACAGCACCTTCCTGCATTCATAGCTCTTACTTTAACAGCCTGAAGAGTGTGGGTGCTGGGAGCAGCTTCTTCCAACACGGATTATGGAGTTTGGAGAAGAGAGACTCCTAGGAACAGATCTTTGAATTTCCAATCCTACAAATATGGCTTATGCCTTGTCATTTTACTTTTTGGATTTCCAGACAGAAGGAACTTTTTGATTTTCCAGAAGGAAAACCTGGAGTAAAAGTACTCAGGGCACACAGCTCAAATTGTCTAGCTCTTTTCCACAGGGAGGAGAACCTAGCAAAGTTTATCTGTTAACCAGAATTATCTGAGCAGTGAGGGGCCCCACGAGTGGGTGCTGCAGAGGTGAATTCGGCACCCACTGCAGCAGAGTGCCAGTGCTTCACTGTCATCAGCCATGCTGCTCCTGCCAGGTCAGCAGCAGAGCCCTTTGCTTCCAGCTGAGGACCTCAAAAGTAGGATTACAGAAAAGGCAAGTGAACAAAAAATTATTTCCATGCTAGTGTTCAGTCAATGTGCACTTTCCTAGTATTTTCATTACTATTTTCCTACTATTCCTGCTGCTGATGGGGTATGGGCTAGCATCACTGAAAAAACATCACAAACCCCAAACCTGGTAGGTTTACTCTATTTGTAAAACTTTTGGCAGACTGTCAAATACAATGTTAGAAACTGACAGCTCCAAGAGTATTTTCTCCATGCTAGCCAGCGAGAGATCAATAGCAAGGCTAATTATCAAAGCAAGCAGAGATCATAGGAGAGCAGTAAAACAAGGGAAACACTGAGTTTCACCTGTCATTCCTGTTGATTCTGGATAGCTTCCGCTAGTAATTCCATAATGCATCATGAATTTCCATAAGGCAGAGGGCCCAGCACAAGCATAAAGAACGTTTGGAATTTTTGCCCATAGGGTTGAATGCTCTATAAAGAGAAAAGATTTGATCTATGGAAATACAGGCTGAGATTGCAGCAGGGGACAATTAGCCATCTGGACTCAGGCATTACAGGTTGTCTGGTAAGCCCCAGTGCAGTGCAGATAAATGTAACCCCCCCAAGGGAGCAGAAAGGTCTCTTCAGCTGTTTAGTAACCGCTTAGCATCAGTAAATTGACTCCAAGCTTCTGCCGGTGTGAAACCAGGCACATGTCCTGGCAAATGAGTTCAGATCTTATCTGTACTCATACTGTGAGTATGCCACGTCTGCAGGAGTCCAGCTCAATTTGCAGTCAAAAGGAGATGAACTACATTACACAGGATTAGACTTACACAGCTGCATTTCAGTATTGCACCAGTGTGTCATGATGCGCTGCAGAGACACTGATTTTTCCCAGATGCCAGCCAGTGGGAGAACTGCAGGGACAAGGACAAAATCAGGGACAAGAAAGACTTACTACTGCCCCTCAGCAGCCTCCTCCAACCTCCTGTGCTCAGCATGAAGTTGAGAGCAAAAGGTGAAAGACTCTTAAGTGTTTCTCTGCTGGAAGGACACCTGTCAGGAGATGGGGTTTGTGCCAGGGCTGAGAGGAAGCAACCAGGAAAGAAGCTTCTAGACAGCAATTATAGTATAATCCCAAAGAGCAGACTTTAGACAGATCAGTCTAGGTCATAGGAAACAATTTATGAACCTATCAGGTTCTGTTTTTCACTAGACTGAATGCTGAGTACACAGACATTCCATGGTCAGGTTTCTTCACCAGCACAGGTCTACACATCCCTTGCTGTGATGGAAGGGGATGTGCCAGGCAGCCAGGTTTCAGATGAGGCACATAAAAAAAAAAAGATGATACTGTTTATACAGTGAAAGGTTCATGAACTAGGACTAAAAAGTCAGACTTTTAAAAGATAGGGTAGAAAAAGCTACATTTTAATGTTTTTGATAAAAGGATGTAGCACAGACTTTACACAATTAAGAGGAAAATCCCACGTATTTTCACTGAAATATCTTGTGTTGCATTTAATCTGTAATGAAACTAGAGAACTATGGAAAAAAGTCCGTCCAGCCCTTGACTGCTTACTTAGAATTTATATACAGACCATGTCTCATCTCAGACATCTTATCTGTGGCATGATCAATATGTGTATTGAACCAGCTTTGGAAGAAAAGTGCAAAGTCCAAAAGCTGTAAAAACAATAACTAAAACATGACACTACCAGAAGATGGCAATGCTTATTTTACTTCTTATCCGTGCCTCAATTTTTCCCTCAAGAGTTCAAAAAGTTCAAGCAATTTCTATTCTTTTAATATTTTTGGAGACCTGCTGTAGCAGAAAATAATCTGTGATGCTTTACAGAGGCTTATTAGTTCAAATTTTCTGAATTCTGTGTGCCTCCTAAACTTGAAATATTTAAATATTCAATGTGGAATTCTTCTTCTGACATCTTTTAGCAAAACGTTAACGATCTAGTTCACAGTGGTGAGACATATCTGTGTTCTCACCAAGTCATCAGATTTATCAGTCTTAAAACAATTTTTATAAAAACTTCTTTCTTTCCTTAAACAATCCTATTTTGATTTGAATTGTATCAATCTCCATGCCACCACTTCAGAAAAATTAAAAGAGACAACAAGCTTGGTGTTGTATATAGCCCTAAAGTAATATGAAAACAAGGGAAGATTGTATCACCTGTGGATACGTGATCTGCTTGTTATGAACTCCCTGGACGCTGCAGTGAACCCAGTAGTGCATGGGATGTCTGGAGAAGATGTCAACCACTATCCAAAGCTGCTAGTTCCTGTTTCATGTACACAAGGGTATTATTAGCCAATATCATTTTGATGATGTAATGTTTGCAATTTTGTATCCTGTTTCCATAGTGCTGGTGGGTGGAATTCCTAGACTGAAATTACCCTTGAAATTAATATCTCCCATTTAAAAAGGCTGGTTTCATCTGCTGTCTGCAGAACCTACAATAGTGGTACTCGAAGCAGACGGCTATACTCTTTGTTACAAGTCAGATTCTGACTTACAGGTTCTGTATACGAATCAAGATAGATCTTGGTGGTACCTATTTTCTTGTATTAATATTTTCACAAGTTTCCCCAGAAATAAAGCTAAACAAAAATGGAAGAAAATTGGTAGAGATAGAAAGTTCCTTTTTTTTTCTGCTTCATTGACATAATTAACATGGAGAAGTGCCAGCTACTTTAATAGCTGATTGCTATAGAAATGAAGGTATTTTCTTATAGACATAAAGCTTATCAATTTCCTGTTGTTTCCATAACCTGAAATAGCCTAAATTCGTACTGAGTAGGGACTGTAGGAATGACTCAAGGGCACCTAAAACTGTGGGGGGACCCCCTCACACCCTTTGGTTGCTTGCGCCTCCCCTGCACCTGTGCCAGCTCTGCCCATGAAGTGCAGTCTCAGGGAAGGGAGAGCAACTTGGTGAGGTGACAGAAACCTTCCTTTTGCACAGCTTTTAATCAGGAGCTGGAGCTTTCCCACTGCTCATGGTCAGGAGGCAGTGGGGGCATGTAGCTGTGAATGGGAATAAAGAAGTCCCTGCTTTTGACAGCAGTGTGGTCTCAGAGAGGCTTCTGCACCTGTGGCATGCTCCCTGGGTGCCTGTGCTCTGTTGGAGCAGCTGATAAAGCCACCCATTAGCTTTAATCAAAACAAGACTGTAGAAGCCATGCAAACTCTTTCCATCATGTTGCAGCCCTTCTGTCATGTAACTCTGTTGTATTGACAAGTATATTTCTATCCTGAAAAAGTGCTGCTGAGTATTAATGGATTAGGAAGGAGACCTTCATTTTGAGAGGTGAGAATATAATAACATTACATGCTTCCTAAATTATAGATGGTTATAATCTCAACTTTTGCCCTGGACCTAATCAATCTCTTTTACAAGTTAATAATTAATTTAGTTTTGGCTTTAGAGTCTACAACCCTTTAAAGCCTGTAGTTCCCTGTAACATCCAGGCAGAGCGTGCCAGTTCCTTTAATGATACATATGAATATCTGAATGACAAAGCAGCAGCCTTTTGTTTATACCAGTTGAATCAATAAGATATTTTTGCTAATAGCCACGCAATTTAGCACATATTTATGAGACAAAGAAAAACTACTCTAATTCTGATTATTGAAAGGGCAAATCCTGAAACCTGCATTCAGCATGATCCCTCATCCTGGTGGAAGATCTTTTCATGGAAGCTGTGGGGAAAAAAATGAACCTTTTCTATGTTGCTAGTACAGTCTTAGGGTTACACTGGCTTGTGCAGGTAATCTAGGTAATCTAAAATTAGTGAGGGAATGGCTGGCAGGCTGGGGCTGCCCTGTTTTCCCTAGTAGTAATAACATCTAGCAGTGTGCCACTGCACTGTCTGCTCCCAAAGCATAGAGACCATGTACAATCTCCTTTTGCTGTTCCTTAGATGTTACAGGCAGCACAGCAGCACCATGCCTTCAGCTTGGATTAAGAAAGAGGTAGGACCTGACTGAATTTGACTGGACTTAGCAGGCAATGCAACTTTAGGAAGCTATGAAGTTGTGGACAGTACTGCTTACGTCTGTAATGTGGGAATTGCCTTTCTCATGTCGGCCAGTCTGCTGATGTGCCCTGCAAGCAGAAATCTTACAGTACCTAAAGGTCAAAAGGAACTTTTCTAATATCAGCTTTCTTTGCTTTTGTAGTCCTTGTAAGACACAATGCAGCATACAGAGCTAAGTTTCACACTGTTCCTGCCTCACAGTAGGGTTCTATAACAATGTCTAGCTCTTTCATGGTGCTTTCCATCACTAGAAATGTTCTGTAAAGGAGCTTATTTTCTTGTACTGAATTTACAGATGAAGAAAGGAATGTAACAGTAACATAAATACTTAGTTTAATTTTTATAGGTCATCCAACTAACTGCCTCAAAATTGCACCCTGGTCACCAAGTCGCCATGGTGTGATCTATCTACATAACAGAGCATTGCCTGTGTGTACTCAGCCAGAGTGGTACACCTGTTGTTTGTATGGGAAGTGGTATATCATGAAACATCCTGTAGCCGTGCTTGGGGAGAGGCTGTTTACATTGAACACAAAGGGTAACATAATAAGCTTTAAGCAATTTTAAGAGCTGCTGGCATGTACATGTATATAAAAGGTACTAGTATAGAATCTGTGCTTACCTATTTGGCCAAAAATTAGGCTGTTGCTAAGATTTCAAGGCAAGAGGAGTTTCTGATCTGTTCAGACCTTTCTATGTGGCTGAAAAGCATACTCTGGTCTCCTGACTAGCCTCCTCTGTTCCGTTTCCTCCCCACAAATTAACCTCCACAGTCACTCTTGTATCCTGACCTCGGGTCACAACTCTCTCCATTTCCAAGATCCCTTCATCTAGGTGAACTCTGTCCCTGAGAACAGCTCTACAATAATTCTTTACCATGTTCATATTTCTTTGTACTAAGAAGCTGACGTCTTCTGATAAATTACATCATCCTTCCTAAAGGAGTACAGGGAAATATTGGAGTATCTTGAATAGCTCAAGATGCTGATTGTTTGTTGTCATTAATAAATTAGTCTCCAGCCATTTCTGCCTATACAAGCCCATGAACAGAACCTGAATAGCAAAACATTACATAAAAAATACTTACTTTTCTACAGTCCTGAATATTCTCCACTCAACACAACACAACAAATCAGATCAAATGAATAAAAACTTACAGAAAATATATTACTTGTAATTGCTTTTTCAGTGAGTCTTTTAAAACTAAGCAATATAAGGTGATGCACAAAGAAATGACAGTTGAGATCAAATTAAAAAATAGGGAAGACACAAAACCAACAGGAGACTAAAATCACCCAGGAATTCTGTTCAAGAAATCACTGCAGAGTGTGAAGGAAGCAGAGTTCATGATTTATGAGAGGAAACTATTGTGAATTAGTTCTGATTATACAGAAATTAGCATGAGATTAGTAGTTTTGCAGGAGCAGGACCAAGCCCTGTATAAGTGGGTAGTGAATGAAAACAAGAGGTCTGGTATTGAACTGATGGCAGTTTACATCCTTTCATGCTTAAAGTCTGCATTCAGATATTACAACATACATAGATTCAAAATAACAAAAGCTCATGATTAAATAGCTCTATAAAAAGTTGCCAGGTTCCTGGAAGACAATTTAACATCAAAGGTTTTTTGTCCCTATAGGGGAAAAAAAAAAATCTAATAATTTCTTAATACCATTTGAGGAATTTCTCTAATTGCACAAACTACACTTGCACATAAATGTATTGAAACAGACTGCAAAGCTCAGAAATTATCTGCAAGTAAAGGAACCTATATGAACTTTATCGTGCTGACATTTCACTGAAGGTGAGATTATTTTCACGGATCTTACAGGAGCTGAGAAAAAGCTAAAATATGAACTGATCATGACTCTTTACTCAGCAATAAAGATGAAAAAGCACCTCTGAGTTGTCTACTAATAGCTAATAACACTATGGACATAAAACTCATGGGAAAACCAACAGCCAAACAAACTCAAAAGTTCACAGAAGTCCAGATCCCTGACTGCCCATGGAAATGCAAAGTAACATGTTTGCTGAAATGCTATAGTAATAGGTATTTGTGCATTGTCAAGTATTAGTCTAGACAGGGACACAGGTATTGCATCTTGAAAAATGATTTTGTTTGAAGGTGCACAGATTACCCAAAAACCACAAAAACCAGGAAATTACTGCTGTCATGGGACTTCAGAATAGGGGTGAACGTACTGTGCCTCACCAACTCAAATAGCAATGGAGGTGATTTAAATCTGTATTATCTTATCAAAACAACTGTGAATGCAAAGGATTCTTAAGATCAAAGGATCCTTAAGATCAAAGGATCAAATATATACGAGATCTGCAAAAGTGCTTCCAAAGTTCAGTGCCCTTCTAGGACCTGAGGTGGAAAGCTCAAGTGACAAATGGAAACCAAAGGCTTTAAAGTCCTTACCAAATACTAAGTATCACTTCATAATTGAAATGCACGTGGGAAAAACTACTTTGACACAATGGATGGCAGACGATGGAACAAAAGATCTTAAAGGTTGAATACAAGACCTTGGGGCCTCTAGTCTGTCCAAAGACTCAATGACAGATCTAAAAACTGTAATTTCATTCAGGTTACTGGATGCTCCATAAACAGAGTTGAGCAGACGAAACCAGAGAATCAAGGGGGAAGTATTACAGTGATGCAGGAAACCCAGTGGAAAAGTAATCTTTTCAAACTCATGGGAAACAAAAAACTATGTGTAACTATATATATTGTATAACAGAGGAGGATTAGGTGAAAGACAAGGAATAATCTTCTCATGCCAGGAAAATGTAGTCATCTAATCCAAACTCCTGATCCAGAAGAAAATATTTTGGTTTATTTGCAAGTGTTTTAGCTTACGTGTTGTCATCAGGAGATGACAGCAGATTAAACTTAATGTTGCTATGCAGGACATGTAGCCTGATCACTATCATAAGACAGATATCACCACAAAAAACTGTTATGTTATAGGAAAAATTTTTGCCTGGATAAGTAGGGATAATTTTCTTTTTCAAGGATTTCAGAAGCCTGTGATTTTGCAGAAATGAATAGAGTTGGGTTCTGTTCTAAAGAAAGTCTCCAGGCATTTGTGCAGTGGAAATACATAAATAACAGGAAATCAGTACCTCAGCTTGATATTAAGGAGATTTGCTCATTTACTGGCACTGTTTTGTATCAGATGAGAAATAGGAAAAAGATTATGAACATGAGCTGTAGATTCCCATTGCAGTTTTTGTAACAGTAGAAGGGTACTATTAGCATCACTACATTTTGACTGGGTCCACTTATGTTTTGGCTTCAGTTTCAAATGGAGATCGTGTTTTGCCTTGCTTTGTCTTCTAAACTGGTCTTCAAGGTTGATGTGTCCCAGAGATTCTGGCTTCCACCTCAAAGAGCTGCACTTCAGCGGATGTCAAAGATCCTCCTACAAATTTTACAGACAACACTCAGGAGAAAAAGATTATACAAATATATAATCACTGTAATTTTTTGTTATAGACTTGATAGCAAGAAGAACTGACTACTACATCTCATTTTAAAAGGGAGGTGCAAGAGAATATCAGCACATCTCAATAGAATGTTTCCAAATATTAGCATACTCCTAAGTGCAAGAGAAACCTGTTGAAAGTGCAGGAGAGCTACTCTCACACACTACTGCAAATCCTTCCCAAACTCTGATGTAGTGCAGTTTTTATAAGGGAAGACCAAATGATGCACAATGTTTGTTACCATGCTGCCATGGCCACTTAGTAAGGAACGTGCTTCAACCGAAGTCAAATTACACAAAACTTGGCATAAGCCCTCTGCTGGACAAACAAACAAGGGTCCTCTGCTAAGTGTGTTGGTGGATGAAATAAACTGTGCTCATGAAGGAGAAAAGAATGTCACATTCTTTGTGCTGAATTTCTTTCTAATTCCCATGCATTCACAGTGAAGCCCAAACTTAAAAGGTACTCTATCTGCTGGAGATACTGCCAGAGACAGATAGCCCAACCTCTTCCAAATGGCCATTCCCCTGTTTGCCACATTCACCATGTACCATTAAGGAATTGTTACGTGGCTTCTCTCCCAGGTTTGTAAGTTCCTATCTTATCAGATGTCTTGGGTGTTAGAGCAACCTTTGAGCCCTATGGTTATTATGAATATTAAGACCCTTCCTGATTGGAAACTGATTACTTAACAGGCATAGAACAACCATGTAGGATTAGGAGTGTGCAGTGGACTGCCTGACCAAGGTGACCGCAGGGACAATGAAGTGAAGGGCTTCTCAGCCACGTGGACAGGACTAGAAACTCAAATAATAATGAAAACTTCAGGTAGCTCTAAAATATCATGTCTGGACATGGTCCTAGGAATAAGGTTTCAATTTAAAAATATAACTTTTTACTTGTTGGGAATGACTGGTTTAGATCCCTTAAAGAATCGACATCAAAGGAATTAGAAAAAGCAGGTTTAATATAAATTTAATGAAAGCACGACTTAACGAAAGGTTCACTCTATTACTTGCTACATGGATGAAACATATAAAGGAAAATTAGATTATAATCAATTTAGAATGGTTTACAGGGAGACCAGAAATGCAAAAGGATAAAGGAGACCTTTCCACTGAATCATGAGGTTCAGAGAGGACCCCTTGCTTCCTAAACTACTGATGGAGTCTAAGTACAGCTACTTAGGTCCAGTCTTAGTCTCAGATTGGGTCAGTGGTTTATATTTAAAGGATTTAGCAGCACTTAATCAAGGATTAATTGAACATTTACAAAGTGACTCAATAGGATTTACTACTTACTACTAACCACAACAGTGACTTTATTATAAATCTGACATGGCAATATTCACACTATACTTGCTATAGGATATTTAAATCAATTCACACACACATGCACCCAGGCACAAAAATATATATACATAAATATATAAGGATATACCTGTTAAAAATTCCCCTTGAAATACTCACATCAAATGCATTGTTATTTCTCAATAGACTTGAGCCTTTAGGACTGGTTGGGAGTATCAGCCCAAGACCTGTCTTCAGCTTTCAGTGGCAGTCCTTTGAGTATCGTAAATGTGAGAGTTGGTGAGTTCAGAGATGTGTCCTACTCAGAGGAAAATACTGGTCACAGCCCACTGTGCTTTGGGAAAACTCAAAGGGTGTCCCTCTAGAACCACTGTTTATAGGCTCCCAAAACAACTTGTTTTAGTTATCAGTAAATTTCCATCCTGGCCTCAATACAGGTCAATAATTACTGTAATATTCAAAAGTCCAGTCAATGGTACCATTCCACTCAGGCTACAAATCAGGTATAGAATTGACGCTGAGTGGTGGCTTCCCCAAGGCCCACTGTGTCCCTCTGCAGGTGCCCTTGGTGGCCTGTCGCAGGACGCAGACAAAGCAGTGTCCTATCGCAGATGGCGAGCAGTCATTCACTGGTCATGTGTGTCATGCGGGAGTAAAGAGGCAGGAGGGATCCTTCAGGTGCAGCACAGAGAGTTTCCTTCCCTATGGAGTCCATGAAGGAAGGACCAAGATCTCATGGCTGACAGGGGTTCTTATGCAGGGGGAGGGCTAGCTCGAGAACCAGTGGGGAACAGGCTCAGGGGTGGATCCAGGGAAGATTGATATGGATATAGAGAAGGTTATAACAAATCAGGGGAGAACAGAGGTGGGACAACCCGGTAGGGGACAATGGGATCTCAGGGAAAGGGGAATATTCTAGAGGGAGAGGCATGCCCTGGGTGGATGGACAGGGAAGGTTCTAGGAGAAAGGGAGTGACTTAGGGGATTGACAAGGGTTCTCCACCCAGAGGGCGGGGATGGGGAAGGACTCGCTGCCTGGGAGGCAGGGGAAGGGGAATGTCCAACTGAGAGGGGAAGTACAATTCTTAAAGGGAAATAACTATAACAACTGGGGTACAGAATACAACTTATGACTATTTTAACAGGTAATAACACAAAACACAAATTGCAGAGAGGAAACCTTTCCCAACCAATTCCCCAGCCTAATGCTAGGGGACCACAACACAGAATGACCCAAGGCTGTCATGGGGTGATGGATTATTTCTTTTTCCCCACTGTAGTCAAGCAACAGGAGTACCTGGTATGATCAATGCTGGCCCCACCTTAGCTCTGTAACATTGACCCTGCTGTGGTCAGTGGACACTTCTCACAACTTACTATACAAAAGCCAAGGCTTAATGAGAATTCCTGAGATCACAGAGTGGCCCCAAGGAGGGAGAAATGGAATGCACCACCACATGTCTAAACAGATAGCTCAGCACAAGAGGAAGAACAACTATTGATATTGGCCTGGATGACAGGAACAGAATCATAGAATCATAAAATGTCCTGAGTTTGAAGGGACCTATAGTCAAAATGTAACTATGAAAAAGTCTTACAGTAACAATTGTATTCAGTGGTCTTGCAGAAATAACAAAAGGAGGAAAAACCTGCACCCAAAAAAAACCCCAAAAAACCCCAATGAAGAGCACTATAAAGATAACTAATGGCTAGAATGGAGGTGAAATGCAGACTATATTAAGGACATCATACTTGAAGTTCAGAGTAACTATAAGCCACCTGTCAGTAGCAGCTTTTGAATTACTGAAAAGGCCAACATGGGTAAAGAGCAAGATAAAGGAGAGTCTTGAATCCCTCATGACATCCCTCATGGCTGTTTAGCCTGGAGAACAGATAACTCAGGGTGGATCTTTTTAATGTGGATTGACACCTGATGGGAGTGAAGAAGATAGAGCCAGACTCTCCTCAGCAGTATCCAGTGATAGGACAAGTGGCAATGAGCACAAATGGAAATGCAAGAAATTCTCTCCTTCTGCTCTGTGATCCTCTTTTAAAAATATCCTAAAAGTACATTTCTGATGAAGAGCACTGACCTGGCTGTTACCACTCCAGAAAGAATAGGAGGGCAGAATTTCAAGCAGACAGATACTGTTTAAACTGCAGGAGTAAAAGGACAGAAATAAATAGGCAAAGGAAGGATTTAGGAAACATAATCGTGTACAGATCTATGAAAATGTTAGCTCAGGGCTAATCGGTAAGGATTAAAACAAAGAGACTACTAGAAAATATTAAAAAACTCTCATACAATAAACCAGAAACATATTATTTTCAGCCCTAAGGGCACTAATTTTTTCTGTACTTTCTCTAGTTTAGTCTTCTCATCTGAAAAATGATACATCAGGAAATCAACTGTACAGTAAAGTGAAAAGATTATAATTAAAGTTTTAATGGCTTCCATATGAGGAACAATTAAACAGATCACGATTCCTCTGGCTGAAAAAGTTAGAACTATGGGAGGGTATGCTGGAGATCTACAAAATTATGTGTGGTACAGACAAAGCAAATAGATAGTTGCTCACAGTTGTGCCTAATCTGAGAAGGGAAATCAAATAAAGGCAGTAGGCAGAAAGAATAAAACAAAAATAAGGATATATATGCAAGTAATCTGTGCAACTCTGCCACAGGAGACTCTGTTTTCTTCTGGGTTGAAAATACATGGATGAGAAATTACTTTCTATAAAGAGAAATAGTGCTATTCTTTAAGAGAAATACAGCTATTATATATGAAGACACCATCACAATGGGCTCAAAAAGGCCTGGGTCACAAGCTGCTCAAGTCTCCAGTCACATTCTTGGCAAATGCTATTTCATGCGTATCCTGTCAGTACGCTGTTGCCTAAGCAAAGCTACTGTCACTGGTGACAGATGGACTTTGCTCTGACCTGATAAAACTGGTTACAATAGTAGGCCCTGATTTGCCCCCATATGAATTTACATTTCTGTGTGCATTTCTTCCAAAGATCATTATAGATTTAATACAAATTGTTTTTCGGATTACTTGGCAATCCCTGCCTTGATATTATGTCTCTGTACTTTGCCCACCAGATTCTCTGATTTACCAGAATTGCTTCACACAATGTTGTGCAAAGGGCAGGATACTGATGGCAGTCGTTAGTCAATCCACCCTGTCCCATTCTCACAGCTAATCCTGCAGGAGCGTGTGATCTAATGCTGGATGAGGTATGTTATCCCTTCAGAGGGGATTATAGATAAGATGGTCTCACAGCAGGGAAGGGGTTATTCCTTCCCTTCCCCATTAACATTAACCATATTAAGTACTGAAAGCAACTGGAAAAGGAGAAATAAGTTCTTTATTAAATGCAAACTCACTCCATTCCATATTTCCCCCCCCTTGAAATGATAATTTAAAGTATAGGAAAACAGGAAGAGTTCTTTCCGAACAGCTGCTTTCTGAGAAGGAACCTGAGTTGTTTTGCTTGTGAGAAATACAGACCTTGCTTAAGCAGAAAGGTACTGCACACAGATGTGTGGCTACTGTGCCTCCTTTAGCAAGTTTACTGTATTCATAAAATCCATCTTTAGCTGTCTCTCCAGCATAGGAAAGAAATTTTCTTTTCCAAAGAAAATCCTAGAGTTGTTTTTGAAAAACTGAGGCACCAATGTGGAAACAGTAAGATCTGGACATGTATTAGTAGTTTTTATTTTGTTAAGATTGAGAGGAAACATTTCCTATCAACTTGGTCTGCCAGATAATCTGTGATTTCTGCTTGAGGGGATTGATTTGTTCACAGATGGCACCAAGTTGGATGGGAGTGGTGATCTGCTGAGGAGCAGAAAGGCTCTGCAGGGAGATCTGGACAGGCTGTGACATGGCCTCAAGCTCTGCCAGGGAAGGTTTAGGTTGGACATAGGGAGGAATTTCTTCACAGAAAGGGTTGTTAAACACTGCAATGGGCTGCCCAGGGAGGTGGTAGAGTCCCCGTCCCTGGAGGTGTTTAAGGAAGACTGGATGTGGCACTCAGTGCCATGGTCTAGTTGACAAGGTGGTGATCACTCAAAAGCTGGACTCAATGTATCTCAGAGGTCTTTTTCAATGTAAGTGATTCTGTGATGAGTGGTAAATATATTATATATTGTGCTCCACTGGATACAATTACATTTGCTATGAAAATAGACAAATTCACAGTACTCACAGTTCAATATGTTCATGAAGTGCACATAAAGTGCAAAGTGCAACTGTGGGAAAACTTTTACATCCAAACTTTGCTTTTCTTATTGTGTCCTTTGAAATCTGTTGTCTTACCATTTTCATTGTTGTACAGTAGATGATAGATTTGGTTCAACTATTAAAGCTGTTTTCTTATTGTTTAAAATGTAATTAATGTTTTGTAAGGAATCTAACATTCCTAAACAGTAATCTACTCCTCTATCATTATTGTTTACAGATTTCCATGGTTGTTTTAGAGACATTTAAAAAATAGTATTTAGGTCTTTCAGTATTAAAAGTTGTCCTTGGTATAAGGTTCATTACACAATACAGAAAGATAAAGTGTTGATTTTAAGATTACTGCTTGCATTACTTGGGATTAAATGATTAGCTAATTTATCTGAACAAAATTTTATATAAGTAGGAGGTGGCTAGCCCTTTTCATCATTTTCCAGCAGAGAAGCAAGATGTGGTGTCTCATAAGTTACAGCCTGTATCTAGCAAAATAAAATTCCAAAGCATGTAATTAAGTTTTTTATATTATTTTCAGCCATCACATTATTCTAGCACAAAATCAGCAGTCTACTCATGGTCATTATGCAAGTCTCAGTTAATGATCTTCAATATATATGTTGTTTTTCTCTGAAAAATACTGGCATATCATTCTCATATACAACGATGGCTCTTTGAGTGGCTGAAACAATATTTTTCTTGTTGTTCTTCCCCAAACAGCTGACTCCTGTCACAGCCGCAATGCTTTTTTAAACTGTGTTGACTATAATCAGTGTATTTTAATTGCCCAGAGCTAATGTGCTTATTGTCTTAAATCCCCCTTACTGTTCACAGAAACCAAGCAGACACTGAGAAGATCAACAGATGGGAGTGCCCAGCTCTAGCTGTTGTTGAAAGGGGGGAGAGAAAGATTATTGTGTAGTTTCTTTATAAAAATAGGCTGGATTCTTCAGAAAAGGAGTGGCCAGACATAGCAGAATCATTTACACTGCAGTGTGGCCTCCAGAAGAATCCTGCCCAGTGTTCTGGGACTGCTGCAGCACTTTCACTCCTCGCTTTTATTAACTGAATGTGAAATCATATAGATGTGCTGAGTGTGTTTAAGGATGTCACACGGAAAAGGAACCTCCCTAATATGACACATATAGTGCCAGTTTTACAAACCTTGCAAATGACTTCATGAAGCAGCAAAAAAAGAATGAGCCTGTGTATGTGTGTCATCTCTGCTGGGAGGGGACTGGTGAGTGTAGCAATCATGCTTGTTTCACTGTGAATCATAACTCCTGACTCACTGCCACAACATATGGGTCAGCCTCACAATGTGGAAACAGGACAGCAGGATTAGTCTTTGCAGCAGGAGACCTACAGATTGCTGTCAACTCCTCTCTGAAGTGGCTGAGAGTCTCAGCTTCTGCTGGACACTGGGCATGATTGGCCTAACTGAGAAAATCTTTGAGAATGCCAATGAATTAAGGACTTTGTCACCTAGAGAGGTGCATGCTCCTGAGACTTGTGTGTACCTAGACAGCCTAAACATGTATATTTCGAGGCCTGTTTTCACTTGTGATGGCATAGAGAGAAAGGAGGATAGCCATGTAGTTAAGGGGATACTCTTCCATCATGAATTTCAGAGCTCATGCTAAACAAAGCAGTGCTGGCTGCTTAGCTCCCTTGACTTGTTCTGGTTTCTGCAGTCTTCTATAGCAAATACCATTATCCCCACATTTAAGCTGTGGAAGTAAGGCAGATGGTTCAAGTGTAATTACCAAAGGCTCCCAGGTGTCTTTCAGACAAAGAATGAGACTGAGAGAGCTCTTTGTTGTTTATTTCAGGTTGTCTCTCATGGTAATGACTGATTGTTACTGACACACTCATCTCTGTTGGCAAGGTTACCCTGCAGCTGGTTCAGCAGGAACAAACTGGATGGAGGTCCTTCTCACCTTTACTCTCAGTGCTGCATGAGGACACTGCTCTACAGTCCCTTGAGGGTACATGAAGTGCAATGGTCCTTTCATTATAGATCCCAGCCCTAAGGGAGTGGCTGTAGTTTCCCATCTTTTGAGAAAGGTAATCACAGCTACTCAGTCCCACTGACCTGTTTCCATAGTCAAGATACAGCCAAGTCTGTAACACAGTGGGCAGGGAGAGTACAGGATGGTACTTTTAATGGTGAGAGTACAGGATATCATTGTCAAGATGTCTTTCCTTCTTTGTCACATCCCCGAAGTAGTTAAAAGCTCAGGAACACTGATTGCATATATTTGCACAAGCTGAGATGGACCTGACATTTTTTTACTTGTCTGAGCCCTGTATCAAACCAGGAACCAGGCAGACTTCATACAAGACTGTAAAGCACGAGGGGAAACTCTGAAGTGCAAAGTTGATGTCTGTCTGTCTGTCTGTCTCCCTCTCCCCATAGCAGTGACCTGCCTTGGAATCAGTTATGCTTGTTTTCCACCATCAGACTGCTTCCCTTAGCAGTGTATGTAGAATACGGGAAGTATATATGCATAATTATTTATAAATATTATGTAAGTTGATCTGTTCTGTGCCGTTCTGTCAGAAATGCAGAGATCACTGAGAAGAAATCCAGAGGAAACAACGTAGAATTAAAAAATCAATCTCCAGTGTTCCTCTAGGAAGACTGATTATCAGGGAGGGCTAACCACACTGCTATGGCTTCACCCTCCCACATCTGAGGTCGGGATCAAATAGAATAATGAATGGTAGAAAGAGAAACCCTCCCAGCCTTATTCAAGAGATTGGGCTAGTTCTTAGGGGTAAGCAAGAACTCCTGATGAGTACTGAAAAGCAGGCAAGGAAAAAGATAGGCAGCAGTGAATTACAACAGGTTAGATGTCTCTCCTAGTTCAGAGATGGCTTCAATGAAGAAACTATACAAAAGTTTGTTGAAAGATGTCCTCATCAGAGCACATCTTTCAATGAATAAATACAATTCTTGTTTTGAAGGACTGAGACACCTAAATTATCCAGTGGCTGGTTTCTGCAATAGGCCTGGTTTTCCAGAGTTAAAATAGATGCAAACAGCAAACAGGCTGACTGCAGCACTCAGATCCAGTCTCAAAGTGAGGGGACCACACAGTTCCACCTGAAGGAGGACAACCTGGAGAAATACCTGTTCTCAAAGGGCATGCCTAAGAAGGTCTAAAACATCACATCTGTAAGTGTTAGTTATGGAATTGTTCATTTAGAGCAGGTTTTCCCTTTTCTTGCATCTGCTCATCATTTAAGTCAAAGATCTGAGAAAACCAACTGATTGGCCATCCTGACCAATCCTTCATTCTGAGTGAGGTATAGGATTATGATCTGAATCAGGATTAATATTCACATTGAATAGTTTAGTTCTATGGCTGCAGTGGAAAAAAATCAAATCCCAGAATACAAATACTCTGACTTCAAGAGATTCAGTAGCCTTAGTGGAATACTTTGCTGTTTGGATATACCTTCCAAATTCAAATCTTCATCCTGATCCATGCTAAGTCCCCACAGTTCCTCTACACTTCAACAAAAACTAGGGAGTATAGACATTCTGCTTTCTTGCACAACTGCAAAGCACAATCCAAGCTACAAAAACTGTCACATCTTCAACAAATTTCAGATTATTCATTACAAACAGGCACAGTGCTGTTGTAAACACAGCCAGCCATTTGCATGTTTAATTATAGAATACATCTCAATAGTTTAATAGGATAATTATTGTTGTTGTACTCATCCTGGGACTTATTTTTCTGAGGTAAAAGAGTCAGGAGATCAGATCCTGAAAGTGGAATGAGCCAGGCAACAGACAGGTTTACCACAAAAACACAAGAGAACAGTTTCTGTGTTGACCCTGGAACTCAGGTGAAGGCAACTGCTCAGCAGTCAGGGCTCTGCTGGAAGAGCTGTGCCCTTTGCAGCCATTGTTCTGACAGAAACCACAATGGCCTCACAAGTGCACCTGTCTTGTCCAAACTGCTGACACAGCCAGATCTCTTCCTTTAGTGTGACTGGTTGTGTGATTGATGTGATTATGGAAGAGCCTGAACTTATGTTTGATGGAGTCAGTCTCTGGCCTGTCCAGAGGCTGCTCAGCTGGGCCAAGGACTACGGCACCGCCCAAGGAATCTCAGACCCACATCTGACATTACTCTGTTAATTTTAGAACAGTTGCACTTGTTTACACATGGCCTAAGGTAGGTTTCAAGCCATAACAGCAGGCTGGCTGAACTGGTTATAAAGAGACTTTCTCATAGGAATCGGTTTTAAAAAAAAACATTTTGGGCTTTTAACGGAGAGCGTAAGATGCTGGTAGAGAAGTACGTGGTGGCCCCCAGTGCTGGTTTGTGCCCAAATGAGCCCATGTTTTGGTGGCAGGCTCCGGACCAGCGGCTCCCCGCGGGAAGCGGCAGCTGGCTCTGCTCCCGCGCCGGGCGCTGGCCGACTGCCTTCGTGCGGCGCAAGCAATCACAGAATCAGAGGCTGGAAAAGACTCTGAGCTCATCGAGTCCAACCTATGACCGATCACCACCTTGTCAACCACACCGTGGCACTGCATTGTACGTCCAGTCTTTCCTGAAACACCTCCAGGGACGGGAATTCCACTACCTCCTCGGGCAGCTCATTTCAATGTCTAATAACGCGCTGCCATTTCATCTGGTTTCTCTTCTCCCCAGGGCCCTCGATTCTGACAC
>VYXC01009190.1:45296-99029 GCA_013397175.1 Platysteira castanea
GCTGCAACCCCCACCGGAGCCCCCCCCGCTCCCCTCAGGCCACGGCCCGGGCGCGCAGCGCACGCGCACAGCGCGCGGCCCGCCCCGCCCGCTGTAAACAAACCGCGGGCGGCCCCGCGCAGGCGCAGCGCCGCTGCCGCAGCTGCGCAGGGAGCGTCGGGCGGTCGGGGCCGGTTTGGGGGCGCTGCCGGAATGGACGAGGACGTGCTGACCACCCTGAAGATTCTCATCATTGGCGAGAGCGGCGTCGGCAAGTCCAGGTGAGGGGACGCCCGCCAGCCTTCTACAGCCTCTCCTGGCCGACTGGCCCCGGCCTAGGCCCCTTGTCCGGCAACGCCGCCTGGGCGCGGCCTGCGCCCCGCGGGGCCGGACCCGCGGGGGGAGCTCCTTCGCCCTTTCCCGACCAACCCTCGGGCGGGCGAGAGGTTCCCCCTCCTCTTCGTCCTCCTCCACAGCGCTCCCGCAGCCGACGGCCCCGAGCTGGTGTCTGCCAGACCCAGCTGCAAACAGATGAAGCGGGGGTTCTGTCGGGCTGCCCAGGGTCACCTGTGCCACCGTGTGCCCGGGGCAGCGTTGCGTCATGGGGACATAGGTGCCCTTGTACGTCTCTGTAGCGCTTTGGTGTTAATGTCTAGTCCGTAATATGTATATGCAGAGTCACAAGTGAACCCAGCATTGGGTGCGTGCGGGGGAGCATGGGAACGCAGCAAAGTAGTTCTAACACAGGGTTTTTTTGCTAATTACAGGCTTTATCAAATACTTTGAGGTTGGTTTCTTCCTCCTTGCCCTATTCATGGCTTTGGCTAAGCTGTAAATCCCAACCCTAAGGGGTTGGGATTTTATTTGCGCAGGTTTTTTGTTGGGTGGGGTTTTTTGTTTGGGTGGTTTTGTTGTTGTTTTTGTTTTGTTTTGGGGTTTTTTTGGTAAAGGGAGTGGGATATAAATGCAGGAGGGGCATCTGGAAATGTANGGGAATTCCACTACCTCCTCGGGCAGCTCATTTCAATGTCTAATAACGCGCTGCCATTTCATCTGGTTTCTCTTCTCCCCAGGGCCCTCGATTCTGACACTGACATCAGCTGCAAACCCCACNCCGGGGCAGCGTTGCGTCATGGGGACATAGGTGCCCTTGTACGTCTCTGTAGCGCTTTGGTGTTAATGTCTAGTCCGTAATATGTATATGCAGAGTCACAAGTGAACCCAGCATTGGGTGCGTGCGGGGGAGCATGGGAACGCAGCAAAGTAGTTCTAACACAGGGTTTTTTTGCTAATTACAGGCTTTATCAAATACTTTGAGGTTGGTTTCTTCCTCCTTGCCCTATTCATGGCTTTGGCTAAGCTGTAAATCCCAACCCTAAGGGGTTGGGATTTTATTTGCGCAGGTTTTTTGTTGGGTGGGGTTTTTTGTTTGGGTGGTTTTGTTGTTGTTTTTGTTTTGTTTTGGGGTTTTTTTGGTAAAGGGAGTGGGATATAAATGCAGGAGGGGCATCTGGAAATGTACCACATCGGTAATTTTATATTTGATATTTTTATGGCAGTGATCTGCATCCTCTGCCATGAGCCTAAATTACATACAAGTTGCTATTTGGGAAAAAAAGTGCCCATATTTGTTAAAAATCTGTCAGTTACTTGTTTGAATTAGCTACTGAGTTGATAATTAGTACAATAGGCCCCTGGTGACAGACATGATCAGAGCAAATTTCTTCTAGTTGATGCCATCTCTTGTATGTGAGTGACCATATGGAGGAATTTTTCCTGGGGCAGAAAAAACACACGGTGGATTTATATACATGTTTCTTTACATTAGAAAGCTTGTTAAAAGAAGCATTATGTGGAGGAAATAAAAATGGTATTAAACCATAGCAATGCAGTTGTTCAGGTGCAGGAACTTAATATTGAACTATTCCTAAATTTGTGTCTCTTACCTATTGGTTGACTAGGAAAGGTCAGATGTTAAACTGGTATTAGCATGGTGTAGTAAGTGGTTGGAGTCCTGACTTCTGAACAAATGCTGTCTTAAATGTGGTCCCTGCGAGGGTGCTGTGCTTTGTAGAATATGATAGCTACATATGAAAAAAAGGTGGGCAAGATAGAAGTTGTCTGGGCTTGGCATGCAAGACTGGTAAAGTGATGTTTTTATTCTAGTAGTAGTATGAGGGTTCCATAATTTGTCTGTTCTGAATGAAACTAGTTTTGGTTGTAACTAAAAACAGCTGCTCTTAAATAGCATCCTGATACAAACATCTGAAGGTACAGGTAGAAACCTATGTGCTGTGGGTTTTTAAAAATTATTCTTATTTTAATTATTCTTTGATGAATAAAGCTACCATTTGGTTTTGGTATTCTGGAGTAAGAAGAGAAAAAACGTTCATGTATGATTAACTTTGGAGTTGTCACCCATCGTCATTGAAATAAAGGGATTTCAGTGGTCATGGGTTTTGTCAATGCAGAGCTGTGTCCAAATGCTAAAAAGCACTTGACTTCTAAATTCACAAGCAAAAAGAGGAGAAAAGAATGGGATGGGGGGCGGCAAAAAGTAAATAAGGCTTTGTTTTGTTTCTCTAGCCTGGAAATGAGTAGAAACTATGGTCATAGCAAACAGATGCCTGCCACGTGCACTTGCCACAAATGCACAGATGATTTTAGAAACTGTGTGCTCGGAATCTTTGTCTCTCACAAAAATATTTACATTTGACACTAGTGGCATTTTGCACACTTTTTTAAGGGACCCTGCACTGCTAGAGTGTGATGTGCTATTAAATCTGTTGCAAACGCATTCATCAGGATTGGGGGATGTGTTGTGTGCACAAGTCCTTATATATGAAAAGATACAGAATCATAAAACAATGAGGAGCTAATTATACTCTTCAGCTTCTGTGTCTTTATTTCTGATGGGTGTTGCCCTTGCTGTTCCCCTGTGTGCCCAGTTCAAGGAGTTATTTCTGGGATGAAAAGCTGACTTGGAATTTATTTCTCAAGCTTACAGAAATACTGCATGAAGCAATATTGAAACAAAACAAAAAATAGTACTTTTGTACTGAATTCTGGAAGAAGAAAAGTAGAATAAGGTTGAAGTATAATGCTTTGCGAAGCAGATCACATGACTGTTCAGGCAACTGATTTGACAACTTGTGTGGTACTTTGTTTTCAGAGAGACATTCTGGGTAATACATGCAGAGAAGAGACATGGGCTCAGGTAGCAGAGCATGTCTGCTCTATTCTTTCCATGTTCTTATCTTTTTTCCACAATTTCTCTCCTACCAAAAAAAAAAATTAGATGTGAGTTTTAGCTATGTGATCTTGCTGTTCCCTTCAGACTTGTAATTTATAGGCTTCCAGCAAGGTATGGATATGCTGCAGTAATAGTATCTCTTATTTTTTTTTTGTCTATTAGCCTTCTGCTGCGGTTCACAGATGATACATTTGACCCAGAACTTGCAGCAACAATTGGTAAGTATGTGCTGATACTACCTTAGAAAAATTGATAACATTTTCAGTGTAGAATTATGGTTTGTTCAGACTTGTCTAACATATAGTGGAGTTCAGACATGTCTGCCTTTCTGTAAGAACTACTACTCTCCTACTGATTTATCTGTGCAAGATAGCTGTCAGATTTTTAACTAGCAATATTGCTGTCCAGACCTTGTGTCTATGTAATATGATATTTGGCAGCTATCTTAAGACCCTGTAGCAGGTAGTGTTAACTCTTCCAACTTCTGATGATACTTGACTGCACTGGGCTTTGTGTGCCTTCTGCTTTTCCTCTACGGGCAGGAAATGACAATGTGCCTTTTTTTCTTCTACTTAGCAATCTGCTCCTTGGCAGCTAGACTCCTGAGAAAAGTGGAAGAGAGCCAAGAATCTAGAGCTGCTTAGGAAAAAGGCAGTGATGTGTCATTGCTCTGCTGGTATTCTACCTACCAGCACGGGTCACTGGTACTGGAGGAAAGTGACCCAGAATGCAGGATACACTAAGTAGATTGGTTCTGAAAGGAAGCAAAATGGAACTTTTAAGAGCGTGATGCAACTCAGTGCCAAAGTAATAACTGAAATTATGGAAAATAGAGATACTTTTTCACACAATCATTTCAGTTGCATTTTTTACTTTCTCTGTAGGCCGAGTTCTGTCTAAGAGCTTATATAAAATTTTTTCTTTGAGTTCAGCTGTTGATAAGCAAAACCAGCTCTAATTTATTAAGAATTAAGTAAATTGATCTTTTTTTAACCAATGTTAATAAGATTCAGGAGTACTATTTCATATAAAACACTGAGAAGCCAAGGGTAGGAACGTGGCCTATTTTTGTTCATTCCATTGCTCATAAAAAATGAAGTTGTGCAAGTAGCCCCACCTCAATTTATGAGGGAGGATAGCATGGAAGGAAACAGGAATGAAATAGATCAGGTGGTGAAGATGGCAATCTTGGATTGTAATCTAATACTCTTGGCACTGTAATACTTCAGGTCCTGTTACTTTCTTGATATGTCAACCACGTGAGCCAGGAAGTTAGTGCAGAATAGCTACTTCAGCTTTCATGATGTTTTGGATACCAAAAGACTAATTCAGTCTCCAGGTATCTTTATTGTTGGGGGGGGGGGTTGTTTGTTTTTATTGGTGGGGTTTATTTTTTTTGTTTCGGCCGTTTGTACATAATATTCTTTACTTGTGTCAAAAACTGGCATCAGTGTGTTATTTGAGAAACGAAGGAATTATTTCTTGATGTAATTCTTATTTGGGTTTGTCAAAATGTACAACAGTATGTGTGGTAGCTAATCACCGGTTGTTAAATAGCAACAATTCAAGGTTTACTGCTGGCAGATCCTGCCTGGCAGGTCCTACTCTGCTCTATTTCTGATGTAGAAGAGGAGGAAGAGTACTCAATGTAAGCATTACTTCAGATAGAGTTTGAGTTCTGAAACAGATACACGAATCTGGAATGAATGTGATCATTTGGCAGGAAAAGTCAGTTTCTAGAGACTGAGCAAAAGCTGGCATAGATCACGCTGTTAGGCCCATCTAGCTGATGTTTGAGGTAGTGCTATGCAGTAGAGCTGCTGTGACCCCAGCTGTACAAGTCCTACAGCATGGTGTGTGGGGCACTCATGGGGAATAGCAGATTCTTTTTTTTTTCCACTTAACTGGAAAAGGATGGAATCTGGGTTCTTATTTATTTTCTTGTTTTTCTTTTTAAACTGCTATCCAATGGCATTGCCACTTTTCTGGTCAATGTATTTCTAAGAAGCAACATGGCTTTAAATTCAGGGCATGATTTGTTGTTCATATAGATAAAGCAGTTGGAGTGAGTTCCCAGAGGTAAGTATTCTGCTGCATGAAGACAGACCCTAGATGCCAATTTCAGGTACTTAGAAGGTGGTGAAGTGTCAAAACACTTTGTGAGACTTGGCTTGGAGTTCTTTTTGTGCTAATTAAATACTATTTTGCTTTGAGTTAGGGGACAGAAGGACAGAAGAGGTTTTAAAGGCTTTGCTATTGAAACTGAAGAGTATGGTGCTTTTCCAAAATGAATGGACTATAAATAATGTCTTCTTTCAATGTCATCTAAGTACTGACTGCTGAACTGGCTAAAGTGACTAAATTTTTTTATTTGGATTAGAAAATGAAGAGAACTTTGGTTGGTTTGGTTTTCTTTAACATATAGCAAGAACTACACACAAATCCACAATACTGAGGAGAGCCTTGACTGCAGCACAACTGGTCCCCTCTGATGACCTGTTGAGACATACCTTACCTTCATAGATTGCACAGACCTGTTAGGTGCAATTGAAAAGAAACTCTAAATGGCTGTTTTGTGTGGGTTTTTCTTCAGAACTTAGTAAAAATTCTGTGATACTGCCCAAAGAATAAGCTTCTTTTGGCAAATAGTTCAGCTTCAGTAGCTTCAGTTGGATTAAACATGTTGTATTTAACCTAGCAGATTACTTGTCCTTGTATTCTCTTGAGACTGGCTTGTTTGTTGGGCTTCATCACATGGATCTTACCAGACTACCTGTACCCCAGTATTTTCTGTTGTCCTTACTGCTCATGCTTGTCTTCACTTGTTTGCTCTTTGTGTGAGATTCTAGATAAGTGTTCAGTGCAATCCCTGTTTCGTAAATGAAGTGATGTATTGCACAGATCTGATGTCTCTTAATTTTTTAGCTTTCCTTGCATTTGGAGTCCTCAAACTCCTAAGCTGTCCAACTTGTCACTTACCTACAACCTAAGTACTACACTGGAGCTGATTTTGCACTTCGTATAAATACAGCATGGCATTACTGGCCTGAATGTGAGAGCAGTATCATTGGCAGAGCTGCTTCTTGCAGATTGTAAGTCCATAGTGTGTTAGTGTGCAGTGCTGAGGCAGGAGGTGTTAACACACGTACAGTCTAGTAGTGCTGTCTTGTTTCGGCTGCCTTCCAAGGTGTGGTGGAAAGCACTGTCAGCTTTCTGCTGTCAAGGGTAGACACATCACTCTTGCAAGGTCAGAACTGACACCTGTCACAAACATGTCTGTATTTCACTGTTGATTTTAGGAAATACAAGCATCCTGTTTGCTCAATTCAACAAGATTTTCTTGAGCCTTTAATTTTTTTTCTACTTGTCTTCCATTATGGCAGATAGGCAACCAAAAACCTCAGTATTTAAAAGTTTTCTTTTTGTTAATTGGCTTTTATATGTGTTGAGCTCCTTTGTTTGTTAGAACTATATTTGACATGCCTCAATCACTTTAAAAGGTACATTTTGTTGTGCTGTTAGTTCATTTTCATACTTTTGCTTTTCAACAGTCAGTTTAACACATAGGGTTTAGTCACTATTTTAGTTTATTATTTTACTTGCATTGCTCTTGCAAAATTTAAAATTAATTTTAAACCAGCAGCAAGGCTAACATAAAGGTGTGTATATCCATTTCCATTAAATGAAAGTAATTGAACTGTGCAGGCACAAGATACTGAATCTGTTTACTGAATGGGAGAAGGATACTGTGGCTTCAGAATACATATAATATGTTTATCTTAAGGAATAAAGTTTTATTTCTTGAAATTATTATGACATTTTAATTTATCATGTTAAGTATCCAATAGATTTGTAATATCTGGAGTTACATGTTTGGTGCCATAATGGATAAAATAATGCACTGTGAACTGTTGGACATGCTGACTGAACTGAAAATGGTGATTTTTGGAGTTCAGGGGAAGAAACATGCAATTACAGTGGAAGAAAGAAATTTTATTAGTCTAAAAGTTACTGCTGAGTGCTGAAAAGTGGGCAGAACAGAATGGAAAATTTTGCTTGAAATAGAGTATGGGCTTCTTCCAGTGCAGAATGTTGTTTTAAACACACCTGACTTCAGGGGACATTTCAGTGACCTGAAGCTGTGAAACAGTGGAATAAAAATTGTGTTTATCTTTTTTGAAACAAAGGTCTTTTAAACTTCACTGCAACTGAGGTTTAAATCTGCTTGTAATATGCAGTTTCTTAATCATCCTATATATCCTTTGTGACTTTAAGTTGAATGTATTTTGACAGCTGTTTGTTTTTGTTTGTAATCTGCATGAACTTTGGAATGTAAGTGCAGCACACTCACCCTGAGGCTCTACTCATTTTTTATTAGAGTAGTTAAATTCTTTTTCTGGTAGGGAGTGTGATGATTGATGTTGTAATTCCAAGTACAAAAAGGTTGCCGTTGCACTTCAAAGTTGTTATCAACTTTTCACACTGCTACTTCATTTCAGAGTTGCTGCCTGGTGGGAAGTGAAAGTCGCTCCAAAATACTTGAAACATATTTCTAGTTAGTTAGTTGCTTTAGTAACTCAAGGGTTAAATTAAAGCATAATGGGTCATAACTCCTGAGCCTCTCAAATGGACGTGTCCCTATATCCTTTAAATTTGCAGTCACTAACATTGTTCTCCTTGGCCTGAGTTTTGTGCATCTTGTCCTTGAGTAATCGATAGGGTGCTAGTTCCTGGGGTTGGAGGACACATGAAGGGGGAAGAATTGTTACATGTTGGAGTAGATGACTGAGCAGCAGAACCATTACCTTGTTGTCAGTTTGGAGAACGTGTTTGTGAGTAATGAATAGAAAGTTAATCCATTTGAATTATAAACTTGAAAATTTGTCCTGGCATTATGTGCTTTAATACAAGAGATGTAGTATTTGCCTTACTTCTATAAAATATTTTAAGTCAGTGGCTTAAAAGGCCCTTAGGCTTTTGCAAAAGTCTGTCAGCAAGAAAACCTTGCATTTTGAGCAAGGTTCATAAATATCTAATGGAACTTACTCTTCCTGCTCATGGCAAAACACAAATCTTTTTCAGAGTTTGATTTTATTTTTTCCAGTTCTCTTTATTTTCTTTTTCAAAGATAACTGTAGTATGTTGAAGAACTAAAATATTTTTCTTCCTCTAGGTGTGGACTTCAAGGTGAAAACTATTTCAGTTGATGGAAACAAAGCTAAACTGGCAATATGGGTAAGTCTTTCCTTAGTTCATGTGTTGCTTTGCTTTAGGAATAGCTAGGGTTTGTATAATGTATAGTTTGTATAGAATCCTTTTCTATTATGAGACAGTGATTTTGAGAAGTGGGAGGTTAATACTGCAGCATTCAGAAGGTGCAATGGACTATGAGACAACTGGGTGATGGGGTGGTTCTGCTGCCTATGAGCTTCTGCAGTACTAATTCCAGGTCTGGTTGGGATAGAAGTAGAGAAAAGGAGGAATTAAATGGTATTAAATCAGTAGAAGGATGCACTTCATTACTAAATTTTGCCTGTAACACTGAGGTTGTGTATTAATAGGTTAACAATTACAGTTGCATACTCATATGTTACCTCTTTAAACCCATTTTTAGTCTAAACTTCATAGCCCTCATACAAAGACTATTATGGCCTCAATGTCAGATTTATTTGTAGCAGATGCATTTCAAAGAGAGAGGAGCAGTGTTTGTAATCATAGCCTTAGAGTGTTCAACTTCTGTTCTAGTAAACAGTAGAACTGCTATTATGGCAAGCGAAGAAAAAGTACTTCCAAGCTTTTTAAAAATATTGTGTAAACCAGTCCCCACACTTATGTGACTTGAAGCACCTTTTGAAAAGCCAGACTCAGTTGTGTCTTCTTGTACCAAGCAAGATTAAAACCTTGTTTCTTGTATAAGCAAGGTACCAGACCTTCGTTTCCTTGGGAAGTAGTAGTAGAACATGAAATGTGTATTTCAGTGTTTCTGTAGCTTGGAGGGTGTTTCATACCTCACTAACAAACAGGACTTATGTCTTAGTTACAGTAGTAATCATCAGTGAAATAGATGGGTTTGACAAGGAAAATAAATGCAATAGCTTGACAAAAAATAAAAAAGGCGTACAGGATGAAAACCAGACTGATAGCAGAATGAGGAATTGTAAGTTATTGTTACGTATTAGTAAATATAAAGAAATAATCCTGAGGTAAACAGGAAAAAAAAAGCTTGTGAAGGTGCATCATGACACAAAACCAATTTTAGATATGTGACATTGACTGAATGGCTTGTAGAATGTGGAAGTCCAGTTTGCTTGTTCAGGTTCTTTGTCAGGGAATCCACAGTGTTTCATGTGTCGCTTCTAACCTGGGTAAATTGGATAAAGTTGTTTAAGTATTCTATGCATAAAGTCTTCAATGAGTGTGCACTGTAACTTAATCTCTGATAAGAAAACAGCATTCTAATTTTAGGATGTAAACTCAACTTTGCTTAAAATCAGGAAAACCTCTAACTTATTTCTTCTGCTGCTGTGTTATAGCATGCTAGTGCATTTACCCAGATACTCAATCAAATTTAATTGAAAGAAGTGATTGAAGTGAAGGAACTGGTTTTGTTGTCATGGGCTGTGATGCTTGTTAGAAAATCTTAGTACTGCAGCTATGCTGCTTTCTTACTGGTTGCTGCAGTACTAGCTGCAGATCAAATGCCTTTGAAGAAATGGCTATCTCACTGTTATATAATCCAGTTATATACTACATCTAGTAGTTGAAAGGTGTTTCCCAGGACAGACTACATAAAATCTCAAAGTTAATGTGTAGTAAAACAGCAGGGGATGTAATAAACTCAGCTAATCTTCTAGTGGAATATAGTTTTAATCTTACTTGGTATGTTCATTAGAAGTAGAATACCTGAAAGCTAAACTACATTCTGCTCAAATTCTAAATAATGGAACTTTCTGAATGGCTTTTTAGGATACTGCAGGTCAGGAGCGATTCAGAACACTAACCCCCAGTTACTACAGAGGTGCACAAGGTGTTATCCTAGGTAAGTATATCTTTGCATGCTAGTTCAAATGTTTGTGGTTTTCTCAGGCATTGGAGTTACACGAACTCATATAGCCTTTATATAATATCTCATTGATATTAAAAATCTTTGTATCTGTGTTGAACAACTCATATTAAAGGATCTTGATGTCTCAACCTCTTTCACATGTAGTCAGTCTTACTGGCTTGAGAACCTCTGATTTTTGCATGAGGATAAAAGCTACTGCTATGTGAAAGGATAGCTTGCAGCTGTTGTCCTTGTGCTGTCATGAATTTGTCTTCTATTTATTGCTTTTTATTTTTGCCTGTGCTTACTAAGTGAAGAGTAAAAAAAAAAACTCCTCAGTGGAGTCTCTCTGTATCAGTATGATCCAGATTCTTCTTTTTCTTCTCCCTGTTGTTTTTTGCTAATGAAATTAATATAAACAGTATGGAATATGGCTGGGGTTTTTTATTATTTGTCTCCCAAGTGATGGAATGTTACGCAGTCAGAATCACTTAGAAAAGACTAGCTGGGCATGTAGAAAGCACCAATCTGTGTGTGAGAAGCTCAGGCAAAACCCATAATTGCAGCTTCACAGTGAAGTCTCATTTGTGCCTTTTTTTCATCTATGGAAGCCTGTTTGCTAGGCACTGAGCTCTGCAGTTCTGCTTCTCCACTGCTAGGAGTGAGGAGCTGACTAAAGTAAGGGCATGGAAGTACATTTAATTTTCTTGAAGTTGCTTCTGACTTTAGAGAGCCTTGCTAAGGTACTGTGTCTGATTAAATTGTTTTATGTGGAATAACATCTGTCATGTGACCTGCTGGTGGGTTTCCCAAGTAATGAGTTGCATTATCTTCCTGATACAGGAAGGTGCTGTCAGAGCATGTTGTGTCAAGTCACTTAGTTGCACTGAACCTGCCACTTACTGTTGAAAGCTGTAAACAAGCACTTTTGGGGAGATAGAAGGTTCTGCTGTTGAGATTTGCTTTCCCATTTTGTTCAATATCTCCTGACTATTTTTTTGTTACCTGTCTTCCGAAAAATAAGGTTGTTCATGCAAGCCAAGTTACAGATTTGATTGAGAGAAACTGTTTATGCCTGTCTGCACGTGGGATGTGAAAACAAAGGAAAAACACTTTCATAGCTTCAGTACTGAAGGTCGTGCCATCTTTGCATGGCTGTTGTATAGTGGTTTTATGCATCTTACATCAGGGATCTGCAAGTGTAGAATTCCTTGGAGAATGATAGCCTCTGTCCTGTAACCTATATCAGGGTATATTAGTCTGAGAACTGTAGGTGGCTGAAGCTTGGAGTTTTTCTGCATCAGTGATTTGAGCTGGTAGATGTCCTACTTTTTTTTCCAGTTGTTTTTGTAGAAGGTAAATTTGAGTCCTTAGGACTCCTTCAGTTTTCTGATTCAAAAAGCCATCATTTTTGCTCCTTTTGTAATGTAAGCTGTAATTCTTGAAAAAATATTGTGGAAGTAATATCACTAATATCTTTCAGTTTATGATGTCACAAGAAGAGATACTTTTGTCAAGCTGGATAACTGGTTAAATGAATTGGAAACATACTGCACAAGGAATGACATAGTGAAAATGTTAGTTGGAAACAAGATTGATAAGGTAAACCAAATTCAACTGCAGTAAGTCATCTGCTGGTGTATTTTGGTAATAATGAATACTAATGCTTTGTTTTATTATAGGAAAACCGTGAAGTTGACAGAAATGAAGGCCTCAAATTTGCAAGGAAACATTCCATGTTGTTCATAGGTATGTTACAGATATTTGCAGAGATCTTTCTTGATTTTTTTTTTACATAAGGAAAAGTACCACTTTTGTAGGATTGATAGTCTGTATATGTCCAGTCCAGTCGATATTTCTCACCTGCAGTAGGCACAAAGATAATGGATATTCCTGTTTTTTAAAAATTTCCCTATGTGCAGATATGTGTTCTAACTGTGGACTATGTAGAAATTCATAAGGATGAAGGGCAGAGTACACGCTCTCTTTAGCCTGATGAAACCTGGTTTGGGTTTGGGATTTTGTCTGATTTCTTTTCCCAGCTGATTTGCTAAATTAATTACAGAAGCAAAATCAAAGAGGAAAACTGGTGCTAGTGGCCAGCCTTCAGTATAGCAAAACAGCTGGTACTTGAGAGATAATCTGTATTAAAACTGGGATGTAAAAACAGGTAGGTATATAATTGACTTATAAATGGTGGGTGGGATTGAATAATGACGTAACTGGGACTGAAGCAAATATATTGGTCTCATCTTGCTGCAAAATGAAATGAGTCTTGTAGGCAAAGCCATATAATGATAAATTTAAAAATGGGTGTTAAAGTGACTCTTTATGCATATGTTTTTTGCATGTTTCACCTAAGGTTCAGAAGGGATTATTTTACAGGATGATTCCAGTAGCAGAGCAGTTCATTGACATGTACTTATTCATTCCTGTACTTAGACTTATGTTCTTTATCTCTGACTGAAGACTTATTTTTGTTTAGTGTCCTGCTGTGTTTCTTTTCAGCTACAGTGTCAGATGTGGAAATAAAAGTTCAAAGTTGAGGCACAAGCTATTAAGTGCATGGAAAATGAAAACAAAAATAAGAATTAGACTATAACTAAGTGTGCATATTTATATATATGTATATATGCATGCTACATATGTTACGTGTCTGCATGGCTGCATAAACAAACAGGGCAAGTTCAGCTGCCTTGCAGAACTGAACAGTTTCTGGTGGTGTCTGTTGTTCTCATAATATAACCTGTGATTAGATTTCTTAGTCTTGGTCAAAGTAAGGATCCTGAGTGAAATTACCCAGAATTCTTCTAACTGCAAAAGGAATGAGATCCCTTATTGCTTCTTATTAGATGAGTTTTATCATGGCAATGGACCCAGAATCCCGCAGTATGGAGCCTTGGTTCTTACAGTCTGATGGTACTGCAGTTATGACTAATATACAGCAACCAGGTTTTTCAGACAAGAATCCTGATTTTTCTTACTGGAGTACTTTGCACAGAAAAATAAAGCTAAGCTATAGCTCTCTACATATGTTCTAGTGAAGTTCAACTTGAAAGCTCTTCTATTAAAAATATTTTGAGGTGCTACCTGTGTGGTAACAAACCTGCATACCTGCTCATTTTGGCACCGCTATATTTTTATAGATTATGTTGTAGAAGTTGTAAGTTTGTTGTAGGTTGAAACTTAACTGAAAGAGAAATACTAAACAAGTTACTAGAAATTATGGTAATGCTTAACTTCTTGTGTCCCCTCTCTAGAGGCAAGTGCAAAAACATGTGATGGTGTGCAGTGTGCCTTTGAAGAACTTGTTGAAAAAATCATTCAGACTCCTGGACTGTGGGAGAGTGAAAGCCAAAACAGAGGTGTAAAGTTATCGAACAAGGAAGAAGGATATGGAGGAGGAGGAGCATGTGGTGGATATTGTTCTATGTTATAAACTTTGGGAAGCTTATTCTTTGCATATTTAAACAGATAGTTACATCTTTCTGTACATAAAGTCATTTAATGCTATTTTTAGGGACCTTGCAGTTTGCACATATTTGTTTTGTATCATGGCAGTGAACACTTGTAGAAAAAATGTTCTGCAGCTTTCCCAGTTTGAAAATGTTATGGTAAGCATGCCCAATTTGCAATCTTCAGGTTTTTATAAGTAGCATAAATAATGTGCAAGAACAAATGCACTAAAAATTTTACAACTCTATACATGAATTGTGTAACTATTCTAAACAAAGCCATCTAACAAACACATTACTGCATTGTCTGCTCTTCGTCTTATTTTTAAATTCCGTTGAAATTATAGAACTATATAGTGTGCACAGATCTTGGAAACAGTATGAGCTATAAATGTTACATTTCATCTCTTCTAGTAAATGCTTTTTTGAGGTATTAAAAGCAGCAGAATTGTACAGTTCGTAGACAAATCTGCTAAAATTTTGTCTTACAGCAGTGGAGTCTAAAACACAAATTGGCACAGGCCCTAGTTGCTATCAGCACTTTCTTAAAGAGATGCTTTGAAAGTGTCCTTTGCAAAGCTGGGAGATGCCATGTTTTCCTTTTAATCATCACTTCAGTTGATGGCTTAACTGGAGTTTTAATCCTGTGATATTTATATACTAAATTTGTGGTACTCTTGCACTCTAGGTTTTTATGATGGTCTGCTCTAGACTTGCTGCAGAAAGTCTTCATTATTGGCAAGGGGTCTGAGTGATGTCATTGTTCTTTCATTGTGAATCGATTTGCCACACTTCAGTACGGATTCCTAATTTTCTGAAATGTTTGTAATATAAGTTTATCTCAACTGTAGCTCACTGTGGCTGTGAGATCTCTTATCACGTCTGCTTTGTGCAGCTACTTATTCAGAAATAAAACTTCTGTCACAGACACTAAATGGGAAGCTATAGGGCTTCTTGATCTCTGTATGAAAAAATACTATTGCAATGAGTATTCACTTGAATTTACTGTATCAAAGCCAATGGTTTGTTTCAGAAGACTTGTATAGACTTAATAAATTTTTTTCCACAGTATTCAACTTTTTTAACATCTTTCTATTGCAGAGTTCTATATTTTCTAGCACATATGGTTTAAACAAGGTCATTTCGTACGTACAAATTATTTCTGAAGGATAAGATGCTGTGCTCTGTGGGTTTTTAAAAATAATCACTATAGTGCAGTCGGTAACTAAACTATTAGGCAGTTTCTTGTAAATATAGTGAATGACAGTACCTTTTATTACTGCAAGGTTTTGTCTAAATGTCAGCATACATGACCTGTGTTTTGCAACAGGTCTTGGCTGCTTCTGTTAAAATACGCTTTCTTCTTCACATGGTAACTTTGTTTTCTGTTCTGTTTTATACTTGATAGAAAACTACCAAAATTTGAAGACTTAACCATGATAGTTGTTTCTACTAAATATTTTATCTAGTATTGTTAATATAGTAGGATCATTTAAATATGTAAATGTAATTAATATTAAATATGCATAAACATGAATTAAAACCATAGATTTGCATTACTGTTGCATGCAGAGTATGTGGGCTGAGCAAATCTTGTTTATTAGCATTGAGGTCAAATGATTTTGATTTTTGTAGACTCACAGTAGAGGAAAGTTGTAGGTGAATTAAAACTTGGAATAACTTTATTTTGTCAGCAATAGTTGGCAAGTATCATAATACTGACAGATGCCTGTAATTTATTTCCATATTTGTTTCCCTCCTAGTTTGGGTGCATCCTTATGCTGAGAAGATACTTAACTTTTGGTTTCTCACAGAAGGCCCTTTTATCACAGGACCTGGATTCATCTTTTATTCTGCCTTTGCCAGATCTGACAGCTTTTGTCAGAGGGAGGGAGTGGAAGGGCGCTCTCAATAGTGGGTATTGTTCTGCAAAAGAATTAAGTCATTTATTCCTTGTTTCCCTGCAAAATATTTCTGGAAGTATTCTGAAACAGCATAATTAGTGAGACAGAGCAGTTAGAGGTTTGGGGTTTTTTTGAGTAGATGTTTTCTAATGGACTTGCAACTAGCTTTTCTGTCTTCATCTTTTAAGCCTGTTTAGTTGTGTCTGAAGAATGTTTTTCCTGGAGTGTCACTTCTTTTCATCATTGCTCTGTCAAGAAGCTGTGCACTGGAAGGCTGGGTTCCTATGCTTCCAGTATTTGTTAAAGCAAATTTAGCAACAGTTACTCTGCTACATTTTTAAATTCTTTCTCTCACCTTTGTTTAATGGGACAGTGGGCTCTGGAGTTGCCATCTTTCAAATAAATCTGTTCCCAAGCTTCCCAAGTTTTTTTCCCCTTTTGTAGGTCAGGTTATCTTCAAGTGCACATCCAGTGTTGTAGTTGTAATACAAGTGCATCTGAAACTACTACAACCTGTATCATAAGCTGTGCTCAAAACTGATTTAGGCCTATTTGTGGTATAGTGGGTATTGCCTCTGGAGAAGTATGTGCAAGAGGTCCTTCACCCTACCTCAGCAGGTCACAGAGGGATAATGGAGAGAGCTGTTTGCTCTTCATCAAGTAATGAGAATGTGTCCATGGCTGTGGCAGGGAGTTTTATACACTAAAGCACTAAACCACAGTGAAGTAACTAAGAAATCTTCCGTGATTGTGAAAGGCTGTTAAAACTGAAGTTGCTTCCAGTTCATTTACTCTAGTCAAAAAAGTACTGATTAGCAGTTTAGTACTCAGGCCTGGCAGATGTTTTCTGTAGGCTTTACACTAGCCTGGAAGAATATGGCACAGCACTTGCATCTACTTAAATTTACACTTGAGAATGCTGCTAAGTGTTATGATTTTGTCTTGTATTTCTTCTGCTGTGTTAAAAAGGGAGGTGGTACAGGCTTCTGATGGAGGTTTCAAGATGCTGGGATTTTTACTGCTAGTGGGGCTTTTGTCCAAACTTACAGCATCACTTTTCCTGTTCTCCTGCTGCAATAATGAGATCAACAGCTGGCTCAAAGTAAGTTTTAACTAAATGAAAACGAGAGGTCAGTGAGTAACCAGACAATAACAATGATTGCCTCATCAGCTATGGCAGAACTTCAGGGCACAGTGGTCTTGCTGCCATTGTGTACCACAGTGATAACTGCTCTGTATAACTCCTTTTTAGTTCCCTTGTTTGCCAGTAACCTGATATATCGTGAACTACAATAACTACTCTAATTTTGCCCTGTAGCTTGGTGCAGTAATTCTATGTTTTGAGGCCTAACTGATGCATTTTTTTCAAACACTTGCAAAACTTGGGCAGCCTGTGTTGTGATCAATACAAGTTACTGCTATTTAGCTACTGGAGGATTGGTACAAGTATTCATGGTGCTGCATCCAGCCTGCTGGTGCCATCCTGTCCAAAGCCCCTGTGGGTAGGTTTGTGTCTTGCTGTCCTTCTGCGTGCCTTATTGATACCTTAGTAATGCCTTATTGATGAAAGCATCAATAAGCAACACTAGCACGAGCAGGGCTTGTTCACGTTCCCAGACAAATCATTGCATACATTTCAGACCTACTTGAACCTCGAAGGGTGAAATATAAGGTGTTTTTCCTGGCCACTGTCCATGACTGGGGCAAAAAGACCTCTCCATTAAAACTTCCAGGTTTTTTTTGTTTCTACACCCTTTGTTTGTGAGTACCTGTGGCACCTTAATTAAAAATTTATGAAGGGTTATATGGGCAAAGAACTGTGAAGATGTGTTTTCAAACTACTGCGTGCATATGTTCTGTGATTGATTTTAATGCAATGGAAGTTTTGTCATCCTTGTGCCTGAGTAACATCTGGTCTTTTCTGTTAGAGTGAAAATGGTCACAGTGAGTAAATATTTCTTTTTCTCGTGCTCCCAGTTTCTGTAACATCTATGCACATATTATGTACAATGATAGCAAAATTCCAGTCAAGTTCTAGAATTTCTGGGCTTTAGTTCTTTATTTTAGGAGCTTAAAATAACCTCAGAAGAGTTTTAAAGTAGAAGTGTCAAATCATGATTGGAAGGAAACTCTTCTAGTGTTTTCTGTGTCTCATCAGCTCTGGATTTACTAGCATCTGGTAATACGTATGCTTGGATCCTTTTTGACAGGAGTGCGTGGTTCCCAGTTCTTAATGCTTGTCAGGCTGGACTTTCTGAGGAATGCAGCTATCCAGATGTTGTTGACAGCACAAAACTTTTTTTTTTAACGGTAATGAGAAGGTCCAGATGTAGCTACTTTGGATTAGGAGCAAAGCTGTGAACTGGGGTTCAGGGAAGAGCAGTAGCAGCCCCCCAAACAGTGAAGACAGTTAAAATGTGTAATACATTGTGTACACAAAATGGGAACTATTACAATGCACAGTGTAGTAAGGATATTTAATATAGCTAACTGATACTTTATTAATATAATTTAATAAAATACAGAAGTGTATAAGTATTTTATATCAGGGATTACGTATCATCTCTTGAAATTCAGCTTCAGATGTAATTAATTTAGTTCCGATTAGGTATGAGGAAAATAGATAGATCGATAGATGCATGCTAAGCCTGTGGGCAGGTGTCCTCCAGAAGAACAGCGAGTAAGGATGCTTATGGAAGCAAGATGGAGGGAACTTGAGGGACGGGTATAAAGTGGTCAGGGGAGGTTTAGGTTGGATTTTAGAAAAAGGTTCTTCACCCAGAAAGTGGTTGGGCACTGGAACAGGCTCTCCAGGAAAGTGGTCACAGCACCAGCCTGACAGAGTTCGAGAAGTGTTTGGGCAATACTCTCAGGCACATGGTGTGGCGCTTGGGGCTGTCCTGTGCAAGGTAGGAGTTGCACTTTGATGAACCTTTTGAGTCCCTTCCAACTCGGAATATGCTGTGAAGAATTGAGCTGGAGTTGAGCTTTCCCCAGAAATGGACCTGGGGTTCTGTCCGGCACTAGGTGATCACAAGCCAGCAAAATGCCATTGTGACAGGTCCATTTCTGTGAAGCTGCTGTCCAGTGGGGCAACCACAGCATCTACTGGTGCGTGTGGTTGTTCCTTCCCTGGGGCAGGACTTGGCACTTCCCCTTAATGGGCTTTACGAGGTTCTTTTTGGCCCTTAAAAGGGATCTCCTCCGTCCCTGGGTGGGCTCGAACCACCAACCTTTCAGTTAACAGCCGAACGCGCTCTCCGATTGCGCCACAGAGACTGATGTGTTGCACTTCCCAGAGGAGCTGAGTTCCTGACTGTGTTTGATAAGTGCTGCTGGTGGTGCCTGCGTGTGCTGAACAGCGACAGAGCAGTACTGCAGGCACACCGCTGCAGCAAACGTGATGTGCTATTGTGTCAGAATACAGGAGGAAGAAATGCTGTTACCTCCTGTGGGGAGTGAAAGATGAGATTCTTTTGATTGGAAGTAGCTGTTCCTCACTGCTTACCTCTCTCAGGAGAAGAAGTCTTGGGGTTGTGTCGTGCCAGGCCATCTGCTAGTGATTCCAAGTTAACCTGTGCTTTTTGTGCTTCTGGAAATTTACCTATAAGAAATCTGAAAACGTATGTGACTTGTTAATTGTATGTTAATGCAATTAACGCATAACCACAGGTATGCTTTAGAACATGGATTACAAGGCATCAGACTTACTGACTGGAGAATTCTCAGTGCAGCTGGGAATTGGGTGTTAAAGGTGAGAGAGCTGTTGGGCAGGTCTTAATGAACAGGGAAGATTTCATGGTGAAGCTCACCATTTTTAAGCTTCATACCTCAAAGAAAGAAGATGTTATCAATGCTAGTGGGCATACGTATTTTTACTGTCAGTCATGAGCCAGGAAAAGGTGGAGCCTCCCCCTCCCTGTGCCCTTTTGTGGAAACGAAAGGATATGAACTACTGAGATACATGACAGGAGCTGGGTTTTGTTCAGCTAGTGAATCTGTACCTGGTTTGTCTAGTTTTCTGCCAGAACAAAATGTGTTTTAGTATTCCAGCCTTTTTGTTGTTGTTCATTTGGTGAAAGAAATACACGAAAATATTGGCTTGAAAGTGGTTGAATTGCTTTAGAAAATTAGGAAGCTTAATCTCTGCAGGACTGTGATTTGAGGTGCTACTGGGAGCATTGTTGGTGAAATTCTCTTGTCACTGAGCTGCACAAGCATAGGAAGATGTGTAAACTGTAGAAGGAATTGGGGCAACTTTCTTTTTGAGAGATAGGAACTGTTAGGTGGAGAAAAATGTACTCTTAGTAGCAGCAGTAGATAGCCTTTCCCAGTGAGTAGTATGACAGCAAGCTTCTTCCTTTCCTTTCCTGTCCTCAGATATTTTAAGCTGTAATGTAAAGGAATCTACACCACGTGCCTCAAAGCTGTGGGGCAGGTCTGTCCCACAGTGTGCACTGGAGTCTTACTCCTCCAGCTGCTCCCCTCAGGAGCTAAAGGGGTGGTACTTGGCTCCTGTCTGCCCTGTACACTGGATTACCTGCCAGGATCCCTCGCATAAGACAGAGGTGGAGATCCAGGTGTCATCCTGAGCTGGATTTGGAGGGTAGCTGGGCTGTATGGACCTGGGTTGTCGTGTTAAATGTTAGAGAGAATCTGCTCCTTTTTGCCTCCCCCACCCTGCAACTGCTTGCAAGTCAGATGGACATAAAGGTCTCTCTGGACTACACCATTGCCCAAGTGCATGTGTGCACTGTATGAAAAATGATACCTAATCATGTGTAAAATAACTTTCAGATGTGAGAGTTTGTGTGTGTTCTTGTGCTCTGTAACTTCCGCCTCCCTTGCAGCCTCTACTGTAGGCTTGGCAAGGGTTAGATGAGTTTGCCACTGAGCAGAACTCTTTCCTCCAGAGCTTTTGTCTTTTAAATGACCTATTGAAAAACTCTTCCTTTGCCTGTGCACAACGGGTTTTTGTCAAGTTCTGTCAAATCTCCTAATCTGTTTTTGTCTTGTGGTGCAATTTACTTTTATCCCAAAACACAGCTCTCCAAATTTGCCAAAGAAAACACTGGGCACTATATGAAGGTGTTTGGAGGAATCTGTTACAGAAGTAAAAATGTATAAGAAAAGAAAGAAAAAAAAGGGCAATGTTACAAAAGTAAAAAAGTGTAAGAAAAGAAAAAAGGCAATGTATTTATATATATATATTTAAAACAATCTTTTATGCTCTGATTAGAGACTAAGTGGACCCTTGAAACCACAGTCTCTTTCCTTATTGAAATTTTATATCTCTTAGTTAATAAGGAGCCATGGAAGTGCTGGAATTTTTAATTTAAAGGCCAATGTGAACATTATATGATCTGTTCAGACATAACTGAGAAATGCTGCTAAATGAGACTTGCCAAGCTGATACTAGAGAAGGAAGATATTTGTCTTGGGCACCTTCAGTTGGCCCTCTCCAAAGCTTGAGTTCTCCATGATCATTAGTCCTCGGCAGTGCACAGAGAGAGGCTTGCAGAGGCACTGCAAGATGGGTCTTGATTTCTGGGGGGACATTTAGGTGGCAAACTCCCTTTGGGTATTTGGGCACAAATTATTTGTGTAAAATCTTACAAGGACACAGAAACCTGCAACTTGAACTAACATACCTGAGCTCCCACTTAGTGTCCTTGATGCCAACCATTTATTTCCTCCCAGTTCAAGTAGCTGTAGCTTTCCTGTAATAGTTGGTTGGTGCTCTATATAAGCTTCATTTAGGCGCGTATGGGGAAATAGGGATTACAGCTGCTATGTCATAGGAGCCTTGGTTGCATAATACCCAAATCTAGCTAGTATAGCTTAATAATGTAGGGTTATTACGTTGTGGCTTTTCATTCTCCGTAGGACTTTTTTAACATTTAACATCTTTCCTGGTTGCTAGGGGGTTGAAAACTATTTCATGAGGAGGAAGAGGAAAAAGAAGAGCTCAGGTCAGATAAAATGAAGGTGTTTGACCAGTGACTGTATTTTAAGGCTTGGTGCAAGCCCCAGAAGGGCTGGGGAAGCTCAGGCTTGCTGGTAGAGTGTCAGTGTTAGCTGCTGTGAGAGGGCAAGGAGGACACTTGGCTCCTCTCATACTGGCCATACTCCTTCCAAAAATGTTTATGATTTTTGGAATCTAATGATATAGATGTTCAAGCTAAATATTGTGTCCTAGGTCATGATAAGAGTGCTGAACTTGCAGGAGTCCTGTGTTCACACAAACACAGTATCTTGGCCTTGCTGAACACTCTCCTTTCACAGGCAGTCCTTTTCTGAAAACTTGCTTTCCTACAAAGCGTAACATGGAAACTTGTGGAAGGACTTCCCTTTCAGAACAAAAGTAAAATCTCTCAACAAATCTCTCTGGTGTTCTGGAAATGCAGTTCTTTGTGATTTACAGAAGGAGAAATTGAACCTTTGTGCTGACTTTAGGCTTAAACTGGCTTATTTGCATTTTAGCATTTTAAAAGTCACACCTTTAGTTAAACTGGTTCAAGCTGGCCATGTAGAGGAGTCCAGAGATGGACCACACTGAATGACTGTCTTAAAACTGGGCAAAATTGATGACTCTATCCTGTAGTGGCTGAATGACTCCAGCTGGCTTTTGTTTTATCTTAAAAGAAACCTCTGTCTGAGGCAGTGTCAGGATTAACAGCCTGACTGCTTTGTTCCCTTTCTTGGAAAACTACTCCATTTGACTTCCTGGATGCTGTGAAAGTTACTGTAAAATCAGAGGTGAAAAAGTTACTTCCCCAAAGAATACGTCATCACAATAGGCAGATTTTTGCAAGGCAAGGGAATTATTTAAAAACAACAAAAAAATTATTTATCACAGAGTAAACTGAGGAAGATGAAGAAATGCAGGAAAGGAGGAAGAGCAGAACTGGTTTTGCACCAAGTGCTTTTCAAGTTCTCTTCCATAAGATGGCAGCAGCTTATTTTGCAAACTGGTCTGGGAGACTGATGTGAAGGGCTACCTGCTGGAAGCTCTACAAAACAGGCATTCAGTCTAAGGCTTTAATTCTATTTTCTTGGTACACATCCCTTATAATTGTCCCAGCATAGATCAGTTGTGAACCTTACTTTATGTGCAAAACCATTTTCTGTTGTTTGGTACAGTGGTCATTTTATTTTATTTTTTTCTAAATACAGGCTCAGATGCTTTTGCATTCGTAAAGGTTTGGTGTGCTGGATGTGGGTAGAGTGACAGGGTTGTTTGGCCTATTTTGATATTTTAAAAGTGTTTCACTTTGTGCAGTTAGTTTGTTAGTAATTGCCGAAAGCAACTTGAGTTCTGTGAACAGAAGAGGTAGAAAAACAGTTGGTATTTTTCTCTCCTCAAATAATTTGAGTTCAGTTTCATGACACAACTGTCTTCAGTGGAATCAGACACTCATTTTCTTTTGAAGAGGGGGACTGTGGAAAGAGGGGATTTTTTTTCCCCTAACAGAAAAGAGTGGAAGGAAAAACACATGGGAAGAACTATTTTCTGAAATCTTATGACATAAAGGATTTTATATTTGCTATTTCACTTTCCCTTCTAAAGATTTTCCACATTTTCAGTAACACCCACAGTGGTGTGTGCAATACATTTGTGCAGTTTGACTGTCTCCCGTTCTTTCATGCATTTTTTTCTGCAGATGAGTGTCAGACACTTACCCTGTTAGTACCAAGTACTTAACAGTCATAAACTGCTGTGATACCCACTAGCAGAAGTTTCTATTTAAGTACAAATTATGAATAGTCTTCTCACTGTTTGTGTTTATTCTGAATAGCTGGATAACATGGGAGGAGCAAAAAGCAGACTGTTTTTGCTTTCCCTGCTGCTTACACTTACTGGCTAATGTTAGTCATCTGTTTTGGTTTCCTGTGGCCCATTAGTATCCACTCTATCAAGTGTGCAGGAGCCACAGTAACAAAGTTCTAAACTTGAAGACTCAAGGAGCAAGACTCTGCAGTGTTTGCCTTCTGTTAATTATTAAATTAAACTGTTTAAGTTCTGTGGTTCTGATTCCTGGTGTTGATGTACTGTTGCAGTACAGCCCAAATGGGGTCCACCACAAGCCAGTTCTGACATTGCTCCCCTGTTCTCTAGTTCATGCTCTGGCTTGGTGAGGACCCCAGGTCTGGGTCTTGTCTGGAAGTGAGTCAAGCGCAGCAAGTGTGAGTAGTTTCCACGGAAGTGCTGGGAAAGGGATGTGCCCAAATTACTAATGACAGGAGTCTGATAGTTTTAGTCCCAAAGGAGCATTTGGGTGTTTAGAGGCCAAGAGCATCTCTCTCTTAACTGCTGGACCTGCTTTTCTACTGAAAATATCAAGTGAGATGAATTGCTTTAGCCCTTTTTTCCTTTCTCTGAACTGTGCCCCAAGTTGAACTAGGAAAAGAAGGACTTTGAACTCACAAATTTTGGCCAGTGGTGAAGTTTAAAGTCTTCAAAGAAGTTATGCTTGGCAAGAAATGCAGTATTTTAAGGGGTCATTTCATTGTTACTGGTGTGCAGTGTGTGTTGCCTGATTTATACCAAGGAGACTCCTGGAATGTGTGTCCTGGTGACTTCTTTCCTTCTTTCTTTCCAATTAACTTTAAAGAAATAAAAAGAGAGATGAAAGCAAGTTATTTGAATAATATTTGAAATGTATTTATTCTAGAAAAGTTCTCATTCTTCTCAAGAGTCCACTTTCTTTCACTTTCAGAATGGGGTCTTTTACACCTCAGATTATTTGCTTGTGATAGCATCCAGAGACTCTGGTCAGGATGGCTCCAGAGGGTTTGGGGAAACAAAATCAGTGAAATGAAAAGTAATGAGAGCAGTTTGGAGTGTATGAGGAACACTGGGTGTGCAGAGTTGGCTTGTGGCACTGAGCACAGGAACAGATCAACACAGAGCTGGAGCCTGGATGGGGAGGACCAAGTTAGAAGTAAAATGCCAGGTTTGTTCAGTTTAGGTGGAGGGAATGAGGCTGAGAGGGCTGGCCCAACATGGAGCTGAGTGTTAGCTTAAGGATGGGGCTTTTTGTGGTCACATACAGTGCCTTTGCTTTGCTTTTTTTCCTGCAAAGTTTTGTTACAGAACAAGATAATGGCAATAATTTTGGTTAGTAACTAATTCCTTGTAGCAAATACCTTTAAGTCAATTGAGTATCAGATGTTGCCACATATTACTTTGTTTTGGTGTTTAGCTGCAAATAACTCGTGACAGTTTTTGTATTATAATACACCATAATTTACTTTAAGCAAGCATGTAATTCCTAAGAGACAGAGTGGCATTGGGCTTATGTGTTCTTTGGTCTGCTCTGTATTGAATCCAACACAATGGGTACAGCTGATTGATTTAATATCATCCTAAAAGAATTCACACACGCTGCTGAAAAAGAAAGGAGGCCATGGAAATAAATTGTAACTAAATGTGTTCTTAAATATAGGGCTACAATGCACACAGAGTGTGTATAATGCTAACTGCTGCTGAACTTTTTCAACTGCCTTGATGCCTTAACCTCCTGTGGGATAAGAGAAAAAAAGGAATCCAGTAGAGTAAATTCCACTAAACAGTAAATTCTGTGAAATGCTCCTTTCATGTCAGACAGGTGGAAGTTCAGGATTCCAGTGCAGTTCAGGAGAAATGTGAGATTCATACCAAGCATGAAGGTATTCTGTTTATTGGCACAATGGTTTAAGGAAGAGTGAGAAATCAAATAAATCTGTTAAAATCTCTCTCTTAAATGGCTGTAACTTTTGGGGAGTTTTCAAGTCTGCTGTATATCAAAGCAGTTTGCTAGTTCACTGTCTGTTCATGGGCTGAGTGGGGAAAAAATGTCATGGAGCTGATCAATATGTTTAAAATAGGTTGGCCTGCAGTGGTATACACCAGAGCTGCCACTTGGTACAAATATACCTGGTCCTCTGACTAGATCCTGACATGACACTAGCACTAGGTGTTGGTTTGTGTTTCAGAAAAACCAACAGAAATCCAGTATTTTGCTCAATAAGCCCAATTATCTGGGAAACACATGAAGGGTTGATGCTTGTTCCATTAGAGTAGCGAAATAACACAGTCACCTCTGGCTTGCACTACTTTCAGCAAATTGACTTTGTTTTGATTTTGGAGAGGTTGTGTTTTAAAAGTGTCAGTATTCAACTGAGAGAGGCTATTTACCTTTTATTTACTAGACAAACCATGTGATTCCTTGCATTAGGGTGTTCATTAATTCTGCTCTGTTTTAACTATGTCAGAAACTTCCTAAAAAGGGTTCAGAAAAATTCCATGCCAGATATTTCAATGTACTTTAGATGATTTATTTTATTCTATTTCTAGCTTATTATATTTAAAATTATACTTGAATGCATTCCTGAACATGGGCCTAAATAAATCATTTTTATTTCAGAAACAATGGAAGTAACTTCAACCAATACACAGAAGGATATCACTGAGCAAGTGTAATGCTTGCTACATGGTTTTGTATGCTGCTCTTGAAGTAGTACCTACGACACTAAATCACATTTTTCTGGTACAATTGTCCCCAGTGCTGCAATAGGATCTGCCTGTTAGGAAGCTTACAGCCCTCAAATCCCGCTGAGCTCTGGGGGGGCTTTGTGTGAGCTTGAGGATCTGTGCCAGGGTGAACTCCGTTGCAAAGTGGAGGCTGCGGTGTTAAAAATGGAGTGACAAGATGGGGTTGAGATGTGAGTCCTCTTGTAGCATCTCCTGCCCAGGGAAATGACATCTTTGTGGCTGCAAGGGTTTAGGCAGGTTGTATTTACTAGTCTTCTAGTGTTTAATTAAAATATAGTTAGAAGTGGACTAAAGAGGCAAAAAAACCAGAAATTTTCCTTACCCTGATGGGTTGATGCAGGTTGATGTCATTTACCTTAGCATGCCTGTTCTTGGAGAGACTGGTACCAATCAAATATGTACCAGTAAGAAGCCAATTTATGTACCAGAAATGACTACATGTGTTACTTAATTAGAATACCTGCCCCAACTTCTGAAACCTATCGTTGCTGGGCCTGCTTTTAATCTAGCTTCGTCTCTTCAGCTTGCAGGATGAAATGTAGCTGGGGAGCCTTATGAGAAACAGATGGGAAGCCTGGCTGGAGGGCTGCTGGGGATGGAGACTACCTTGGCCCACTCTGAGCCAAGTGTACTGTGTACCTTCGAATGATACCTTAATCCATGATAAAGACAGACAGCTCACTTTTCCAAAATCAAAACCATATTCATCAATGGTAGCTTCTTTCCAACACAGTAGAGGCTACTGCTCTGAGAGATGCTGTCTGGAACAGCTTGATACAGGCAGAACTAGATGACTACACATGGATAAGATAAAATCATTCAGCTACCTAATAAATAAAGTTGAAAGATGTTCTAAGATGATACAAATTCAAGTACTAACTTGATTTATTATCCCAGAGGGATGTTTGCTCCACCTTTCAGTCACTGAATCCTAATTTATGCTGCGTGTTTTTAGGTTTGATTTTTTCCCCCTTTTTAAGAAAGAAAACCTTTAAAATATGGTTAGCTGACCTAGTGCTCTCTGTCGCTAGCTTCATACTGCTTAAATTAACACAACTCATTCAAAACTGTTGTTGAATGGATGAGTTTTTTAAGTCAGCAAGGATTCAGTTTTGGTAACTTAATGTTATTCGTATATGGTAGAATACCAGTAGAAGTAAAGTCAATAAGCTCTAAAGGCAAAGAATTCTTATGCAGCATGATTTTCCTCTTGCCATTGAGGGAAAAGATTGTATTTTATACAGGAACTGAGATGTTTCCCTTTCTGTGGTCCTGTGTGGATTTAACTAAAGCAGCAACTAAGAGAAACAGGAGTTTCATAAAGAAAGCCTTGTTGATAATTATAGAGTGGTTGTAGGAGTATGTTCATAGCCTTTATTTTTCTTGTTCAGAACTTTATTATGGATCTTTAAGTTTCAAATGACTCTTGATACTTCGCATGTGTGAGAGAGATTTTAGGTAAATAAACATAACTTATTGAGACAATACTTCAAATATATGTTTTCAAGGGCGTGTTCTTTGTTTGATCACATATGACTCCTATAAATCTATAAACTAAGTATTTTAAACCAGATTATCAGATTGTAAATAAGGTAAATTGGAGCTAGAGGGAGAAATAAATACTTTTTCTAGTTAACAGTTCTAGTTTTAGCAAATTGCCCATACATGAAACAGGTATAAATTATGAATTGATTGTTCAAGGTTTTTATCATTGTTTGTGTTGAAAAATTAACCACAAAAACATAAGGTATTTTTTTCATTTTCTAATCAGGGGCTATATTTATATTTGCAGAATTCTAAGAATCTTTGACAGCCATCTTTTGAACAGCATGATGTGTTTTTCATCTACATATTCCATCAGGGGCAGAAATTGATTGAGGAAAATGTGAAACTTAGTTTACCAAGTTCTGTCTACAAAGATAAAATACTTCTTTTGCAAGGATTCTGCATGTTACTTTTCTAATATCTCTTGAACTCCAGTGGTGGAATTTTTTATAGCCCTGCACATGTGAACAACTTGGTGGTACCAGTAACCTTCAAAAGTGAGGCATTCATTGACCTGGAAGAAAAACTTTAAGTAGCCCCTCTTCTTTCCAGGTAATGTTCTCCTTTGGCAAACAATTTGTATTAAACTCACAGCGTCCCCAACACTGAGACTGATTGATACAGCCAGTACACTGTGTTATATACCATAGTGCTTGAACCATTGTGTGTGTTGGTGAATTATTTTCGCAAACCATTGATTCAAAAGGCTGTGGACTTCAGAACAGCATGTTTTGAAACTTTGAAGGCTTAACAAAAGACACTCAATCCACTAGAAGAGTGAGTCTTATGGGCACAGTTTGCTGTGCTGCTGCTTGCAGCAGTGGATGGATATCCAGATATAAGAACTGTAGTTCTGTCTTTGCTGTAATTTATTATGTCCACATTTTGCTGGTACTGGTAGCAAAATTAATCATATCAGTCCTTTTTTTCTTTTCTTTTTATTTTTTTACATTTAAAAGGTTAAGATTTCAGAAAGCCAGGCCTTAAGCTGTATTCCTTCTGTTTTGAATTCGTAGTGTCTCCATTTGCATACGACACCATGAATTTCTTTGATTTATTATTTTAGTCAAGGAATAAGAAAAACATTCAGAGCCTACTGTAGTTTCTGACAAATAAAATTACTGATTTCTTACATCTGAAAAGCCAAGTACCCATAGTCTGGCTGGTTCAGATTTGTCTAACTGCAAAGGTGTTAGACTGCCCGTTATTCATGCTTCCTTTGAGATTCCAACCATTTAAAGAACGTTATCCTACTAGTATATACAATCCATTTATTTTATTCAAAATACTTTGTTATTAAATGCCACCCAGAGTTTTCAAGGTGGCTTAGATTAAGTAAAACGGCAGTGTCCACTATTAACATCTACAACTTAAACCAGACCTGATACAGTAAAGGGAAAAACATTAATCACAAGATGCCTGTGTGCCAGCAGTGGAACTTGCCCTTGCAGGGTAAGACAAATCCTGCAGCCTGGTAGGGCTTGGTTTTGGTCTGACTCCTCAGAATACCTTGAGCAGCAATTGTCCTTCTGGTACTAGTGCACTGAGAAAGGTGGTGGGCAGTGGTGCCCAGACGCAAACCCAATGATGGACAGCAGGAAGAGAGGGATGATGCCCTGTGACAGAAGATCTAACGGTGGGGAGAGGCACAGCCTTGGGAGTAAGTTACACTTAAACCTGGGGCAGTGCAGAAAGGGAAGCTGTGAATGACATCAGCTGTGGAGACTCGCAGGGCCAGAGCTAAAAATGTAGCTGTACTGCCTGTGCCTCAAAGAGATGTTTTGCATGGCTTAAGGCAATGCTGAAAGCAGGAGATGCTGAGGACATGAGTTAAGTGTCTTCTCCATTTGAGTCAATGTCCTCTGCCCATTTGCTTCATATACAATATTTCAGTACAAAGAACTCAGCTAGAGTGTATTGTTCCACAAAGAAGAAGAAAGCTAAGCTTTTCACCATCTAATCAATATTTCCTGAAGAGTTGCCGATGTCTCCTGAGCAGAGTCATGATGTTTCTGCAATAAATCATGCCGTTACTGGCCTTAAACTTTCCCTGGACAAATGTCTTCCCTCCTGACAAGTGACATTTCTAACAGGAATATAAGCATTTAGGACAAGGACAGTGTGTGCTGCAAAGCACATTCTTCGTGTTCTGCAGATAATAATCTCTGAGTTACTTGTGATGATAATTTGGGGGAATTTCATAATGCCTCAGTACATATGCCAGATTCCTGGATTTTGACCAAGAGGATGTTATAAATAATAAATATCAGTAACATTGCCATCCACTGTAGCTAACTACTGTCTTGCATGCAGCTTAGTTTGTGCACTTGTATTGCACCCAGACATATACAAAGTTTCGATTTCTCTTGAAAATGCTTGGTGTTTTGGTAACTAAATGAATAAACATATAATCTTTCAGGAAATGGCAGAACAGCATCTAGTTCTCATTACCCTCTGTTTCTCTCCACTCTTTGGCTCTCACTATAATTGAAGACAACTGCTCTGGGCACTCAGCTCAGCATCTGCAAGATGAAGTTATAAATCTTCCAGACATGGCACCCAGTTGCCAGCACTTTTCTTACCCTTTGGTATGCTTTGGGCCTCTGCTTTGGCCTCAGAGCCATCTACCTGTCTCCAAGTCTGCTGCTGATGCTCTTTTAACCATGGTGCGTAGTACTGGATTCCTGTGTTGCTCTCTGTCATACTATGGAAAAGAAAAAGAATGGGGAATTCTGTGAAAGACAATTACATGGAGCTAACAGTATGCTCATTTTATTTGCAAACATATCCAGAGCAATCTAGTTATTTCAGAGCTCATATCCAGTTTTATTGTGTGACAGAGATGCAAGCAGAGGAGTACTCTCTGCCGTCATGCCATGGGTCAGAGTACCTGCATATTTCTCTAACAGCAGCAGCTGATTTTCTGTTTTAAGTCGAACAGTATTACCAGAAAATTGTTATTGTTAACATTTGCATAGAACAGGTTAGTTCTTTTAAGTGGCTTCATGCCATTGAGTAGGAATGTAACCACAATATAAGCAGTTTGTCCACAGAGAGGAAAAATAGCCCTTCAAACCCCTGGCACCAGTTCCACATTAGAGCTAAATTACTGTAGCAGATTGAAATGACAAGACTCACATTTTTAAATGAGCATGTAAACAAATCATGTGCCCAGACTGGCATGGGACAGGAATCCTAATTTGCACATATGCCTTGGGATTTGTGCACACACACAAAAACGATTAAAAAATAATCAGGCAAAGAATACATAATGCAATACGGGAGGGATGAGTTTAATATTCTTACATCAGTAGTGTGTGAGAAGACCTAAGGAGACTTTCAGTATCCAGTGTTTTCTCTAACAAGTAGTACCAGGACAGCTCACCACAAATGCCCAAGTAAACCAGTTATGGTATGTGTATGTAGAGTCTGCCTAGTCTAGAATATTTACGCATAAAAATACTCTAGAATAGAGGCCTCTTAATTGACTTTTTAAACTTTGTACATGCGATGCAAGAGACTAGACAGTCTGCATTCACTGGACAGGTCCTTTCCTGTCTCAGCAGGTGGAACATGGGTTGTTGGTTTGTCCTGGACTGCAGCAGAGCAATTCATCAATTTCTTTTTGTTCTCCATTTCAGGTGATGTATCCAGTAGGATTGTTTCATGAACAGCTCTTCAGGGGGCTGTTAGGTGCAGGCAGCCCCACTGAGCTCTCCCCGACGCTTGGTGAGAGAAGAGGGGTAACCTCAGCGAGGCTGAGGGCAGCTGGGCTTTGTCAGGCTGTGCCCAGCTGAGGCCATGGTATCCTGCTACACACTGGGAAGGTTTCTTCTTGATTAGCAAATTCGGGCTTTGTAAAATTATTCTATTTTGCCAACTGTGAATAAAACACCTGTTTGAGTGGTGGAGATCCGGCTGTCCTGGAGCACGGGGTGTGTGGTGGGGCACAGCGACGGCCGAGGCTGGAAGATCAAAGGGTTGAGCCTGGCACTGGTGCCTTACTGCCACCACAGCCAAGCTCAGCTGCAATTAGTGTAGCAGTTATTTGGGCTGCAATGCTAGTGCTGGGGCTGGTGTATGGCAGCCTCAAATACTAATTAGTGTCTTAGAGGTAGTTTCAGAACTGTGCTGTCTTACTTCCACTCTGATTTCGTAGAATTGTTTTACATATCTGAAACTTTGGTAATTGGTCAAGTTGAAAGCCCACTTTAAGGTGAAATCCATGTATTTCTCAATGTAAAGATTGTGTTTTTATAGTTTGCTAACATCATGCTGTCTGATATCGTTATGCGTCATTGTTATGGTACCTAACTTTCAGATATGATGACACTGTGAAGTAATTGTTCACATGAGTTAGTAGAAAACTATTACTAGGGGATGGGAGCTCCATCAATCTGTGTCTAAGCACAGATGACGTGACTGACCCTGATCCAAAGGCCTTTCAATTGAGCAAATTCAAGAGTTGTACTCAGCTGCTGAAACCCAGCATATGTCTCATATTTATGCCTTTTTTTTTTTTTTCTATTTTGGGCAAAGCTACAGTTTTTCCTGTTGGTTAAGTGCATATGCATATTTTCACTTGCAGTCCAGTTGCTGCCAGTGTTAAAATTCACCTAATAATATTTTTTTTAAGTTGCTTTTTGTTAAAAAGAAAAAAAAAAAGAAAAATCCTCTTCCCCACCCTTGTCCCTAACCATATAAAATGTCATGGGGTTGCTTTTCCAAAAACATCTTGAACTTGTAGTTCTGCAGCGTTGTCTCTGAGCCATTAATGAAACCCATATTGCAGGGGTGGCCTTGAAGTAATGGAGGAAGGAGAAAGCAGCTGTATTTGCTATCCTCTGGCTCTCTGTTTTTCATTATGTTCTCTCTTATTTTTGTTTTGGGGTATATTTTCTGGAGAAAACAACCTCCCTGGGGATGGTCTGCTGCAGAGACCAGGTTGAATGCTTGTTGCTGGCTCTCCAAGGGGTGCCAGATGTGACACTGCAACCTGTTAAGCAAAGCACCAAGGTGCTCGTAAAGGAGGAGCAGTGTTTTCTGTGGGTGAAAGTTCTGGCACAAGTATTTGACTGAATGACTGTGAGTATTGTTACTGAAAAACCAACCCAACCAGCATGATACTGCCAGAGTTAGCCTAATGACCCCAGCACTTCACATAGCTGATGACCATGACAGGTTTATTCCCTCTCAAAATGACACACTGGAATAATATTAGCTAACTGTCTGTAGCCCGGCTGGAGTGTCTCCTTCCAGACACGTAATTGCTACTGTCACCTCTCGTGTTGTATGGTATGCAAAGCTGATGCCTGTGAGTTTTCCCCATATGTTTTTTAAGTGCACTGGAGGCAGTCAGCCTTGAATTTTGAGCAAATAGTGATGGGTCAATTAATAATGGACTGAAAAAGCACAAAATTGAAGCATGTTAGAGTGCATGCATTAGCAAGATGGTTTTTCAACAAGCTGTCAGACAGCATATGTAAGAAAAGTGAAGCTACTATGGTAGAGATGAAGAGATTCCACTTAGATAACTGAAGCACAACTCACCTTTGATCAGGTTTGCAAAACTGGATTCACTATGCTTGTTCCTTACCTCATGCTATCGGTGTCTGTCTATAGACATTGTGGTGGAGCAGAGGGTTGAAGATCATGTGGATGAAAGACCCCCAGAGAAGGGTTTAATCCCATTCAGCCCCCTATAGTATGCAAAAAAATCTTCCCCCTAATGAAAGACTGCAAAACTGAAAAAAAATTATTAGGCACTGGCTACATTTTTAAAGGATCAAAATAATATACTATACAGGCACATTACTGCTTGGTTTTTGGCTCTCTAATAACTAATTTCTCCCAACATATATCTGCACATTGGTAATGCAAAATGTTTTACTTTACATTAGAGTGTTTATTTATGCAGCCTCATTTCCAATAAAAGCTATGCTTTACAGTGCATTATGCAGAATGACAGCAGTGCACTGAATTGCAAGGTCACGCTATAGATCATACTCACTCTGCCAAACACCCAGTAAGGAATTTTGGAGTTAGCTGTAGTAAGGGGCTAAGCAGTGAGCAGAGCCAGAAACAATACAGGTTAGAAAAATGTTTGGTTTATTTAGTGAAAGAAGAAAGAGTTTGACTTATTAGGGAGGATTTTCCTACTGTATTCATTCTGGGTCCAGGTCCTGGAAAGAAAGTTTGGGATGGAACTTCCTGAAGTTGACCCTAATCTGTCCTTAGAGCCTCATGCGTCTTCCTCTGAGCTGAGGGATATGGGGTGTGTTTGAAGATCTAACTAGGAGTTTATGCTCTGAACTGTTACGTTACCAGAAACTCTCCTTTTTCCATTTTGTATGTGAGGCTACAGGTCTGGTGGAAGGTGAAGTGTCATCCTCTGCACATAGATTAGGTGTGTGCTACTGTGCAGCTGAAAGCAGTGGGTCTAAATAGTACAAATGCCTTATCCCAGATGTTTGCAGAAGTAATTTGTCCTCCAGAAGAAAATTTTGCCCTTGGACAGAGAGGATGACAGAAGAAACAATGCACAGTGTAACCACTGTATGGGTTCATGCATTTTCTGTCTGTCAAATTTATGTTGAAGATAAAAGATGTCTAGAAGGCCAAGAAGTGCCAAAGCCAGTGTGGCAAATAGCTTCTTTTTAGGAGGTGTACAGGTTTCAGGCCCTATTTCAGATTTGGGATGAAGAAGCAGCACCAATTATGAAAGCAGAGGGCCACAAGAGAAGTTATTGTCACACCCACACAAAACATGAGAGCAAAGTAGAATTTCAGTATGTCAGGCTGTTCTCCAGATGTTGTTGATGAGCTGTACCAAAAGCATTGAGGATGCCTATAGCAAACTGGCCTCGCAACAGAACCAAAGCTGAGCAACAACATGTGGTATTCCTCAGCAGATACAGCTGGTTATTTTGGTGAGGAGCATAACTTACTGGTGTGGTTGTACTGCCTGAGGGGGCACATTTTGGACAGCATACAGGTGGTGGTGCCATTTTAGAACTCTTCACTTGTGCTTTACCAGGTTTTTTCTGCAGAAAAAAGAAATTGGTGATGAAGTGAGGAACATTCCAGCTACAGACCAACCTATTTATCTATTTATTTATGTATTTAGATGCAGAGAAAGCACAGGGAAGTCATTTGCAGCAATAAAACAAATTGACAACAGAAGACATTTCCAAGTCTTTCTTACTTACTGACTTTGACAGAACTGCCTGCTCCTTTAGAGATACTTTGTTAGGGCTCTCATAACGCTGATTCGTTGAGCAGAAGTTCAATTTATTATTGGCTCTTTGTCTCTGTAAGGAAATCACATTCCTCTGGGTGGCTGTTATCATCAAGTGCCGTTGTAACATGGGATTGATGGTCCCAGGGCCTTGTCCCACTGTTGGCAGCACAAATCACTGGTCTGAATTCCTCATCCAGGGGACTTAGTATCTGCACTTAATGCAAGTGTTCCTGATGTATTTGCCTGAACATTGTCATCATTTTCAGATGAGTTGTGGTCAGTCAAGAGTGAAAAATGGAAAACTGGGATAGAGACAACCAAAACAGGGTATTAAATGGTTGGTGATGAAAGTCTGTAACAATAGAGAAGTGGTGGACATGGGTTTCTTTACATGGGTCCATAAAGGAGCTAAGTGACTTCTGTAGTTGATCCAGAGGAAGGCTGGCTCTTTCACCCTGAACTTCAGCAAACACAAGAAATAGTGATACCAGTGGCCCAAAGTGAGGGGCTTTCATGGAAGTATGTTCTACCTCACCCTTTCTTGCTATTGTAGTTCTTCACACAGGCTGCACATGACGTCTGTATCCTGAACACAGAAGAGTCTCCAGGATGCCAGTCTCTCATTCTCCATAGTCAGTACACATCCCCACTCCTCTTGCACTGCAGTGCTCATCTTCTGTTCAGAGCCTTTCAGTCTCATCATCCAGAAAGGTTCTGTTTATACGCAGCTTAAGGGAACTTCAGAGTGCTATTGCTTTTATGGCGAGCATTGCTGCCAACAGTCTGGTTCAAAGTTTATTGACAGCTCTTCATGGAAGAGCTATTTTTGTTCCAGCCTACCAGATGACTGAGCACTACAATACCAGGTCAGATAAGTCACAACTTTGCTATCTTAGCCCAGTCATGCTCTGGCAGATCATCGTGTCCACCAAGATTTTACATGAAATAACATTTACAACTTAACACACTGAAGACATTATCTATACTGTCTGGCAATACAAGAAGCTATTAAGAAAGGGCAACCTCTGCTCTCTGTGCAGAGCTGGTGTCTCAGATCCATGCTGCAAAAATAGCTGCATTTCTCTCCTGGACCAGATAGTCAGGCTGTGACATTGCTCCTTCTGTGTTCAGCACTGGTGAGGCCTAAGCTCGAGACCTGTGTCCAGTTCTGGGCCCTTCACTACCAGAAAGGCATTGGGGTGCTGGAGCATGTCCAGAGAAGGGCAACAGAGATGGTGAAGGGTCTGGAGAGTGACTTGTATGAAGAACAGCTGAGGGAGCTGGGGGTGTTTAACCTGGAGAAAAAGAGGCTCAGGGAAGACCTTGTCACTCTCTACAACTGCATGAAGGGAGATTGTAGCCAAGTGGGGGTCAGCCTCTTCCCCCAAGCAACCAGTGACAGGACAAGAGAACATGGCCTCATGTTGTGCCAGGAAAAGTTCAGGAAGGATTTTTTCACTGAAATGGGGGTTAAGCATTAGAGTGGACTGCCCAGAGAAGTGGTGGAGTCACCATTCTCAGAGGTGTTCAAGAAATATGGACGTGACCCTCAGTGCTTTAGTTTAGTTGATGTGGTGTTTGGTCATAGGTTGGACTTGATGGTCCTGGAGGTCTTTTCCAATTTAAATGATTCTATGATTTTATGGATATTACCCATCTATGCTGACCATCCCAATGCTGAGCTGTCTATTAGTGTGTGACCTATCGAGATAAGGCTGATGATAGGAGTAGCCAGATCCTACTGGATCCTGATTCAAAAACAGTTGAAAAGTTATGGTTGATGGGCTTGTCAGTGTGTACAAGGCAGCGTCTGAACTTTAATGCTTCACTGGGACCTGTGCTCTTGCACAATGTGTAAAGCGAAGGCAGTTAATAGAGTGTGTTAACAGTCTGTGTACTGGTTAGGGATGGGTGGCTCTTGCTACTAGAAGTTTCCTTTTGAGGAAGAGTTTCTCTGGACAGATTCATGTTTAAGTCAGTGGTTACTGCTGTAATTTCATTACCTCTTAGTAAGTGAAGAAAAAGTGGATGTGACTGAAACTGAATAGATTGCTTTTATTGAATTCTTCTTTAATTAAAGCTCTTACTGCCTTCATGCTGTTTTCATGGCATAGTTTAGATTTCTACATTGAATGACAGGAGAAGGGAGAAAAAAAGAGGAAATGTTTATTTAATTCATGCTATAGAATGTAATGACAAGAGATTGTTTCCATACGTACTGTTTTTGTTGACCTTTTAACATCTGGGAATGTCAGGAAATACCATTACTGTAGGTCTATCCAGCTTTAATGCTACAATAACTTTATAGCTATTCACAAGGGAAATTATTATACATTGCCTGAAACAGTGAAGGTGTATGTAAGCATACACACAGATCTCTCTTTCTCCCTTCCTGCCAAGTAGATCTCTGTGGTTGCATGTAGTCTCTGTTAAGAATGCAACTTTTGTGTCCCTGCAATTTTGACTTTACCAGATTTACTGAGACAGCAAAGAGACATGTTTCTGGGAAGTTTAAAGAAGCTAAAAATAATGTATGATGCATTTTGAATTACTGTGATTAGACATTTTCCAAAATTTCACAGGCTCTTCAAACACAGATATTAACCTTTGCTTGGTTTGGATTGTTTTGAGGGGGCCTGTTAAGATTCAGAGAAGTTGAAAAGCTGGTACTTGGATCTGTGCATGTTGTCTTGCCTTTAGAACTGAGGACGAGGTTCCAGTCATGACTTTGCTACTCAAGTCCCAAGAACATGGAAGCAGTGCTGACGGAGCAGCGCTGTCCCTGGCTGTGTGAGCAGTGTAGCACACAGTTGAGTTGTGTGTGGTGGAACAGCCCTGGGTGCAGCCGAGCATGGCAGGGCGCCGTTACCTTGGACAGCACCAGGCGAGCCACTGATTTGTGATCGTCTCCCTGTCTCCCACAGAAATAGATCAACAGAGAGACCCAAGAGAAAATTATTAACATCAAACACTTGCTTGTCAGATTCTGGCCTAGAACCTGAACTTTCAGTGATTTGAGAGGGATAGGGATTTTGTCCTTTGGTTAGAAAAAAAGAACACTGTAGCTAATGGGAATTGACTCTTTCCCCTCAAAGTCTCAGCTGAGGGTTTCAAGTACTAAACAAGGGAAACTGAAACGAACAAACAGAAATATATGTACTTAAAAATCTTCTAAAGTGTTAAAATTAATACTGAGAATGGGCATAATTATTACATGTTTTACAGACCCAAACCAATAAAATGTTAGGGAATTACGTCTAAGTTTACAATTAACTTTACACTGTCTGCTCAGAAATATCCTGAGCCTTCAACTGGCGGGGGGAGGAAGCTCTTCTGTCTTCAACAGAATCACAGTCAGTTGTGAATCTGATTGATTTTACTTACCACATGAACAATTATAAAGCAGTGATAGCTCAAACCACTCAAATAGAAATGTCCTACACAAAAATTGTAATCTGAAGTAATGACAAAGTACAGTTGCTGCCACTTCACAAGCTTAATTAGATTTCTGAACAAAGCAATTTTGAAATGCAGCAAGTGAGTAGTAATTGTCAGATATGATTTATTACTTTGCAGAAGTTTGGAAATGAAAACTGTGAAAATGTCTACTTGAGAGTATTGACAAATCTCTTCCATTGACTGACATCAAGCTTATAGCTGAAGTTTGTATGTATTGTTCCAAAGAATACATAAAAAAAAATTTAGATTTTGACAGAATTTATTGAGATTTATTTGCACATAGTATTTTAACTCTACATATATATGTGTTTTCATAAATATAATCTCATTCACACAGCATAATCTGACTATACTGTCTTCCTTTGCAATTCATTTGTATGATAGCAGTATAAATAAAAGTTATGTTCCAGATATACTGACCAATAGTCTGAATTTAAGTGTATTGGTCATAATCTGCTAAATGTGTTTTAAAACTATGGATTTTATTCAAAACCTTGAGTGGTAGTGGATTATCTTGATGATTTAAATTGCTTTGTTTGTTATTCATTACATCCATTAGAGAAAAATCTAAATAAGCTTTAGAAAATGGCAAAATAAAAAAATATTTTTGGTGGTCTTAGTATTTCTGCATATATACACATGCATGTGTACCTATAGTGTGGGTACTCACAAAAATACACATATGGGATTCAGCTCTCTGCTTGGTCTCAGCCAGTAGAAGAAATTTCTGCTACATGTGGATAGCCAGTTTTCACAGTTGTTGTTTCCAAAGTTTTGTGAAGTTGTAAACTATACCTGACAGTTTGGACTGCTGTAGTCATGCTGTCTCTATGTTAGTAGCTTGCATGTGCTTTATTACTTTGGCTGTGTAATTATTTATGGTCTTTAAACATAAAATCAGACACTGTGATGTGTGTGAACACTAACAGACATGCTTCATTTAGAGGTGTAATGTGCTTCCAAATTATTACATGTGACTGCTGGCAGTATCTGTTGTCTTTCTGACACCTTTCCCATCTACATATTGAAAAAGAACCTTCCACTATTTTTTAATCTGGTAGATTTCTGATGAGTACAATTAAGCACAAAAATGGACTTCAATACATCTGATAATTAACCTAGTGGTGACCTACTTTGAGATAAGAATTTTTATGGGTTTTTCTGGTCTATTTTCCATTTGTAAGGGATAGAAGATTTATTGGCTCAGGTTGCTGCTGCTAGTGCCTAAAGCAGAAACAGTCCTTCAGTGTGTTGGCCTGTTGAGAGTCCCCATGTGCTAGGACTGGAGTGATTCCCAGGGTGGGCCTCCTGCTGCAAGATGACCTAAAGGGAAACTATATAAAATAATTGCTTGGTGTAGATGTCTGGTATTCCTTGTGAAAGAAGCTAAAAGTTGGGGTAAGCCTCTGGAGCCCTCCAAATCAGACAGGCAAGATTTGAAGTTGGGTCATTTATAACATAAGCCAGCTGAGATAACTGCTGTGCTACAGACGGGGGGCGGGAGGGAAGAAGACAAACCCTCCTTCTCCTCCCCTCTGGGAGCCAGTTGATGAACCTTTGCTTCCATATGTGCCCTTGCTACTGTGCAAGTTTGCAGGAGCTGCAGTAGATGTTTAATCACAAATTTTTGTACTCTTTTGCTTGCTCCAAATCAAGGGGCTCCTTTTTCCTTTGCAATCTGCTGAATTGAGCACTTGCTTAGCCATTTGTACAGCCTTGGTAATAGTGTTTGTAAAGTTATGCCCAGTTTAAGTGAGATAACTGCAAAGCACTAAATTGCACAGAACAAGTATATATCAAGCAGCAGATATATGGGTGAAGTTATCTAAATAGCAGTAGCCTTCAAAGGGTCACAAAGGCTAATATATTTGAGGCCTTGGTTTTGCAAAAGTGTCAACAAAGTCTGCAGCTGGCTGTGGTGGCAGGGACTAAAAGTCAGCAATCCGCAGCAAGGCATCGGTCCTTAAACATGAGGCTTACTCCCTCCTCGCCTGCACTCTCTCTGCTGGTGGAAAAGAGAAATCATACCTCTATAGCAGAAGCTTTGGTCAAGACCTGAACGGTCCTCCGGCACAAGTGGTAGGTGCTAAAAGAGAAAAATGTGCATGATTTGATGCATACAGATTAGCAATGAGTGCAGTGTTGAAAATTCCTGGCTGTGGGTCAGTTTAGCAAAACATTTGGACAACATTTCCCTGAACTGACGTTTCTTAGTCTGGAAATCCAAACTGGTGATAACAATTAGTTGTTCCCTTTGCTTCTGTCCTTAATTAGGAATNTGAACCACCACACATCCCTCAGACTTTAATACATCCTGGCAATCAGACGTTCCAGGCCTGCATTTTTCCTATTACTTGCCAGACAGCAGCAGGGTGGCTCCTCACAGAAAGCTTTAAGGAACAGAAAAAGATGAGAGGTCATCAGTGACCACTAAAGGATCAAAGACAGGGAAGCTGGGTGGTTTCATAGTCAGTGTCCTATGGAAAATGATTTCATATTGCTCAAAGTCTAAGTCTGGTGCAGTCCATTGTTACTGCTTTTCTAAATATCCTGACTTGCTCAGAAATTCAGTAAAAGGCTTTCATCCCAGCCCATTCAACTTAAAAAATGGAAAACAAAATCCTCTTAATCCCTCCTTGGATCAGCCTGCACAATGAAGTAGCCAAACTGGTAGTCACAGCACTGCTATGGTGCTCAGCCTGCTGCGATTCCTCCGCTGTGTCTCCCTCAGATCACCAGTAGGATCAGTCATTCTCTATTAGGCTGGAAAAGCTCAGAAAGTAAGAACAAGAAAAATGCTAAACGTGCTGTGGAATTCCATTCCACTTCTATAATGAGCTTAGCAAACCCTCTAGCAGAGAATATGTAATTTTAAACAGATTTTTAAGTAGCTTTTTTGTCAACTCTCTTAGAAGAGAAGCAGAGCCAGATGATGATGCCTTTTTAGGAGCAGTAGCAGACTTTCTGGGCTTGATCCCTATGGTGCTGACTGCCCCTGGCTTCTCCTTCCAAGCACTGAGCTGCACCTTGTGGGGTTGGTAAGGGTGCTCCTGCTCCCCCCTATAGTGCAATGGTGGCAACACAAGAACTCCTGGCATTTGGGCGTGGAGGCAGCCAGCTGGGCCTTGCAAAGGAACTGGCTCCTTTCCACTGGAGAGCGACATTGCACAGCCGTAATTGTGGTTTCAATAATTCCTCCACCATCTTCAGCTTCATTTAATTCCCCCCTTAACAAGTGTCTGCTTTGAAGGAGAAGAGACAAAACCGGCTTTTCTATTATGGGATTTCTTTTGAACACCTTAAACAATAGCTATAAAGTAAGGAGGAGGGTTGCAACCCAAGACCATCACATGGTCTCTTTGTTCTTAATCTGGTTTGACTGGTAACAGCTCAACAGAGCAATAAGAAAAGCATTTGAAGAATCCCATCAATCGAGCACAGATTTTTAACACAGGCCAGTCCAATTAGGCTATTATGGGTGGCCAAAATAAGATCCCCATGCTCTTGATAAGTCACATGAATAAAGTTCTGGATGATCGTGCTATACTGAGCAATTTGAAGCCAAAAGCAAGAATATTTCTAGTCTCAGTTTCTGTCTAGAGAAGCAGACAACATGGAAAGGATCTGCTCCTCTTGATTTTAAAAAAATAGAGCTGGAAATGAAACAGATGAAACCATTAGTTTAATTCACTTGAAAGCTTCTGCTTTGAGGAGAGCTATGCCATATTGTTTCGTACAAGGACACCAGATTAATCGCCTTTTCTCTCCTTCACCTTTTATAGTGATGTTGCACAAATGGTATCAAGCTGCCAGAGAAAATTATAAATATACAGTGGCTGCAATTTAGCAGCATTAATCACACAAATTTAGTAGTTTTAGATGGTAGTAGGTCATCCATTAGCTGAAAAGTTGACAGTAGTAGCATAGAACCCCGAGTTCAGGCCTCATCTTCCCCTTTCAGGCAATCTATTTCTTTCTCGGCAAAAACATCTGGTCATTTAAAAACTGTAATTTTCATACATTTTAGCTAACAGTGGAATGTTGAAAAGCTGTTCTGAAAAACATAGTTCTTTCCTGTGCCAAACCAGTTGGCCTAGAGTTAGCAAATGTTGTTATAAATCTTCCCTTTGCTTTTTCAACAGTTCTAAAACTACAGAATTAAATGCTTCATAAAAACTAGCCAGTGGATGCAAGTTAATATGCTGAAGAAGTTGAGCATGCAAAGTCCACAAGACCTTTTGAATGTTGGCCCAGTCACCCCACAGAAAACCAAAGCTGCCTCCCAACCCCAAGGACATGAAGGATCCTCTTACTTTATTTCCCTCCCCTCAAGCATGGCTTAGTAAAATCCTCTCATATAGTTGCACTGAGTAGGCTCAGAAAGAAAATAACAAAACAGAAAACATGCCTTCTGTCACACGTATCCACCCTTCCCTTAATATGTGTCACTGGAGATGGTCTTTCCCACTGCTTGTCCTCCAAATTTTACCCTAGCCTTATGTGTAGACTTTGTAAGTAGTAGGCTGAGGGATTTCCCACCCCACATCTCATTTATTTGCCCAAAAGAAGAAAAAATCCAGAGAGAAATGGCCGCACAGCAATTTTTGTCAAACCAAAGGAATTAGCAATATGAAGTGGCGAGATAATTTTTAACCTTTCCATGGTAAATTTCATGCAGAGGGAACTGAGAACATCTGAGGTTTGTCAGCTGGTGTGCTGTTTTGTCCCACCAAACTGATGCCTTAGACAATCAAAGAGTGTGGGAATGGCAAATCCAACTTCTTCCTTCTCCCGCAGATATGTAATGACATATGTGAAATCCAAGGAGAGGGGATTCTGGAAGTGCTCTACCCCCATGGGTCCTATGGTGCATGGCTAGGGTGTTCTGCACACAGACCTGCTTTGGTTGGAAACCACGATCTTCATTAGGCATAACGATGTAAAATCCCACCTCCTCTCCCCATACAAACCTCCTGGCTTCAGCTCTGGAGGCTGGGGCAGGAGAGATGCCTTCCCATACACTGTGAGAGGTGCATGGATCTGTGTTTCCATTGCTCTTGCTATGGCTCAGTGGTGCTATTTTAAAAAAACACACCAGGATACAAGGTGACCCATTCAATCAGTGGAGGGTTCTTGGTTTGCTGAAAATTCAAGAATTATTGAAACTCCAAGTCTGAGCCAAAGCAATTTTTTAAATTATCATTCCGGTTTTGTGGTCCTGACAAGGACAGCAGGAATGGAATGTTCTCCGCTACCGAATCCTGACGTGCTAACAGTGCTCACTCAGAGCAGCCGCCCCGGGACAAAGCAAGAGGAAAATACTGACTGCATGGGGTATCTTCTCAGAGCCATGACAAAATTTCTGGTCAGAGGCAGGCAGCTGTATTTCAGAAAAGCCCAGCAGGCCATAATAGTTGTTAAACATACGGAGGAGGAAAACTGAAAATGCTTGTCTGTGTGGCAAATCCCAAACAAGTTCTTGGCTGGTAGAAGTGCTGGGGTTCACTCTCTTTCTCTCATGCTGATCATATGCAATTAAAGCTATTCTGCTTTGTGTAAGGATTAGCCAGAGTAAAGATTAAAACCAAACTGCTAAGCTACAAGCTGAGTGTCTGTCTGTGGAGCTGTTCACAAGGGGCACTAGCCAGCAAACAGCTATTCTCTTGCTCAGTAGAAGAGGCAAAGACTTCAAAACCCTTCATTTGACAAAGAACAGAGACTTCAATATGTATCTTAAAGTAGGTAAACAGCCTCAAAACTGGAGTTCTGGATCAGAGATCTTGCAGGCTAGATTTTCTGTTTCCACATAAAAATTGAAATAACCATCTTTTCCTCCTCAGAAAGATATTTTTAGATCTCCCTAAATGCTAGGAAGCTGAGCAGGACTTTTTGTGGTCACAGAAGACAGGAATCAGTCACACATTGTGTTAGGAAGAAGTAGAAAAGTTGTTTTTGGCCCCTTCTGCCACTCCTTAATATGTGGTACACTCCTTAAAACCTGGTACCTAAGCCACTGGCCTGGGATGCTCAGCACACAGCAGTGAGACACCTCTTGAAGAAAACAGCACCAGCAGCAAGAGTTCCCTGTTTCTTAACCCTGACATTATGATTTGCTTTCAGACAGATTCCCTCAGCTCAGCCAAGGCCTTCGCTAGTCTTAAAGCTATCAGACAGATAATACCCATCCTTGGCAGGACCAAGAAATAAAGGTACAGAAAGAAAGGTGTGAATCCCAGCCTTTGGCTAGACAAGCTTTCAGGCTCATGTTTCAATAGCGTTCATGTGGAAAACCACTTCTTATTTCCAAGTCCTTCAGCTGGTCATGGTTAAATTGCAAAATAGCTCCTTATGAGCCAATACCTCCTGTCATGTGCTGTCCAGGAACGTGGAAGCCCATTCAATTTCTAATGGAAATGAATTGAGCAATGCTGCTTGCCTTCCTCCAGTCCAGAGTTCTCAATAGATAATAAGATGGGCTTCTCACCCTTCATTTCTTCTCAGCCTAAGCCTATGAAACCCTTATGTCTGTACAAACCAGTATAAAATATTATTTTGCTGTCATGGTGGTGTTTTATATCAAAACTACACAGATATATGATGACTTTGCAAGCTCTAAGTTAGATGGGAACCAGAATTTTGGTTACGTAAACAACACTTCCAGATCCTAGAAACAGACTGCCACTTTGCAGATCTGGCCATGCAGAAGAGGGACAGGTATCTGTAAGATGTCTGTCATCCAGTCTTCACACCACACTCTAACCCCTCCTCTCTGAAGGGTGGTGTTCAAGGCAATAGGAAACTTATTTCAATACCGTGAACAGATCTGGCTTTGGTTTTAGCTTGCCACAAGCTTAATTCCCTTCTATCTGAACTGGTTACCCTGTACTTTCACACTTCTGGGCTTTCTGCATGTTTACCTAAAGCGTGATGACATTAAGGCTGATAGCTATTTTGTCAGAAAAAGTGTTTTTCTGCTTCTCCATCTCACCTTTGCCTTTGCCAGTGGCAGCCGCTAAGGCTTCACTTCCTTTTCCACACACTGCTCTTCTCTTAGAATTAAGGTCTCTGCGTGCTCTATAACCAGAGGACCTGTATTGAGTTTTAGAAGCTGTATTTGGGAAGCATGGACTTTTTTCCCCCCGCTTCCCCAGTGGCTGTAACCAGCAGCTCATTTATTGTCGTGTCTGTGCTGTAAGAGCTGTGCTGCCTTCACCCCTTCTGGGCTGGGGCTGGGGTTTCCTGGCTGGTGCTCAGGGCTGGCAATCACACAGGCTGCAACTGGAAGAGCCAAGGAGCAAAAATTTAGAAAGCTGCGTAACAAAGAGATCGCATATGTGCGACTCAACCTGAGGAATGAACAATTATTTTGCTGACTGGTCTGAAAGGGGTCTGCTTTATTTCAGTATCAGAAAGGACATTCTGGCTTTCTCCCCAAACACGGGCTGAGAAATCCTTCATTAGTAATGCTGTGTGGAGACTTTTATCAGCCTCCAAGCAAACTCAGCTCCTTCAGCTTCTTGAGCATGTCTCTGGTCATTGCAGTTTTCTCTTAGGGTTCTCCATGAGCATGTAATGGCTCTCACTGTTGGTGGGACAGAGGAAGAGGAGAGCCCTTGCTCACATCCCAGCACTGTCAGTCAAGATAATCCAGGGAGGATGGTCTCATGTGTTACAAGGAAGATGTTGTCACTCCTTTCTCCCACTTTTTCAGCCACAGCTCTTCAGTTTGGCCCTCTATACAGTGCAAAACAGAAGACTTACCCTACCCACATGGGCAGAGGACACAAAACAAAATCTATCAAACTCAAGGGAAGGAACTGAAATTCCTTTTTTTCATTACGTTTAATCCTGTCAGTTTAAGAGGTGTTGCTGCTTCTCCCCTCCCAGCTTTCTCTGCTGCTCCTCAGAGCAGTTTCTCACCTAGAGCAGGACGCACAAGTGAACGTGGCCTCAAATCCCAGCCACATCTTAGCATGAGCTATGGGTCCCCTTTTTGTTGGGTGCATCCTCCACCTCTGAACCCCTTGCCTCAGAGACCATCTGTTATATGGCTGATGCCCTGTAATGGGGTGTTGTTTATGGCCAAAGCTCCAAGAGATACTACTGTAACACTTCAGTGAGAAGTGGCCTGTGGTGACCGCCAAAAAAGTTGTAAGGATATTCTCTCTGAAAGAGGTATTAGAAGGGGTGAAAACACTAAAGAAATGACTGGAGACTGAAGGGGAAGAGACAGATGAAGTCGTGCATTCAGAAAGTGCCGGAGCCCTTGCAGTGAGCTCAGATTGCTTACAAGGCATTCTGTGCAAACTGTTTACAAAAGCCCAAAGTTTAAATTATGGTGATGTCAGCAAGCATTAAAGTTTGCTGCACTGGAAGTATTTTTTGCCTGTCAAAATTTACCTTCTTCTCTAATACACTTGAAAGAATTATAGGAATAAAAATAAAAGTAAGATGACTTTATTCTTTTCATTTTATTACCCTACACCCCCTCCACTACCACCAAAAAAAAAAAAAAAAAAAAAAAAAAAAAAAAAAAAGGGAGAGAGAGAAAAGCATCAAAGAGGTCCTTCACACAAGTTAGTCTCATAATTATGCTTTCACTGATTAATCTACATTTCCTGTAGTAATTAGGCCTGGCTATGCCATTCAAAGACTTATCTCCATGCTTTCTATGGGGATCTGACCTTTTTTCCTTACAGTGACTTCTAAGCATTCCCTAAATGCTGTCAGACACTGTAGAGAGTGACTGTATAGAAAAAACCCAAACCAAAGAACTAGGTAACTCTCTCAGCAGTTGCCCCACAGCCCACACAGTTTTATGCAAAAAGAAAGCCGAGTAAACAAGCATTTAGGAACAAGTAGTATTTGCACTGTAATAAAAAATGTACATAATGCCCTCCCACCCCCCTTCAAGCACGAAGAAATTGTTAATTATCTGTGCTGAATGGAATTAAGCAAAAACTGTGATTTTGATGTTGTTTTCTTCAGGCAGGATCAACCACCAGAGGATTTAATTGATACTTGAGCATTACTGGGGAGAGGCTGAAGAGCTCACCCTGCAGCACAATGTTTTTATTAGACCAACATAGTGGGGTCACTGTTGCTCAAGGCTTCATTTTATTCCACTCAAAATGGCTTGAGGCAGGAAACTTCACGTCTGGTCTCACTGCAGTTTCCAAAAGGCAGAACTCAGTTTGCCATCTGGGGTTACTCCCAAACTGAACAGCAGTACAGTGAGACTTGGAGCCCCTTCATGCAGGAAACATAGAGATGATTTTCAATACTGCTTCTCAGGTACCTGCCCTCTCCCACCTACCGAAAGCAGTATTTTACTTCAATTGACTTGTCCTCCTTTTGTAGAGTTCAAAAATAAACCTTTAGTGTAACTGGGTCTTCCCCAGGTAGCAAACAAGCCTCTCAGAAAATAAACATTTGTAATTATCCTCGGCTGCCACTGGATGTCAGTGATTGCTGGACTTTAGCAGTGGATTTGGTTAAAAAAAAAAAAAAAGGACAGCATTTTCAGACCTGCCTGAGCCAAACAGGATCAGAATCAGGCGGTCCAAGTGCAACCAAATGATGGGGCAGCCAAGCTGGGGACCAGAGGAGCTGGTTTTTCTCAGACTGCATTGTTGCCTTTGCACCCACACATGTTTGTAGGCACTCATTTATAAAAATGTATTTTAAGACAGATAAGAGACTGGTGAAAAAGAGGTGCTCTTTGAGCTGATAGACACGTTAGAGTTCAATGGTCTCCATTTGATCTGCTCAGTTTCAGGCTCACGAAAGGGTTTCAGAAATTGTAATCTCAAAACGTGACATTGGCAGATAGAAACAAGGAACCCACCAAGAAAGGAAAGTCCATTAGTTTGTGCCGAGTGACCCTCCAGAGCAGAGCAAAGAGAGACAGGAGGCACAAGAGAGCAATACCAAGTCTTAGACAGACACCCCCAGGTTTTTGCAGGCATAGATAGCAAAGATATGTGGTCACTTGTGTGTGCTGGGTGCAGGCAGTGTTGGTCATTCCAGACTAAGTAGATCTGTTCCTACACACGAGCTGGTCACAAAAGCAAAACTCTCCACTCTACTGTGCTTTGTGGGCATGCTGGAAGCTTCCCCTATAGATTGCTAAGTGTGTAACTGGGGAAAAAGAAGATGTAAATGGAAACATTTGAAGCCCAATCCGTTAACATGCTATAGCAGCCTTCAAGAGTGCAGAGAAAACCTCTAGAAGGAAATTGCATAACAGGAAGGAGGAAAGAAAGGTTGACATGATCAATTTTTTTGCTTCCATAGTTAAACATGAGGAATGTACACAAGCCATGAGTGATAAAGTAAATAACTGCATAAGGCAGTTGTGGTAAGCAGCTTCCCATTAGTGTGGGGAGCTCTGAAGAGGCTGTCAGACAGTCCAGGCATGAGAAACTTCATGGAGCTCTGCATCTGGCACATAGTCTTTGAGGCATTTGTTGTCCCACAGGGAAGATGCAGGCTACCAGCAGTGGCTGGGACACTTCGCTGAGAGAAGGGCATGTGGGCTTCCTACCCTTCCCTTACAAGGAGCTTCCAGGGACATGACCTGACCCTTCTTCTCCCAGAGCTGCTCCCATTCCCTTCTACCTTTCTGCGTCTCTCCTTCACAGACCCCCTCTGTACCTTCGTCTCACAAGAAATGCTCCATTTCAGCAGAAGGAAATGAGTGACCCTCCCAGCAGGGTGACCACACAGCGCACTTGGTGGTCCTGCATACTCATGGGAAAGAATGCAACAGCATTGAAACCTGGTCCTCCAGTTCCTAGCAAAATGCTCTAACCACTGGACTAGGTGGAAGTATTAGGAGTCATATTGCTGGATGTGTTTTAAGGAAAGAACTTCCCATGATTTTGTGCTGAAGCATTATCTGGTATGCATATATGAGAGCAAATGGAATCCTCAGGGGACTTAGAAAAAGAAAAAAGTCGAGTCTGGAGTCCCAAATGGTTTTAGATATAAGTTAGGACTGACCTAAGTTGCTTCCTTGGGGTACCAAAAAAACAAATGGGTGCTGAAGAGAAGACTTAAGCACTATGAAGGTCTCTTAATAAGGGACCATTTTCAAGATAACCTGTTTTAGACTTAGCTATTTAAATCTTCTTCGGCTTTAGATTTTAAAATAATAAAGTAATAAAGAATCCACCACAGCTTTAGGTAAGTTTCGGTAAAAAAATACCCAAACACTTAAAAAGGAAGTATATTTTAGTACCTTAAATACACCTTCAGCAAATAACAGCAGATTTCAGGGTGACTGGGTAGAAGAAGAAAATGGTGTCACAGCAGCAGCGTAGAAGATACCACTGATACCAGGCTGCTGTCAGTCTGCCTTTATAATTCAGGGCATTTGAGTAGACCTAGGAGATAAACTGATAAATCCACAAAGATCTAGTCACAGTATTTCACTGTCCTTCACAAAAGCTGAAGACTGTGCAGCTGAGGACCACGACTAGTAGGGCACTACAGCAGGCACCAGATGCCAGCTGTCACTGAGAAGGTAACGGAGGGATCCTATGACAAGTGCCAAGTATGGTGAAGTAGCCCACATCCTATCTCAGATGCCTCTGGGGATTTCAAGCTAGCCAGGTACAGAAATTTCACAGTTGTTCCCATACTGTGAAGAACCATATGCTTGAGGCAACATTGAGTGTGCTGCATCTGGGACTGCAGGTGAAGAAAATGAAGTAGAGTGGCTGAAGGAACTTCAGGCCCTTGCAGCTCCCCTCTGAGCAGCTGCTTTACCCTCAAGTGGTGGCCTTGCACTGTACCACCATTTCCAGCCACATCCAGCACAGTGGAACAGCCATGAGAAGCTGAGCCAGCTCCCCTCCATCCTCCCACTGCTGCAACCCCTGGGCGTGAGGTGATGAGTGGGCATGCTGCTGGCAGGCTCCAGGAGCCCAGCACCAGCGCACTGTGGGGGCTGGCTCTTGGCTCCATGTGCCACCCCACTGGGAAGCCAGCTCGGGCAGCACTGCCTGGCACTGCTGTCACTTGAGGGAAGGAGGTCCCAGAACAGCCCTTATGCTCCTGCTCTCAGTAAAGAGAACATTTTCTTTCTGTTAATTGTAGCTCCTGCTGAAAAGACCCCTAAAAGCCCATTACAGAAGAAGCCACTGGGGGTACCTGATTTGGGGTAGATAAATATTTCATAACTTACTAGGAAAACACGAATAGAGGGTAAAAGTTCTTTGCTCAATCCTGTTCCTGAAAATAAAGACTTCTTTCACTCTACTGTTAGTGTAAGTATTGAGTTAGTTGTCTCTTTCTAGAGTCTGTTTTTCCCAGCCCATGGGGGGCTACATGGGTCAGTACCCTCCCTTCACCCACCCTCACTTGCCACCACATCTTTGATGCTATCATTGGTAAGTGCTTTCATTAAATAAGAAACTGTTGGGATTATTTGCCACAATCATGTGCTCAAAATTGTTTGTCTTAAAACTAAAACTGATCCCTTGTCCTAGCTGTTGTCATCTTGCTTGTCAATCATTTTGCCTGATTGTCATGGGATGTGAATGAATGTTGGGCTTGACTGCAGTGCCGGCTGTGTAGTCATGAGGAAACACTCCTGCACTGATGGCCAGCCCTCTCTCACACCAGGTACTGCAAACACAGCAAAATCAGTGGGGACACGTAGATTTCCAGCCTGTCACACACACGGTGTGACTGCTTTGCCTTGAAAAGATAGCTGTAACAAATGAAGTAGTTTTCCTTCATGAGTATATGCTTTCTGCTTTAATTTTTTGTGAGCAGTATTTTATATTTTCACATATATCCAGAGGCACATTTTAAAAGTCCCTTGGAAAAATGACACACATACTTTATTTCACATTCAGTAATTTTATGTCATGCTACACAGAAACTTTGGTACTTTATAGCAACCGTATTTCTCTGGATGCATTTACCATCACTATTAGTAGGCTAGGGAAAGAAGAGTGAAGAAAGCTGGCAGGTGTAAGGCTAAGAGGAACACATTTCAGAAGGTCTTTTTCAGACTACCAGGCAAAGTTGTTCTATAAACCCTAATCTTCAAGCTAAAAAATCCAGCATGAAAAAATTTCTCTCCAACATCCCCCAGGTAGCCCATTGAGGCAATTACTGTCTTTATGCTTGTGATCAGACAGCTCTGATAAAGGGCAGCAGATTAATTTTAGATCTGTCTACTCTGTCCTATCCAACAGCTCATAAAAAGTAAAGTTTCCTTTGAAAGCTTTTGCACTCCTTAGCTCTTGGGCAGCTTTCAGAGGCCATATAACAAAAAGGGCTAGGAGCACCTGTACTATTTCAGCAGTGCTCCAGCCAGGTTTTTGGATAAGCTGTTCAACTCACAACAAGAAACATGCCCTAAACCAAGCCAAAGCCCCTAGGCTTAGTTTGATTATCCACGTAAACTGATTTCATAACCACACATCTTCCAGCCCGGGTGGCAGCACAGGTTTCCTGCTGCAGCTGGAGCCCAACAGCAGTGCCAGAGGGAGCTGGAGCAGCAGGCCTGTTGCATTCACATGGCAGCTGATTTATTATCTGTTGGGCACACACGGATGAATTCCACTGCAAATAATAGACACCGCTGGCACAATGAGGGAAAATAGACTCCCAAAACTGCTGCTGATGTTTGCTTGCCTACTGATCACTGTATCCCACGTGCCTCTGTTGCTCTCCATCATACCCTTCTTAAGCACTTTGCAGTCATTATGAGCTTGATTCTCCACTTCCTCTCACCTTGTGCAGTCATTTGCACCTGTGTAAAGTGAGTGCAAAGTGAGTTTACATCTACTTTGCACAGGTGTAAATGATTACACATCTCTGGAAGCTACGGCTCTGTACTGAAACTGCTCTGGCCAGAAGTAGCATCTCTGTTAACCGTGAAGAATCTGTAGAGGGCAGGTAATACAGTTGCTGAGTAGGGGAGAATAATGGATACGCCATGGAGAGAGTGGCCTTTTGTTTTTGCGTGAACTTGCCGCATCTTATAGCACACAACCATCATTCTCAGAGGCATAAAGGTAATACGTAAGTTTGTATTTGATTTTTTTAAAGCAACTTAGACACTTGGTGTTTTGTTACAGGGGAAGGGAGGTGAAGCTGGAAATAAAGGAGCTTATTGAAAGAATTTCAATGGCTTGAAAGAACTTCTAGATAACACACTTACTGTCAGCACACAGATGCACATTACCTAATTTTGGAAAAGGACAGGTTTCTGCCTTGCCTCTGTTAGTGCTACAGAAAATAGGGCTTGGCTGTTCTTTCTGATGGGAAAAAAAGTGAGTGGTAGTTCTATCAGCAACTAGTTCATTTTATAACAGAGATTGATTGGTTTTAGGGAGTTTGACATTGAGTTATGTACCTTGTGGAGGTGCCCCCCCTGGGGATGGGCCCTGGGAGTGGAGGCGTGGTTACATGGGGTTTCCAGGCTCCCTGATCTTATCCTGTTTGTTATGGGTTATAGGTGTTTCCCCTGCCCCAAAAACTGTGGTTGTCCCATGATTCCTGGATCTTTGGTGGTCAGTCCGTGCCTGGCCTGGCTACCATGTGGCCGGTCTTTGTCTCTCCTGGCTGCCATGCGGTCAGAGAAATAAAACACCCATGAATATGCATCAAAATATTGTTCCTGATTCTTTCCACGGACAAAGCTGTCTTCAGGGAGGATGCAGGCTTTAACCTGACTTCAACAAATGGTGCGAGAATGTGGACATTTTAACGATCCCTGAATACCTCTGAAGACAGCTTGAGAAGACCAGCAAAAATTGTGAGACGATCCACAAGGAATCAGTGAGTAAGAATTCCCTGTCTTTCTCCTTGCTTACCTGGTTTGGCTGCTCTGTCTTGGACCATGGAAATTTTGTGGGAAGAATCGTGGCTTTCCGAGCCTCAAAAGGACATTTATCTTGAACTGGAAAAGATAACTTGAGCAGCATTTTGAAAATTTTAGTTTAATTCAGGCTAAAAAGAAACTGAAACATTTCCTGCCATGATTGTTTAAAAACTTTTTCCATGTTTCTCGGGACTTANGGCTATACCGGCGCGAAAAGCGGCTGCAGAGGCAGCGGCGCGACTATAGCCAAGGCTGGAGGCGGCAGCGGCGGTGGAGCGGCGCCGGGGAGCAGCGGTTGGGCCGGCCACGCACGCGTCGGCGACGTGGCCAGAGCTGAGTGGCGGGGAGATGTGGCTGCAGCTCCGAAGGCTGGAAATGGCCACTACCATGACAACGAGGGCAGCAGCGGCAGCTGCACCCGCGGCGTGGAGCGGCAGGGGCCGGCCCGGGCCCCACGGCTCCCGGGACACC